>JAUTDX010001567.1:30000-65683 GCA_030844895.1 Ambrosia x helenae
ACTTACATAAGTATTTTCCTATTAGAAGTTGGGTTAACCATGTTAGTTTGAATTGTTGTTAATTACTCCCTCATTTTAAACTTGGTAGTACAATTATACGTACCAAGTCAATGTATGCGTTTCCTATTAGTTCTCCAAAATCGCAACTATGTTATTTTTCGTAGAAGAATAAGACCGGGCGGTGCACATCTCACACAAGCATGCACGGTCTTATGTAGCCACTGCAATACCTCATGAACTCGTTTGTTGCACCATTTACATTACCAATCTAGCCAAACTGAATACCAAGACAACCGTCATCCCAACCCGATTCCACACCCGAGACACAACCCGACCCAAAAAAATTTCGGTCAGTCAGACCAAATAAAGTGGACTTTTAACACAACTGTCGGTAAGTATTTTTTTTTTTTTTACTATTATTATACTTTTCCTTGTAATGAAAACTTTAATTAGGATATATATATATATATATATATATATATATATATATATATATATATATATATATATATATATATATATATATATAGGATAAGGATAAATTAGAAACCCACTCGAGTTGGAGAAACCCTTGGCACCCCTATGTAAAAACATTATTTTTTCCTGATTTTTTCAGCATAGCTTTTATATTCAATTTTATTAGTTTCAGCAAAAAAAAAAAAAAATGAAAAAAGCGCCGAGTAGATAATTTTGTTACACATGTGTTACACAAACTCGGATTTATCATACGTCAGCATTGTTACATATGTAACAAACATGTTACATAATTTTTTTAAAAAAAATCTACTCGGCGCTTTTTTGATTTTTTTTTTTTGGCCGAAACTCATAAAATTAAGTATACTAGCTATCCTAAAAAAATTAGGAAAAAATAATGTTGTTACATAGGGGTGCCAAGGGTTTCTCCAACTCAAGTGAGTTTCCACAGGATACTTAGCCTATATATATATATATATATATATATATATATATATATATATATATATATATATATATATATAGGGTAGGGATCATACGAGAACCAACTTTAGTGTGAGAACCAAAGAACCAATGTGAATAGGGGGCATTAATGCAAATATGATAACAAATAAATGAAAAACCACGCTACTAACTTCTTCCACCCTAACACCTTCTATGAATCCCTTAACATCTTCTTCCCCACTAAGCTCTTTTTCTTCAGCACCATCCACAAACCCTAACACCAACGTCACTCCAATGACCAGATCCGACCCGAAATCAGACTTTGTGAGCTTGTCCCTAATCTCTGCAGTATCGATAATAATTGCTCATTCCTATTTTCCACCATCACTTAACCATATCCCACTTTAATCATTCAGATTAAAGTAAATGCTTAATACACTATAAAAAACAAAATAAATCAAGTTGAGTGAAGAAGTAACTGTCTTCATTGAGAACACCATGGAGAAACGTGGAGTAGGAGATATTATTATCAAATCAGATCATCAAATCGGGTTTAGTTGGTTTGAATCGGGTACGTCAACAAACCTACCTCTTACGACATCGGAATTTTATTACGTTTTATTAGTATTAATTAATCAACAAGTACAACAAAAATAATTCAATAATAACTAAACAAGATCTGATGCTTTGATTGAACAATAACAATAATCTGATTTTAAAAAAGTGTAAAAAAATGTAATGAATCTGGTTAAATTGATTAAGATGAACAGGCCTGGATTGTGTTTAAGGGAAAGAGTAATACAGCATGACTTGTTGAGTTGTGGATTGGAATTAGTTTCTTTATGGTGGAATCCAATGAATGGGAGATTAAAAGAAAGGTTGCTTTTAGGGTTCAACTGGTTATTGTTTTATGGGAGTCCTTGTTTGACGAAAGAGTATTTATTGCATATGTTATGTGGTAATGAAAAAAGTAATCTTAATGCACATGTGCAATAAGATTGAAAATTTGGTTTTCTTATGTGTTGCTTATTATTTGTAGTCAAAGATGAGATAAAAATCAAAGAATGTAACTTTTGTGTTATAATCGGGGGAGAAAATGTTAAAAAAAGCTACAGGATGCGATTGAGGAGATGACATAATCTTTAAGTGTTAGTTGAATGGGATATTTGATGATGGCTTAGAACTAGTCTTGGCAAAATGGGCCGATTGGGCGGGTTGAGTATACGGGTCAAAATGGGTTGAGGGTCAAAATAGGTTAAGTGTTAGTTGAATGTCGAAACATGTGCACTAACATTGTTAATGCACATGTGCAAAATGTAGTTTATAATGTTTAAATTAATGTTATAGCACATATTGGTATAAGTTAGTAACAATAATGCACAGTTGTATGTGTTTTGTTGTAATTAACAAAGTAATGGTGTTGCACATGTGCATTCAAGTCGAAATATCGGTTTTCTTATGCGTTTTTATTGATTGCAGCTAATAGATGGGGAAAAATCAAAGAAAGTAACATTTGTATTACTATCGAGGGATAAAGGAACAAAAAGGTTACCGGATGCAATTGAAGATAGTGACACGATTGTTGATCAGAAATTTGAATCAGGTTGGTATTATTTACTTAGTCCGGATGTACTTGGTAGTTACTTTATTCCGTTTATTAGTTATGTTCTTTAATTATTGTATAGCATAAACTAATCGAACTCCATTTGATCTCCCAGAATCGGAAGCTGGTAATGTAATGGATGTTTATCAAGAAGTTGAATCAGGTTGTTATTATGTATTAAGTACATTTATATAGAAATGCACATGTGCATATGTGTAGTTTTATCTTTTGAAATATTAAATGTTTGATGTTTACTCACACAAAATATCCTATGTGCAGATTTGGAATTAAAAAAGAAGGTTCAAACGAGGTCAAACAAGCAGAAACATATTGAAACGACGAATAATAATGGTATGTTGATTTGCGCAATATTTAACACATATTGTTGATTATGCACATGGGCATAATTATGGATGAACGTGATATATTTTGTTTTATGACAAATGTGTGTGCAGATGCAAGTACAATAAAGAAAAAAACATCAAAGCGTGTTAAAACGGTGGTAATGAAGTCAACTCAAAAGAAGGTTATGAAAAAAGCAAATTGGCGATTGAAACAAACAAGCGTTACACCACATCAACTTTTGTCGGGGATAAGGAAATTGTCAAACAGACAAAGAAGTTTGTATAACATTTTGTGTAATGTATGTTTGGTTTAACATTTTGTTATGTTGGTGAACGTGAGGTTGTGAGATAATTAGAATTTTGTATGTAGGTGGTTAACATAGTTGGTTTGTAATATGAATATTTTTTTTGTTATCATTTGTTTTATTGAGATAATACGTTTGGTAGAGACTACATGTTGTATGATAAAAACAAATTGGTATAAAAAATTTGTTATTTGAAGGATGATGTATGCATATATGTATGCCCGAAAGTTAAAGCACTAAATAAATCTAACAATATTAGTGTAATGCACATGTGCATGCAGTACACGTTTCTTATTTTATAGGTCTTATATAAATGTGTTTTAAGTTTATTCATGTTTGTTGTCATACACGTGTTTTATTTTCAATTTATGTTATAATATGCATGACTAAACACTTGACGAGTTCTTCGTGTGTATTTTATATCTCATTTTGCGTCCATTTAATGATGATTGAATAGAATTTGTGACCTTTTATATAATTGTATCACGCCCATTTAATAATCATTTAAGTATGGTAATTGACAATTTATTCAAAAGTGTGATTTAATAGTGAAATGCACATGTGCATACGGTGTATTTTTGCATATATAACAACGAAATGCACATGTGCATCAGCGATGACGTCATATGACGTCATAACGACCACTTTTATTTATTTTTATTTTTTTTGAATTATTAATGCAAAAAAATCATTTTGGTGTTTTTACTTTTTTTATTTAATTAGGTTATATAATTTTTTTATTATTTTTTTTATTTTTTGATGGAGGGGTTTTTGTAGACACTCTTCATATTTACAAAAATGCCACCTGTTCACATGGTTCTTTGGTTCTCTCCCTAAATGGTGGTTCTCAAATGATCCAAATCCTATATATATATATATATATATATATATATATATATATATATATATATATATAGGTATAGGTTCCTGTATAAAGTACATTTTTCGTACAAAGTGTGAGAAGTCTATATAGTCAATGTGTTTTAAAGTTTGGCTATAATGTTTTTGATTCCTTTTGCATTGATTTACATAGAAAAAAACCAAACGTTACAATTTAAAACACAATCAAATGTGTTTTAGACATTAAATTTAAAACACACTGATTACTTTCTTCGTAGGGTGTTTTAGATTGCATGTTGAGAATACATTAATTAGTGTTTTAAATTGTTAATTTTTGTGTTTTTCTATATAATACTATACCAAAGGAACATAAAATATCATGCCTAAAAGTTAAAACACAATGCCTATATAGACTTCTCACACTTTGTACGAAAAATACACTTTGTACAGGAACCCCACCTATATATATATATATAGGAATGGGTTCATAGGGTATGGTTCTATGGAAAACCCTATATTAGGGTGAAAACCGGGGAAACTCTAACTTCCCGAGCTTTTTAGGGTCTGAAAATTTTAGGGCATGTAATATACATAATTCTAAGCATTTTGAGTCAAAAAAAATCAAAAAAACGCCGAACGTTTTTTTTTTAAAAAAAATTTAAAGTTTTCAGGTAACACATGTTACACGAAAATAACACAGGTTATTTTCCACTAACATGTGTTACCCGAAAACGGTTTTTATTTTTTTAAAAAATAACCGCTCGACGCTTTTTTGATTTTTTTGGCTCAAAATGCTTAGAATTATGTATATTAAATGCCCTAAATTTTCAGACCCTAAAAAGCTCGGGAAGTTAGAGTTTCCCCGGTTTTCACCCTAATATAGGGTTTTCCATTTATCCTATATATATATAGAGTAAAGATCAAATAAAAAGTGTTTTTTTGGCAAGAACTAGGGCTGTTCAAATCGCTCGCCGCTCGTGGATCGCTCGTCGCTCGTTCGGAAAATGCTCGAAAAAGGCTCGCTCGATTTTCTGCTCGGTTGTATATGAGCCGATCGGCTCGGTTCGGTTTGTAAATGAGCCAAGCATGAGCAAAGGTACGCTCGGCTCGATTCGGCTAGAATAAATTTTTATTTATTTAATAATAAATATACACACAATTTACAAATAAATTTATGGCTTTGTATATAAGATTCTATTGGATTTGACTCAGTATATGCAAACAAAATATAACCAGCCCACTTAATACAATAAAAAAATTAACACTAGATTTAACAGTAAAACAATAAGTCATGAGGTAACAGTCTTGACTTCTTTATGTTAATAGTCGTCTATCGCTTATTGTCGCTTGATATCACACCTACGTCATAATGCAACAACTGTTGTCTGACGTATGCTCATCACCTCACCAGTCTCAATCTAAGCCTTATCCTTGGACACTGGGATCTCAATATTAGTGTTATCATCGGACATTTTGACCTTAGTTAATTGTCATCCGACAATGAAAACATTGAAGAAAAAATCCCAATTTTATAATCGTCCATATTATTCTCCGCTCGATTCTCGCTCGGCGCTCGCTCGGAAAATTTGCGCTCGAACAATGCTTGTTCGGTTTTCGGCTCGATTGTAAACGAGCCGCTCCGCTCGGTTCGGTTTGTATACGAGCCAAGCACGGGCAAAGCTCCGTTCGGATCGGCTCGGCTCGTGAACAGCCCTAGTAAGAACTGTGAGAATCAAAGGAGGTAAAAAAATTTATTTTTTTTAGAAATTTTTTTCCCATGTGCTTAAACATTCTTTCTAGACGAATAATACAAAAAAAAAAATTATTTTTTTTAGTGTAATCACGTCATTAAAGTAAATACATTAGTTTACACTAGAGTAATTATGTAATTACTCTACACGTAACCCCCTTTGATTTTCACAGTTTTTACTAAAAAAACAATTTGTACAAGATCTTTACTCTATATATATATATTTTAAACAAATAATAAAATTATTTACATGTAAAAGATTAAAAATGGTCGAGTGAATAGTGGTGGTGAGTGATATAAGTATTTTCATGGTTAAGGTTAAGTGATGAGGAGTGATGAATGATACCACACTAAATTGGTAATGAGTGACAAGTGAAATGTACGCCTAAGTATGCAAATATCGTTTTCTAATGATAAAACGTAGCCCAAAATATACCGTAAATATAATAAATATATACCGTAAATATAATATATAATACGATTTTTTTTTACTGGCAGGGAAATAAATTTAAATTATAATTACTATGAATCATAAATAATAAGTATGATAGTAAATTATTGGTATTTCAATTTAAACAGTTTTAAAAGGGATCGGAGATGCTAAAAGAAATAAACTTTATGCAAAGAGAGGATAGCATTTGATCACATGTTATTTCTTGTTTTTCCCTTTTATATATACAAAAATTTCAAAGAAGAAAAGAACAAGAATAACAAATAAGATGCATACAAATACGAATATGAAAAATAAATTCGGTTTTATAATGTTGATGAAGAACAACTGACACTAATTCACACATCATTTGTAGCCTCAGAAATGCTCTCTAAATGAGGTCTCCACACGCCAACACGGCCTCTCCTCCGATCCTTGACCTTTTCTGATAAAATCTCGGTTAAGTAGCGATCCGAGGCAAGAAGATTCGTTAATAAAGTGTTATTTTCACTATCATTTGCAATATTATTAGTGTGGCTACCCTTTTTCTTCCTTGTAGTAGAAGATGACTTAGAACGAGTCTTTTCAGACAAGGAAGAGGGAGGAACAGGCATAAGGAAGTAAATCTTGCCACGCTTAAGTTCAGCTTCGGGTGGCAAAATAATGATCTTTGGACAACTAACTGTCCCTTCATCGGTGTAGGATGGAGAAGAAGGTTTTTTTAGTACATGTTTGGGGTGTAGCTTCATGATCTCTTCTGCGCGTATTGTCCCACTTATTTCTTCCACATACCCATTGGAGTGCACAATCCGAATTACATCAAGTGCCCCACAAGGAAGAATGCATGAAATACAGCATCTTATGGTGTTCATCTATCTCCTTCTTCAACTATAGCTCTATCATGGAGAAAGAGATATATAGAGAAGAGGGAGAATGTGAAGGAGAAAGTAAAGGCTATTTTTGAGTGAGCAATGTGCTTGTAAATATGATTATTTTTGTTACCAATTGATGATAACATTATATAGTACTAGCTTTTGATAGTGGCCCCCCTTATATCTTAGTTTCCATCATTCTTTTAGGTATACAAAAAAACCAATAATGATTTTCCAATTATTAAATCTAATTTCACTGTTTAAAAAAGTATGAATGGTTACTTGATTATACATATCATCAACCAAGCTTTCATTCCTTTGTGATTTCACTGATATCTTTATATTAAACAAACGTATGACTTCAAGATTCATCATAACAATCTATGTATTATCTTGTAGCAGATTTAGTAACGTAGACTAATAATAGAGTTGTTACTTTGGATTAATGAATAAACTATATACTCTTTATCGTACCAAATGATTTCGTATATTTTCGCTCTTTTTCATTTGAAGGTTTTGTTTGGAATGGAAATATATGGGACGAATAATTGCCCCTATTGTGTACTTTTGCTTTTGGAACCATCATTGAGGGTTCTCTTTGCCCCTGTCACCATTAGTTTCAATAATTTTAGGTTTATGGGTATGTTGTGGAAAGTGTTGGAGGCTCATGGGTGTCTCATGCTAGTCCATGATTGAAAATTTTCTTGTAGGCACAAAGTGGGACCTTTCATCTAAGGGTTAGTTTATGACACGCGGATGAATGATAAGGTGACAAGTGGTATTGATTGAACCATGATCGATGGGTTAATGCAAAGTGAGTTAGAAGTGTAGGGTCCTTGATTGAAGGAAGGGCAATGGTTGGGTAAAAAAAAAAGTGTTGAAATGTGGCAAAATTGAATTTGAGGGATGGGGGATCTCGTCTTTTGAGAAGAGTATATGTATGGTCCTTTTTGAATTTTTAAAGAATGATCATGCGTGTTGGAAAGTGAAGTGTGATAGGTTATCCTTTTGGGTTATTTTATTTTATTATTTTATAGTAGCATGGTGTTCGTCTCGTCTGGTTGGGTACAAAGACACCTCTAAGGTGTGCATTGTTTGGTTATTAGTCTTAACTGAAATAGAAACCGAAGTGATCGATTACTCGATATTATTGACCAATCAGTTAATTGGTTTGGTTAACTTTGTTATATTGTCAGTTTTTAGCTCGGTCGAGTTAATATCCAAAATCACCTTTGGCTAAAATATTTGTTTAAAGTACATGGAATGAGGGTATAAATGCATGAAATGGAGGTATAAAAGCTAAAAATATATGAATATACTAGTGGGAAACCCACGCGTTGCAGCGGAGACGACAATACACTATGCTAACATGATACACATTAGGCAATTATGTGATCAGTGAAGTGAGGATGTCGTGGGAGGTTGTTGAACATCCTAATTAAATATTAATTTTAGTTATACAAAAGGTTTATTCGTTTAGTAATGTAATAATAAAATATCACAATATTACAATGCACTAATGAAAATCAAAAGAGTGAATCCTTATTTCTCTTTTGACTCTTCAATATAACAAAAATGCAATAAAGAAATTCAAACAATGACAGTTTCCTTGTTACATACTATCTCTAACAATTGCAATGAATAAATTCAAACAATGACAACCTTGCAAGGTCATTATCACATTGACAACACTCTTTTTGTCATCATCCTTTTATGGTTATTGCAAATGATGACGCAATTACAAAAGATGTTTATCTCGGTCTTCTTAATTTATCACCATCCTTTCATGGTTTTGCTTTTTACTGTTTGCTTCCTTGTTTGTGGATAAAAGTGATTGTTTGTTAATATGTATTTGATTCAATAAACTTGCATATGTGAATGTCCTTGTGGATTTATGATTAAAAGGATTAACAAACCATTGAATCAACATCATTGCCAAATTCAATCCATTCTTTATACATGCTATTGGATTTGAGACAATGTTTTGTGATATCATGCTTGAATTTGATAAACAGTTTGACGTCAATAATAACATAACATTAAATAGAATTAGCACACATCAAAACAAATATATCTAAGCTTGAAATAAGATGAAGTCAACACTGAATTAATAGAATAATAAGTACAATTGTGATCTCAACTCTCCTTCACCAGTTACTCTCTCTCTGCAATTCAGGCTTTCTCCTGTTGGATTATATTGATGTCAATGAGGTGTTTTGAATGCTAACCACTGACTAAAGGTACTGTTCTATTTATAGAAAGATCAAAACAGCTGGTGACGTCACCATGAAAGTAACCCTTAACAATATCTAAACAATGTAACAACTCTAGTGTGAAACTGCTGGACAGTTAACTTACAAAACAACTGGGAATTATACAACTACTAAACAGTTGGTTTTGACAAACAGATGGTGTGAACAAGCCATTTGTCAAACTAGCTTTACAAAACTAGCTATTTGACTTTTGTTGACCAGCGTCTTCAATCCAGTTATTTGGGTCTTCATAGCCAGTTGTTTGACTAATCTAGTATTTGACCAGTCAAACCAGTTCTTTAGTTCAACTTTAAGGTCTTGAATCCAACATTTGAGAAAACCAGCCGTTTGAACTTGTTGTTGAAGCTTTCAAGAAGGGATGAAATAAAGATCAAACTGACATTAATTCTTTATTCTTGAGACTGGTGAATGAATATAATCCTTGGGTTTTGGCTTTCATCATCAACAGTTTAGATAAACCGGCAATCTCCCCCTAGAACTATTGATGCCAAAATCTCACTTATAACCTGTCTTTTGTTGTTTTAATTGTTGATGTTGAGCAACCTATCTCTGATCTTTCCTTTAATGTCAAGTTCTATGCTTGCAGCTTTATCATCATTTTCTTCTCTTTTAAGAACCAGATCCATGATATCTTTTACATCATCAAGGCTTAGGCTCGCAACATCTTAGCCATTTATTGAGACCTCAGAGCCATTCTCTCTGATCAAAATAACATCATTTGAATCCTAGAAAACTTTCCATCTCACAAATCTTGGGTTAGGGAGAATGTGAAGGAGTTTTAGGAGCATGTCTTTTCAGCCAATTTGTGCATTCTTTTGTAGTCCTGACTTGTTGATTTGAAAGTCGATCAACTTGTGAAAGTTCTTGAGATTCATCAAACATTATCTTTTCATACACCTTTATCTCCTTCATCCTTTTGTTATAGATGTACTGGGCTTCCTTTTGAGACATATTCTTCAAATTCTCTACCAGCTCTGCAAATGCCTTAGGCTCCATTCTCTTCACATTTTCAAGATAGTTATTAGTATTGTCTATCTTTAAGAGTGGAAACTATTTTAGGGACATAATGAATTTAAGAGACATTAGGGTATCATCTTCTTCATCAAAAGATGGATCTCTAGGCTGTATTGGTTGGAATTACTGGATTTACAACAGTTAGGTTTTATACCAGTCTTAACACCATCAATTTTGGTTTGGCTAACTTCTGTATGTGCCTTCTGTGATAGAGTGGGCACTTTTGGAGAAGTAATTGTTTATTTTTGGGTTATGGTTGTGATTTGGTGGTATAAGATCTGGTTTTTAGTGTTTTTGGTGGTGGATACGTGGTAGGTTTGGTTTTAGGTGGTTGTGAACATGGTGGGAGTGTGGAAGTATTGGTTTTTGGTTTAAATGGCTGTGGAAGTGTGGTAGTGGTGGTGGTGATGGAAGTGTGGTAGGTTTGGTTTGTGATGGATAGGATGGCAAAGATGTGAAATGTTAGGGGGGCCAATTGTTTTAGTGGATCCAACAGTTCTGCTTGAAACAACTGGTTGGGTTTTACCAGCTGTTTTACTCTGAATTGTTGCATTTTCAAGCTTTTCTGCCTTCTTTGCAACTGCCGGAGGTCTCATATAAGTTTTTTTTACTTTCTCAGGGAATTTGAGATCCTTCCTTAGATGTTTTTCTTCTGCCCTATGGGCCTTAATCTTTTCCTTCACCAAGGCTGCACTTTAAGCTTTTGCATTCTTCTTAGTTTCAACTTTCTTCATTACAATCTTAAAATCCTCTAGAATTCATTCTTTTGACGCTTAACATTTCCTTTACCCTGGCTTCCTCAACCCTTTTCTTGGTTTGGGTAGCCTAGCCATTGGTCAAGAAAGTTTGGCTCATTTTCTATAGGTTTGGGAAGCCTAGCCATTATCTCTTTCAAATGTTTTTGGATCTTTATTGACTCTTGCTTCAAGAGAGCATATCTAAGATCTACTTTGACTTCCAAAGCATTAGGGACCTTGGCAATCATAAGCTCAAGGATTTGTTGGAGAATGGTTCTGAGCTCTCCTGTTGGAAATGATGAGGTGGTTGTTCCCTCACCAGTAATTGACCTTCTGTGGTTGTATTTGTTGAGTGACTGGGAGTTTGAGAGATTCAAACTCCTTTTTAGGAGGGCAGTTGTTGGGTCTATTCTAGAAGCAACTGGGTTTTAGCTTGAGACATATTGGTGACAGTAGGAATGAGCACATAGAGCCGAATACCGATACCGTCCCTGTAACGACCCTGGCAGTCGGTGCCGGGTCGTCGGGTCGGGTTATCGGAGCTACGCAGCGGAACTCAGGATATTGACAGTCTTGACTCTTCCAGGATCCACATCATCATATCTGTTGGGTTACCTGAACACATGCCAAAAATAGTTTCTGTCAACATAAAGTTGGTGAGGTCGTATATTTTATAAAGCGAATGGCCAGTTCGTTTATTGATAATTCTTTTATAACATTCTTTTATAAACATGCTTTACAGTTATAACTTCTGGAGGGGAAAATATATGCTATTATATTCTATTAAATTATACCGATTATATGTCAACCTAATATATTGTTTCTATTATATTCTATTAGTTGCCATTCCTATCGATGGTACCACTCTGCTTGTGGTAAATATAATTATTTCTACCCTCTACTCGGGTAAGACTGGTTCTTGTCCTCTATTTGGACAAGAAAAGAAATGGCGATATACCGGTCAGTACTGTCCTAGTCGTTTCTATTATCTCCTTTTCTATTATATTTCCTTTATAAAATATATTATGTAAAGCATTTCTAGGTTTTCTAATAAATGACATGTATTTCCCCTAAAACGCTTAATAAACCAGTAAAAGTGGGGAGTTCACGATACTCACAGGTTTGCGTATATCTTCTAGCTAATCTTCTTATTATAATTATATTTCATATATATATCGATACGTGTTACGCGTGGGACTTGTTAGACTGTAATACTTAGGATATATATATCATATATACAATTTATATATATAGAATTCGGTATATATTAGATAGTTCTAAACTCGGGGTTTATTATTGACACGACACGGACATCCTAAAATCTAGCTGGCCATTACAGCTTGGCACTCGTAGCTATTAAAGCTGGCCATTACAGCTTGGCACACAAACCTAGAGAACTCTAGACAAGAACTTACCCGGATGCTGGTTCGGCTGAGCATATTATTATTAACCCGAGTCTAGTATATCGTTTTATATATCGAATCTTATATATATAAACATATATATTTTATATACGTTTATTATTCTCTTATTATTATATCAAGTCCGTGCGTTCCCGTATTATATATATATTCGTATAATTCTAATAATCCTCGTCTAGCTATTGGACCGGGTTCTATTCCAGGTGTTGACCGAGTCACTGAGTCGACTCGGTATCGGTTTAACTCTCCGATTCGATTAACGGTACCTCGCAATAATCACGGGAACAGTATTATAATCGGGTATCAACGACTAATACCAATATATATATATAATAACTGTTAAAGATTATACCTTTCGGGTTTGTAATCTGAATCATAGCCAACATAGATCGGAGATTAACCGGACCACGATCGGACTACATGTGAAGGTTCACGAGTACAAATCCAAACAGAAGAGTGATACATGTTTCTTTATCAAATACATGCTGGGAACCGTAGTTCATGAGGATTCGCTGGTTTCATAGAGACCCGATAACAGTCAACAACACGTACCCGCATCAACGACTATGGTTCCGACTTGACTGTTTATAAATAACCGGTGGTTAAGATTTGGTAACAGAAACAAATGGATATTATCGGGTGACATCGGAGAGTGACTGGAAGTTAACCGAACTTCCGATTGGTACCCTTTAATATAATCGGGTGGCTCAACAGAAGCTTGTCGAGCACATAACAGAGAGAAAAGGGCTTGGGTCCGGCTGGTTATAACTATCCGGTGACACACCGGTCACCAGAACAGAAGGAACGAGGGTCATAGCTGGGTTGATTGATGGGTTACCAGGACTCACGACAGTCACCGTAGCTGGGTGACTGTCCGGATAATAATAAGGGGTGGTTTACGGGTTATTATCATTATAGACAAAGGAGGGTTGTGATTCAATTGGTTAACGAGGTTTATAACAGAAGCAGACGGAAAGGGTTGTATCATCGGAACAAGGGAGTGGTTCGGTTGGGTTACGAGGTATCACGACAGTCACCGGAATCGGTGACTGTTCCGATTGATAACAGAGGGAGAAGTAAGGTGGGTTATCGGGTTGGTATAGGAAACAAGGAGGAGGAGATATGATGGTGCTTACCGGAGTGAAGGAGGAAGAAGATGGTGGCCGGAAACAGGAGAGGCGGCGACGGCGGCGACGCCAGAGGTGATGGCCGGTTGCTGCTGCTGTTTGGTGTTTGACAGAACAACACACACAAATGTGTGTGTTGTTCTCGTGAATGTATGCAGAGAAAGAGACAAGCAAGGTTTATAAAAAGGGTAATAAAATAAAGGGGTGTTTGGCAACGGGGATAATAACTGAAACTCGGGTGTTTGGTAACGGGTATAACAATTAAATAAGAACATTTGGTAACGATTAAATAGTAGATAAGGAGCGTTTAGCCGAGATAATAATAATCCAATAATTATTATCTATATAATTGATTAAAACGGTTGGTCGCGAGATTCGAACTTAAATAATTTATTAGATAATCGGGTGGTCGGGTACGATCTGACCCGTTTAAGAGACCCGTAACACCTCGAGGTGTTACAGTCCCGTCCTGATCCCGTACCGAACCGATACCGAACCGAGGATGTTTAGTATCGGTAC
Source organism: Ambrosia x helenae (assembly GCA_030844895.1). NCBI lineage: Eukaryota > Viridiplantae > Streptophyta > Magnoliopsida > Asterales > Asteraceae > Ambrosia > Ambrosia x helenae. The sequence goes on from JAUTDX010001567.1 coordinate 44,154, forward strand.
CACAATAAGAGGTTTTCGGTTTCGGTATTGCCGTTATCGGTATGGTATCGGTATTTTAAGATAAAGTACCGATACCGAACCGATACCGTACCGTATGTGTTCGGTATCGGTATTGGGTTTAGGGTGTTTTCGGTATCGGTTTTTTCACCGTCCCGAGCTCATCCCTAGGTGACAGACTCCTAGAGTTCTTAGACCTCAGTGCTCTGTATTTCCATCAATTCCAATAGTTTTGGTTAAGCATCATCCGAATTAATAGAATCCTTTGCATCCCCCTAGTGGTGGTTGTATCAGGTTATGTTTGAGGTTTTCCAACTTCGGGGACACTACCTGATAACCCTTGTTCTTGGTACTAGGGACTTTCAGCTGTTTTATCCTTTAAAAGCACATAGGGGTCAAAGTTGTCAGTTGTTTCCTGCAAAAAGATCTTAATTATGTTACCACTAGGTTAATGGGAACTAATGGGTTCTCCAAGAATAGTGGCAACCACCTTTGCAATCACTTATATAGGATCTACCTGAGAAGGATGTGCCCCTTCCTCATGTGGGATAGGACTAGGTTCCTTTTTGTACATGCACCTCTGATTGTTATTCAATCTCTGTGATTTGTGGTTGATGTTGGTCTATCTATGGTAAAGGAATGCACGCAGAGTTCACTATCAAATTTAGAAGATAAGGATTGTTTCTCAAGTGAATTAGTCCTGGGGTAGTGGACTAAATGACTGAGGATCAAATGATGCCTCATACATGTGGGTGTTCTGTGGGCTTATTACAGGACTCTGTGGAGATTTATGAGGAGTTTGGTCAGGATGGGGCTCTGAAATTTAATGTGAAGAAGTAACATCGGTTTTTATTGGCTGAATTTGTGTTACAGCTTGGCTCTTAGGGACCTCATCTTCCTGGGTAGCATTTCTCTTTTGCTTTTAAGTTTTTGGCTTGAATTTGCCTGCGAAGTCAATTGGTCTAGCCACCATCTTCTTCCTTTTTGGTTTTGCTAATGTGGGTTCCTCAGGGATGGGTGTTTCCTTTCCCTTTGGTTTATAGGAGTAGTGGACTCAGTCTATGTTGCTTCAGCTAGCTACACAGGGTCAATGCCCTGTGCTAGCTCAGCTTCCACTTCCTCATCTAACAGATTTTCCTTTTTAACCTTTCTCATCCTAGTAAAAGTTTGAACCATTAAAGACTTAAAGAGAACATGTTCACCAATTTTAAAAACTTCATCGGGCAAATTGTTTGTAAGTGTGCCATGATGATTCTAGGGTACTTAAAAAATTTTGTGCCCGAAGAAATATTTGAGCAAAGTTCTTTGAATACTTGTTTTGATAATTCGAAACTTTGTTCTGTCAGAATAGAATATGCTAAAAGTTGAGTGGTCATTGGAATTTCATTCCAAACCCCACTTTTACCTGAAAGGCACTGCATCAATGTATTGATTAGGTTTTTAGGGCCAGGAGAACATTGGGTTTTTAAATATGCTTTCTTCTCAGTTGAGCCAAAATAACCCATCTTAATGAACTCCAATCCATAGAACTTTTTGAAAATTTATCAACCCCTGGCATCTTATAATTTCAAAGTGGCAGATATTTTTTTTTTTTGGAGGGGGGGGGGGGGGGAGGGTGATGGACATATCTTTGTCACCCACCTTTGATGTGATAGGCAACACTTTTCCCTTGTCATAAGTTGACAACTATGGTTTGGCCCAAAATTCATGAAGGGTGGATTTGTAGATTAGTGGATTGACTGTCAAAACATGATGCAATGGTGATTGAGAATGAGGTCAATAATGGTATGATACCAAGGGTGGTCTTTTGACTTTGTGAGATATGGAAGAAGTTTATGGAATAGGTGGAGACTTAGGTTGGCCATGGATAATAACAGAGGACAAAAGAAAGGATTTTGATGACAACAGATTGAAATCGCCTTGAAGTTGAGAGAGAAAGTGTAAAAGTGGGGATTTCAATATGCTGGTTCTATTACATAGTGAAAAGTTATGATGATTGGCATGAACTGCTGGAATTTTAGGAGAACTGCTGGCGTTGGGAGAACTGCTGGTACAAATCAGCAGTTTTGAGTAAATTGATGAGAAACTAGTAGTTCACCTTTTTGTTGTTTTTTTAAAGAAATAGAATTTTAGAAAATTGAAATGAAAATATTTTGTTTTTTTATATTGATTTTTTTTCAAGATGATAGGAGATTACTTTGCCTTTGGGATCCAGGCCTAATAACTTAAAGGCTTGGTTCCATCCATACTTGATAAATCACTTTGGTACCATTTTGATTGAAAACCAGTTTTTCATCATCCTTATAAGTTTTTTTTTATTTTTTTAATTTTCAGCAAGTGATTTTATTTTGTTACTCTGCTAAGCCCTTTTTGGCGTGTTTTGATGAAGAAAGGCAAAATGGGAATTTTTCAGTATCTTTCCAGCTTCCGGATTGTAAGGAATCTCTGTGTGGAGTTGGTTACATGGACCATAGAACTAGAATCAAACCACAAAGTATTAGATACAATATTTAAATAGGACTCAAGTATCATGAAAAGATGATTACCTTTCTTAGTCAGCCATTCCTTAAAGTTAGGGCAGCCTTTCTACATATGTCATTCTTTCTTACAGAACTTGCAGAAAAATTTGCCTTTAGAGTTGGAGTTCTCAGGCCTGAATGAGGTACTAACATCATTCTTCTAGGTTTTAAAAACTTGATTCTTGTTAAAAGTCCCCTTTCTCTTCTTTGGATTAGCAGTTATCAGGTTTCTCCAGCTTCATCACTTCCTCTTGCACACACATGGCGATCAACTCATGCATTGTCCATTTATCTATGTTGTAGTTGATCTTGAAGGCGCCATAGACAGAAGGAAGAGAGGTCATGATGAAATGCACCAGGAAACCGTCACTGTTTTCCATGTCTAATCACTTAAGCTTACGGTACGTCGTTCATCATCATGATGTGCACACGAATACTGCTTCTCCCATTATATTTAGTAGTCAGAAGTTTCAGGATAAGAGTAGAAGTGTGCGCCTTTGAGGTTTCTTTGAATTATTCTTCCACATAAGGCAGATAGTCCTTAGAAACTTTCGAGTCTGGGATAGATCCTTTGATAGGAATGCTAATGGAATTCTTGATAAACACGAGAGACATTCGGTTGCAACTCTCCCATTTCTTAGGCACCATTTAATTAGTAGTAGTGCTTTAGTCAGTGAGTTTAGGAGGGGCATCCCCTCTAGGTGCATAACCGAAACCCAATAATGCGTGAGTCAGGATTAGGGAGTCTTTCCAAGCATCAAAGTTATCACCAGTCAAGGTTTGGATCCCACAATTGGTAGCTGATATTGGATTTAGATGAGAATAGTAAGATACTAAATTAGAGAAGCACGTAGAGTGATCTATGGAGCAATTAATTATGTAAGGCAGGCAGAAGTAATGGCCAAGTAATCTGTGGGGCAATTAATTATTTAAGGCAAGCAGAAGTAATGACCATTATACTAAGGTAGTGTTTGGTATGATGGAATGGAAGGGGGAATGGAATGGATCATTACGAGGTAATGAAAACTAGTGTGTTTGGTTGGTTAAAGGAATGGAATCACCCATTCCACAAGGCATTCCATTCCCTCAAAACCATTCCATCCACCCCCCATGTTTTTTTCATTCCATCCCTCATTCACCCTTTACTAACAACACCATAACCCACCAACCATCACCACCACCCACCACCATCGTCACCACCCACCACCGCCGTCACCACTCACCACCGTCGCCCACCACCTACCACCGCCGCCGCCACCCACCACCATCGCCGTTGCCTCCACCCGCTACCTTCACCCACCCACCACCGTTGCCACCCACCGCCGCCATCCAACACCACCCAACGCCGACCACCACCGTCACCACCTACCACCGTCGCCCACCCTCGCCGTCACCACCCATCATTGTCGTCGACTCGTCGTTGCCACTAACCACCACCACCCTCTACCTTCACCCACCCACCCACCACCGCCGCCACCCACCATCACCGCCATCCACCTCCACCCATCGCCATCTTCGCCACCAACCACCACCGTCGTCGCCTCCACCCATCGCCATCTTCGCCGCCACCCACCACCGTCGTCGCCACCCACCACCACGCTACCGCCACACACCACCACATACCATCACTGCCACCAACCACCACCCACCATCGCCACTACTCACCATCGTCGCCCACCCACCATCACGACCATCCACCTCCACCTTCCACCATCACCACCACTGCCGCCGCCACCCACCACCATCGCTACCGCCACATATCACCACCCACGATCACCGGCACTGACCACCACTCACCACCGATTTTATTCCTTCGTCTTTTCCTGCTTATCCAACAACATAAAGTAATGTTTGTTTCATTCCCACATGGCAACCAAACAAGACATGGAATGGTAATTATCCATTCCATTACCTTGTCCATTCCATTACCTCGTTCATTCCATTCCCTCATCTATTCCATTACAGCATACCAAACAGACCCTAGTAAAGCTGTTATAACTAATTATAACATCAAATTAAGTTACTTAAATAACATATTTCTATTCTAGCTATGTGGTATTTATTTAAGTATTAGTTTGCAAATAATGAATGTAACACATCACCTCTGGGAAAAAAAGTGAGACACTGAAGGTTTTAATGCAGATACTTAGTTCATGGACATAATTTGTAACACATCACCTTTGGGAATAAGTGAAACATTATGAAAGTTAGGTGAACTAAGATACAATGCTTAACGAGACTTAGATAACGTAGTAAGTGTAACAAATCACTTTGGGTAGAAGTAAAAATCTAGAATATTATTTCAAGTTAAGCAAGGTTTTAAAATTAATGTTTTGAAAAAACGTGATGCATAAGGTTTTATCAAAACTAATTATTTGATAGAAAACGACTCGTTAGTACGGATTGAACTAAGAGTTCTCGATAGATACCGGGATCTCGGGAAAACAGAGTAAGTTCCCGGTAATGTAAGGTTTCCGGGAAAAAAGATTAGTTCCCGGTATTTAAGGGTTCCCTGGATAGAAAGTAAATTCCTGGTATTTGAATGGTTCTCGGTTTCAGATCAAGAACCCGAGTCCTGACAATGCATGAGCTGTGAACCAAAAATTGTAAACCTGAAAAATCGAGAACTAATAATTTGAAAACTGTGAAACCATGAACCAAATAAATCAGGAACCTGAAGTTTAAAAACTTATACCCACTAAGATTTGGTTCGAAAAAATTAGGGATTCTCTAATATCTATTTTCGGTTTTGAGGGAATTTTATTATCTCTAAGATTCAGTTAGATTTTGAAATCTTTGATTAACTTATTTGATTTCAAAAAAAAAAAAAAAAAATTGGAGATAAAGTTTTAACCCTTGATTTTCGAAAACAGATTTTGATCTATATTACGTACCATAATACATGATAATTTTTGGAATTTTATGATGTTCAAGAAGAACATCTCTGAAAACTTTAACAGTTAAACGTAAGTCCTTTTTCTGGAATCGAAATCCTTTAAGAAAAAAAAAAGATTCCAAAAACACACAACATTAAGATCTCGGTTTTGGTTATGAGATCAAAACATAGTATTATTAAAAAAAACTGATACGCCCGTTCAGTTTAAAGAACCCATAAACATTTAATCAAGTTTACATAGAATTGTTTTCCGATTTTAATACCAGATCTAATGGAGATAATCAGAACTTATGAGCTACGTTGCTCTGATATCATATGTTGATCAGTTCTGAATGTATGTAATGGAAAACATAGAATCATTGATACCTGATAGATTGGTGAGACGAACAACTAATGTAGAGAGAGTGTTGGAAGACGACATCTTGTCAGTAGGGTCGGGTTCCCTTTAGGGTGTATCGTACATATGTGATTATGAGTTCATGAGGAACTCAGTTATGAGAGAGAGGTGGTGGACGGTTTTTCTATTTATACACCCAAGAGACACCCCAATAATGTTAACAAGGGTAATTTAATCCATCAAGGAAATACCAGTTATAGACTTATGGGCTGTTTGGTTGGATCTGTCTGATTAAGTGCTGAATCATTAAGAGGGTCTGAATGGTTCAGCACTCCTTATTAGTTAAATGGTTAAGAGCTTGATGGACCCATTCAAATGTTTTTTTAGTTGAAACAAACACTCTTATTGCTAAATGATTAAGAGCTGAACGATTAAGAGGTTAACAAACACCCCCTTAGGGATATTATAGCATTTGATCAATATGATAATGATGGCCACAAATAAATATAATATAATTTGTATTTATTCTAACAGATTTGTCATAGTTTCATGTTTAGGCTGGATGGTGTGGGGGTTCGAGGTTTGAAGTACGGCCTATGATATTCGTAGTTGGTGCTAAAGCCGTGTGGGTTGAGGGCCTGGATGTACCTAGCCCAAAATGGAGCGTCTCTTGGTTTCGAACCCAAGTCTCTCGTATACAATTGTCGTTTGGAGGGAAAACCCAACCAATTGTTCTACAACAGTCCAAAAAAAATAACAAAATATTTTCATATACCGTATTATTTAATACAAGTAAGATTATTTAAAACGGCATTAATAGTTAGTCAAAGTTATAAAAAAAGTTTATTAAAAATAATCCAAAAATCTATTTAAAATATTAATTATGTGATAATGTATGCTCTCCACTAACCTGCCAATTCGCTAGACATCTGGTATTGTTCCCTTCAATCTTTTATCTTGCTTGATTAATTTTGATTGTGGCGTCTTAAGTGGGCTTAAGAAAACGCTGAACATAATATGAAAAATCCTTTTTTATCGGTTTGGTAGTTGGGCTTTTGTTTATGTAGTTTTGCTATAACTTCGGTTTGAAACTAAAGCCTGATAGTGAAATATGTCTTGCTTTGAATACGGGTATACCTATTGATAACACCCGAGGCTTGCCCACTAACCTCGTATTTGAACTTATACCATCCCAAATGCATTGGAGAAAGTTTAGAGTACAATACACAACCGTATAAAATGTAAGAACCAAAGAGAACTTGCCACCTGGCAGACGGTATTTTTGGAAACCGACAATTAAGTACGCCAGTCAAAGGGTAATATAGTATTTTTCACTATCCCTGTAATAACGTTGCAATCCTTTATCAAATATAACTGCACGATCACGTTTAAATTCAAAATCATAATAAACCTACTTCTACGTTTAATCATTCGGCGATTTTCAATAGCTGTATCAAAATTCATAAAGTTGCATTAACAACTGAAGATTCATACATCATGTTTGGTAAATAATAATTGAAGATTCATATATCATGTTTGCGTGATTGATCCATACTTGATCAACATCCAATTGATGCTGAATTGATCTGAATTATGCTGAATTATATTTATGTTTTTGCAGATCTTAATGAAATTCCAGATATCAACGTCAATGTAGATGGAAATTTTGAAAGTAATGTGTTAATTTTACTTATTCGATAGCTCGATTGTTTGATACATGATTCATTGTTCTTTTTGTTTTCAGATATTGTTCCTGATGATCCAAATCATGAAGGTTAACTGAATTCGAACGATGATTTTAACTTTATCGAAGAACACCGAAGAGTTCAAGGTTTTTTATTAGATTTCTTATACAGTCAATTGTGATCGTATATTATAACATTTTCTACATTTAATATGTTTTTTATAATTGAGTGAAAGTTTTTTTATTAGTTCAGATTTAATTGTAAGGTTCCTGCATGTTAATGTCATTTATTAACCGTTAGTTTGCTTGCGTTTAATTATTAGTAATTGCATTTAATTTATTTTTGTTTTTCATGCATGCTAATGTCACTTTTAATCATTTGTTTATTTGCGTTTGAACGTTTTTTTTTAAATTGATGATTTGATATTTTTTTTATGTTTTGGTAAATTATACTTTGCGTTTTAAACTTAAAAAAATTGTAGATTTGTGCGAAAAGGATGTTGTAGAAGAAGTACAACAAATTTTTAATCCTGAGGTTGAAGGAATTCCTAAGCCAGAAGTTGGAATGATTTTTGACAGTTTAGAACTTGCATACGACTTTTATAAAGAGTATGCAAAGAAGTCATGTTTCTGTGCCAGAAAAAGTACTCAACATGTTGCTGGGAATATTATCACTATTAAGTATTTTACATGTTACAAAGAGATATTTAAGAGAGGCAGTAGTGATGATTTAGTTATTCATGGCAAGAGTTCCAAAAAGACCAAAAAGCTGAGGAAAAGTTCATCTATTCGCACGGGATGCAAAGTATTGTCAAAATGATTTTGTATTAAATTGTTGTGCTACTGTACAATGTATTACATACTAATATATAGAGAATGGTATGAAAAGGTAAATATACAAACATAAATACAAATGGCATAAATCAAGGGAAAGAATTATGTGCAGCCATTAAGTATGATTTTGCAATCATTTGTCAATCATCTTGATTGACTATTAAATGAGGGAGAAGATTAATCAATCATTGATTGCTTGATTGGTGGTGTTGATACGCCCCCGCAAGATGGAGGATCCGTTGGAGACTCCAACCTTGGACTGAAAAGAAAGGAAAGGCGCTCTTGCAAGCGGTTTGGTGAGGACATCCGCGAGTTGATCCTTGGTGCTGTCATGAAAGACTTTAAGTTGCCCGGAATTAACTTGTTCTAGCACAAAGTGATAATCCAGAGCGATATGTTTCATACGCGAATGGTAAACAGGATTTGCACATACATAGGTTGCTCCGGTGTTGTCACAGTAAATTGATGGAGTGCTCATAATTGGAAGCCCGAGTTCACTGAGTAAATTTTTAACCCATGAGATTTCAGCTGCAGCATTGGCGAGTGCTTTGTATTCAACTTCGGTAGATGATCTAGAAACAGTCTTTTGTCTAGCAGATTTCCAAGAGATGATATTGGGCCCAAGGTATATGAGATATGCTGTAGTGGACCGGCCCCCATCATTAATACCGCCCCAGTCTGAGTCCGAAAAAGCCTGCAAGTTAAGGTTAGGATTGCGTTTCAAGAACAACCCATGATGGACCGTTCCTTTCAAATAGCGGAGTACCCGTTTGAGAGCTTGCCAGTGTGATTGTTTAGGTGAGTGCATGAACTGGGATAATTTATTTACTGCAAAGGAGATGTCGGGACGCGTGAAGGCGAGGTACTGCAAAGTACCCACCAGTTGACGGTAGGGAGTAGGATCGACTGGGGGAGTGGAGTCAAAGGAAGAAAGTGATTCGGAAGTGCTTAAAGGAGTGAGGACCTCTTTGGCACCATCCATTTTAAAGGTGGTTAGGATAGCTTGAATATGGCGATGTTGCGAAAGAAATAGACCATGGGGCGTAGGAATGACTTCAATTCCTAGAAAATGATGGAGAGGGCCTAAGTCTTTGATAGAGAATTGTTTGCTTAGGGCTTGAACAAAGGAATCCATAAATGGATTGTGATTGCCGGTGAGGACAATGTCATCAACATACACAAGAAGATAGCAAGTGATATTGTTGAGGGTGTAGACAAAGAGAGAGGGGTCAGAGATACATTTTTGAAAGCCAAAGCGGATGAGAAAATTGGTAAGTTCGAGGTACCAAGCACGCGGTGCTTGCTTAAGCCCGTAGAGAGACTTTTTTAGTTTGCAAATGTGACGTGGGAATTCCGTGTTGGTGAACCCGGGAGGTTGCACCATAAAGACATCTTCGTGAAGAGTCCCATGAAGAAACGCATTATTAACATCTAGTTGACGCAAAGACCATCCTTTGGAAAGAGCAATAGAGAGAACGGTGCGAATGGTAACGGGTTTAGTAACGGGACTAAATGTTTCATGATAGTCTTTTCCATATTTTTGGTGAAAGCCTTTGGCAACTAGACGGGCTTTGTACTTGTCAATGGTGCCATCGGGTTTGCGTTTGATTCGGAATACCCATTTGCAACCAATAGGAGTTTGGGTCGTGTGAGGGACAAGTTCCCATGTGTTGTTATGAAGGAGAGCACTATACTCAAGGTCCATGGCATGGCGCCAATCGGGATCTTTCAAGGCTTGAGTATAAGTGGAGGGTTCAAGAGAAACGGGTAGAGGATGAATGGTGGTAGAGTTGACAAAATTGGGGTTGTAATATTTTGAATTGGGTTTTGGTTGGCGACGAGGTGGTTGAGGATTATGTGGGAGTGGGGTTGTTTGAGATGTGGATGAGTTGGAGTAGGATACTGGTGAGATGGGATCGGTATGGTGGGAAGCGGTTGGGGTGGTATGGGTGTTATCGGACTGAGAGGTTGAACCGGTTGGTGAGGGTGGGCCAGTTGGCGAGGGAGAGTCGATGGGTTGGTGTGTGGGGCCGAGGGGTTGGGGAGGGATGGGGTTTTGGGCTTCGGTTATGATGGGTTGTGGGGTATGGTGGGGTGGGGTGAGTCTAGACAAGTTTGGGCAGGAGAAAGTGTTGATTGGTCCGATTGTTTTATGAACAAGAAGGTGTCAAAAGACATGTGTTTGGGATGGGAGTTAGTGGATTTACATGGAAAAATATGTTTGATAAATTCAACATGACGGGAGTGGTATAGTTTGTGAGTAGTAGGGTCATAGCATTTGAATGCCGATTTGGAGGATGAGTACCCAAGGAATATGCACGCCGTGGAACGAGAGTGGAGTTTGGAAGTGGCATAGGGTCGTAACCATGGGTAGCAAAGACAACCAAACGGTTTAAGTTTGGAATAAGAAGGAGCGGTTTTGAACAACATATCGTAGGGTGATTTGTTGTTAAGGATAGGTGTAGGCATCCGATTAATTAGGTGAGTTGCGGTTTGAAAGGCATGGGACCAAAAATGTTGTGGCAAGTCTGAATAATGAAGTAAAGCGAGGCCGGTTTCAACGACATGGCGGTGACGTCGTTCGGCAACACACCGTTTTGTTCCGGTGTGTGGGGTGGTGTTGTATAATGAGAAATGCCTTGGGAGGTAAGATACGTGGAAAGACCCACATATTCACCCCCATTGTCGGTAAATAATGCAATGATGTTGGTTTTAAAAAAATTTTCTACAAGTGATTTGAATTGTGGAAAAAGAGTTTTAACATCGGATTTTCGTTTAATTGGGAACGAAAATGACATAGTATTTGAAACCATCAATAGATGTTGTGACGGGACCCCAAACATCCGAGTAAAGGAGTTGGAGAGGTTGATTAGCAACAAAAGAATTTTCGCCAAAAGGTTGTTTGTGGCTTTTATTTAAAGAACACGACATACAATGAAACGAGTCATGGGTCACCTTATTACAATGAAGTCCTAATCTAGAAATTAAAGACTTAAACACTTGAAACGATGGATGTCCAAGTATGTGGTGCCACATGAGAAGATAGTTGGTTTGGGTGTTGTTGACTTGAGGAGATAAGGAGATTGGTCCATAGTAGACATCATTGACGTTCACTCCCCGCATGAGACGCGCCCCGTGCGTAGATCGTTGACAAAAAATGATATGGAAAAAATTCAACGGAAACACGATTAGTACGACAAACTTTAGCAACGGAAATAAGATTATTTCGAATATTTGGAGCAATTAAAATATTATTTAAAAGAAGTGGACGAGATGATGTAGGAATAGTTGTTTGAGCAATATGAGTTATGGGGAGAGTTTTACCATCACCTAGCACGATCTCATCGGGTCCTCCGTATTCGGAAAGAACGGGAAATGGTTGGTTGTTATTGGCGGTATTGTTGGATGCACCGGTGTCCCCCATCCAAGAAGGTGTTGTAGCCGTGGGGTGCGGAGTAGTGTGGTTAACCACCGGGGTGTTGGTAGTTTGAGGCGAGACATTATGTTCTTTTAAGAAACGACCAAGTTTTCTACAATCTTTGTTGTCATGTCCGGGAATGTTACAATAGTAGCAATAGGCATTGTTGTTGCGATTTGGGCGGTTGGTGGGGTTGTTTGGCCGAGAAGACCATTGGGGTCGGTTAGTGGGTTGAGTCGGATTGCGGTTCGAGCGGTTATCATAGGTGGTATTTTGGCGGTTGGTGTTTGAGCGAGAGGAGGTGCGGTAAGTGTGGTTCACGGTTGTAAGGGTAGGTTCGGTTAGGGTGTCTTTAAGGTTGCGTTCATGGTCTAATAATTTTTCAAAAAGATCCGCAAAAGAGATTGTGGTGTCACGGGTGCGAAAAGAGGCTACCAAGTTGGAATAGTCATCACCAAGTTGGTTCATGATGTGAACAACAAGATCTTCCTCGGACATAGGGCTTTGAGCAATAGCAAGTTCATCAAAGAGAGACTTCATTTCATGGAGGTAATCGGAAATAGAGCGATTTCCCTTAGGATTTTTGGCTAACCGGGACTTAAGAGAAATGATGCGAGAACGTGATCGACTCGCATAGCTTGAGTTTAGGAGATCCCAAGCTTGGCGGGCTGTTTTGGCGGACGAAACAATGGTTGGATTTGGTCGGAGCAACTACCAAGAAGAGCGCTTATAATCATTTGGTCTTGGCGAAACCAACGAAGGTACTCCGGGTTTGGTTTGGTGAGTTATCCATCAGTTATGTTTTCGGTTGGGATAGTTTCGGGTCCGATGATATGGTGATCGAGTTCAAGACCGATTAGAGTGGCGGTGACTTGGGTGCGCCATGAGGGGAAGTTTTGAGGTGTGAGTTTGATTGGGAAATGTGTGGCAGCGGTAATATGTAAAAAAAAAAAAAAAGAAAGCAGCAGCAATGGACAGAATGTTTGCAAAGGATGGAAGGATTGAAAAGACAAAGAAAACAAAGGTAGTAGTAGTGGTCGGACAGGAGTGGCTGTCGAAGGTTAGGTGGATCAGACAATTGTTCAAAGGAACATTATGGCTCTTGACACCATATTGTCAAAATGATTTTGTATTAAATTGTTGTGCTACTGTACAATGTATTACATATTAATATATAGAGAATGGTATGAAAAGGTAAATATACAAACATAAATACAAATGGCATAAATCAAGGGAAAGAATTATGTGCAGCCATTAAGTATGATTTTGCAATCATTTGTCAATCATCTTGATTGACTATTAAATGAGGGGAGAAGATTAATCAATCATTGATTGCTTGATTGGTGGTGTTGATACAAAGCACATATTTGCTGTGGTTCTGAGGATGGAAAGAAGTACAACATTTATAAGTTTGTTGAAGGCCACAATCATCCTTTTGTGTCCCAGTCTGATATGCATTTGTTAGCAGCTAATAGGCACTTAACATATGTCCAAGAAGAAATGGTTTGTGAGCTATCTTCATTGAACCTTGGTCTGGTCAAAGCATTCAATATTATGCGGACAAAAATATGGTGGATTTGAGAATGTTTGGGCAACTGCTGTTGACTGTAAAAAATTTTAAAAGTGGATTAAACAGTTTCATTGGTGAATATGATGCTGATATGATTGTTTCTAAGTTGAATGATAAGAAAAAGAACCTCCCGGACTGTTCATTTGAGTATTCAACTGATGCTAATAATGCTCTTATTTCGTTATTCTAGGCTGATGCTTTATGTAAGAAGAACTATATGGAGTCTGGAGATGTTATTTCAGTCGATGCGATATTTAACACCAACAAGTAGGCCCAATTTTTTATAATATACATGCTTGCATGGTTTTTTTGTTGTTCTTATATAAATTTTTATTGTTTTTTATACAAGATGGTATTTGTCTCAATTATTGGTATTGACAACCGTTGCCGGAATGTAACCTTTGGTGCTGGTTTGTTGTCTTCGGAAACTACGGAATCATACAAGTGGCTTTTGGAGATGTTTGTTAAATCATTTGGAAAACATCCAAAGGTAGTTGTTACTGACCAGGACCTTGCGATGAAGAATGCTATACAGTGTGTATTTCATTCTAGCAGACATAGACTTTGCATGTGGCATATAATGAAAAAAAGTTTCTGACAAGGTACCCTTTTAGATTTGTCTCATACTTGCGTTTTATTTCATTTTACATTTGTGTTTAAATTTTATCGTCATTATAATACTTGCGTTCAAACTACTTTAAAGTTGCGTATTTTTTATATTTTATCCCTTTTTATGTTCCCATATTGGTTATGCTTTTTTTTTTTTTATAAAAAAAGGATAAAATATAAAAAATACGCAACTCATGCCCATTAAAAGGGTAATGCCTCCCCTATTAGCACCACGTTTGGTGTGTAACTAAGGTTTTGACTGAGGATGTATGGAGTGCCACCGGACAACGGAGTGTCATAGGAGGTCAATTCTCTACCATTAAATATGAATTGTATTCATTCGTTGCATATCGCTAATCTCTATTATCTTATTAAGGACCAAAGGTGTCTAATAAGTCAATTTCACACACTTTTTAAGGTGGGGGTCGAAGGGTCCCTTGACAAATCTTCAATCTTTGGTCATTTTGTTCCCTTTATGCCCCTTGTGTACAATCTATAATGCCCATTGTATAGGTGTACAATACACACTCCATATCTATCTCACCATGTAACCCCATTCATAACACCTAATAAACCCCCTCTTCAATTTCAATAAAACATATGCTCTTTATTGACTCATTTATTGTAATTTACATTAGAAGATCAAACCTAGATATAACTCACAATGGTCAATGAATGCTTAATATGATTTTTCTTCTTCTCCCACATTTATATTTGTCTCTCGAGGAAACTCATTTAACCTAATTGAAACTGGTATTCACTCAAATCATAATCATTATTCTGTGTCGATTTTTTTTGTCATGGCATAGTGATAACATCAGTGTTGCCAGGGGCAGATCTACTCTTCGGGAGGGGGTTCCTAGGAACCCGATCGGTTTGAAATTTTTAGTGTTATTATATATAGAAAATTGGGTAGGAACCCTTAAATATATTATAAAGGAATCCTTAACCATCTCAAGTAAGTCCTCTAATGGTAATTCCCTCCCCTTCTAACATAGACATCTCAAGTTCGATTCCCATCCAGCATCGTATTTCTTCATTTTTTTGATATTTTTTTAATATAAAGACATAAAGATAGGGTTTTGTTTTGTATACTTCGAACATCAAAGGCACAACCCCCACTCAAACTCACGTTCAAACAAAGTTCACACTTATTCATCCTTTCCTGCAACCCCACCCGCCCTCCTCCTCTCCTGCAACCCTCGTCACCGGCCCTCCGCCCTCCTCCTCTAGCCGCCGGCCGACCACCCCGATAAGCGACCTCCTCCTACTGCCCATTATCAGCCTCCAATTTCCCTACACTTAGTTCAGCCATCTATTCCACTGTCCACGGGTAACTATTATTTTAAATTATCAACTAATTTTATTTTATTATGTTTGTTTATGGCACTTAGTGTCATAGTGTGATAACATAATGGCGAATTGGGTTGTGTTAGTTTCGTATGTAAGATGTCACAAATTTTTAAGTTTTAAGATAGTCACATGAGCATTTGTTAATATTTATCTATTGAAAAATATTATGGACCTGTACTGCTATAGTACTGTAGGCTATCAAGTTTGTTTGTTTCTTTCTTTTATCTATTGAAAAAATATTATGGATATGGAACTTACTGTTGTGTTTGAGTTATAAATTAATTCTGTTTTTATTAAAGTTATGGACACATGAATGATTCTTGCATTTGTTAGATTGAAAAGGAGCTCATACAACAAGTTTCGATCGAGAATGCAATGCAACGTTTTCAAAAGATGAAAACTCGTAGGGAACAACTATAGGTATTGTATTTTATTTTTCAAGACTATCGTATTTATTTTACACGTTTTAAATTTCTAATAGCGATGTTTTTTTCATTATTGTATTGTATTTTTATTATGTGATGAACTTTACCCGGTCCAATCCATCAAACCGACCCGAATTTTTTATGTTTTGTCATATGGAATTGGAGCATCAAAAAAAGTGAACCCCCTGAAAAAAAAAATTCATGTATCCGCCATTGAGTGTTGCTGCTTCAAGTCTTCAGTGTCAATATTCATTAATGTTTAATATTTTTTTATTGTTCTTGTCATATAGTTCTTTTGTTATTATATACTATTATTGAAAGTGGATAACTTGTTGTTACCATTGATTTGTTCTTATTCAAAGGTTTATGTTTTTGTAATATTTTGTTTTATTTTCTTTTCGTAATATTGTACCTCATTCTTGATTTTACAATAAATTCTTGGTTCTCTATTTTGTTATTTGTTTAAGTCAATAAAATCGTAATATTTTTACAAGTATTATTTCATAAAACAGATTGATACAAGACATTATTACCTTTGCCTTGGTTACTTATCTTCTTACCTTCCTCTATAGTTTCGGGTAATTTCTAACTTTTCTTAACCTTTTGAATCATATTAGTTTGATGCTTTCATTGTAAAAATAACCTACAAATTGTTTATACTTTGAAGTGCTTATACTATATTCAAGTGCTTGAATCTTGTCATTTAATAAAGTAACTTTATAGTTTTAGCTATATGTTATAGTTTTAAGCTAACAAAAATAATATATACAGCTATGAGATCAGTTTGAGTCTCACTTTTTTTTACATCTACTTTATTGAACTAATATGTATTTTTTTTGTTCTAATGTTTCATTAGTAAAAAGTCCATTGCTGTCAAAGTAAACTCAAATAACTAGAGTTCAATAATGTTCGAGTTGTTTTCAATTTTCATGTTAATTCTTTTAATCCATATATTATGAGCCAACAATGAGGATGAGGATGCTGAAATATTGAGGCACAATAATCGAGGCATTACTTTGTAGTACCAAAAAATCACTTTCAATTCGAAAGGTAATCCCAAATTTTTTTATCAACTATAGTCGTAATATGGAACTTAATAGGTAAATAATTTTTTGATTATAACAAAAGTATTCGTTGATTTACCGTCGCTTTTTTTTTTGTATGACAATAAGACGAAATTGCAGTTACGAAGGAATCGGCGCCATAACAAGACACATGGTAGTTTTTCGGTTTTGAGAAGACATGCTGATGAATGCCTTCATCCATTGGAGAGGATTGTCTTATGGCTTTAGTTTTTCAAACTCATCAACGGGTTAGATTGGTTCGTCTATGGGCTAAAAGTCTAAAACTGAATTTATGACGGATGTTTCAGTTTTAGTTTTTCATAACGGATTGGTTTCAGTTATAGATGGCTTGGTTAATTTTGTTATTATAAAAGATGGTTTGGTTGATCATCAGTTAATCATTTGCTTTGTACAAGGATAAATTTAAGATGATTTCAGCAAAGTTATTAGCAAAACTTTTCATTTATAAGGGAGAATAAATGATAACTAATATCATTGCTATAAAAAAATTATTCTGGCATAACCTGATTTATGAAATAAATAGAAATATAAAGTTGCTTTTACTGTTGGTTTGATTCTTTTATTTATTCACACCTAACCATAATCAAACCATAGATATTTGTTTTCAAGAAAGTCGTTACCGAACCATTGGAATATGAGGTGGTTTATATTTCGGCTAAATGTTTTTGGTTATTTGGGTTATGGTTTAGTTATTCAGTTTTTCTTCTGAGCACCCCTAATTTGTATCGGTGGTGATTGGTATTTTCTTGTTCTTTTTGGGCCGGACATCTCTAAGAAATCCCAACCCAGGAATTGGTGGCTAAGGATTTACACGGAAGTGAATGGCGGTTTAGGCACATATTCAAGGGTAGGCTGAAATGCTTATTGCTTGATCAAATGTAAACTTGTTTAGTTGTAAGAAAGAGTGAAAGACCCATTTGTCTCTAATCTTCATGTATTTATATCTCTTTGTAACAATATTTGTACAATAATAATCTTTTAACTAAGTTAATTGAGTTTGACCTGTTTAAAATGAAAACAATTATCTTATGTACCTTTGAACTTGTTAAGGGTTCTTTGTACTATGCGTCTACATTTACTTTTTGTTTCATGACTACCGAAGGACGTCACTTAAGAAATACAATAATTTGTTATGACGACATCAAGCATGGGGGTGGTTCATCGCCATCTTGCAAAACATCAATTGGTGAGACACCAAGAACTTGGGTTGTCATGTTTAAAAGGGCCCAAGTTGCTGGGGGTTGAGATCTCAACCGTTAAGGAGCGGTAGGCTATGTATTGCAGGCATATGTTGATTAGTTTAACTGATGTTTACATCTGAGCCATACCAATAGCATGTTATTATGTATATTGCAATTACTTGGCATTGTTTGTAAAATTTCCATGTTGCTACTTCCATTGTTATCATCCATCTCTTACATTGTTGTTTTTTTTTTCTACTTCCATTGTTATCATCCATCTCTTACATTTTTGTTTTTTATACTCAATTGCTCAAGTAGAAATCATATACTAATTATAGCAGTAAATTGGTGGTAAACAAACTACGTTAAACAAACGGTAAAACATGCGGCATCAAAATATACGTACCCGCAACAACGCGCGGGAATATTCACTAGTATATTGTTACTACGAAAATATTTCATGTTTCACTTTTTGATTTCTGAACTGCTTTTATTTTTGTGAAGCGATTATATACACCCGATCAACAATCGTCTAACCCAAATCAGTGACAATCCATGGTAAATATCAACCCCAAACCAAAATACAATAAAGCCCCTAATATATAATAATTAAGTATATAAAGAAAAAAAAACTACACCCAAATATATGCTAGAAGAAGGGAAGGAAAAAAAAAAAAAATTCGGGCCTGACGGGTATATTCGAAACCTAAAGCATTTGTGACAGGTATACTGATACATGGCGGTATGGGACGGGCTAGGATAAGAAAGTAAATATTTTGCGAGTACGTGACATATATGAGAATAGGTGATACTCGATCCAATTACCCAAAACTAAATACCCGCTTACCTGAAAAATGTACCTAAAAACTTGTTAGTTTTATATATGTCTTCTCTTAACTAGATTTTTAGTAATCTTTCATTTAGTAGATTCATTATTTAAAAATAAACATTTCTTTTAAAATATATATTTTAATTACATTATTATTTATATTTTTATGTTATGGAATATAAAAATATTGTTTGAGATTTACATTTTGATTTAAAAATTACATTTTAAATATTTCAATTGTTATTATGGTGATGACGATATGTACTTTATTTATTAATTATTATTATTATTTAATATATGGTAGAATTTTAAAACATAAAACCATAAAATAAAGTAAAAATAAATATGCATGCAAATCCCAACGACTATACCTGATATCAGCGAGTATGCTCAATACTCAATGGGTAAAGGGCCGGGTATGAAATGAGATTTTACAACTTGATATGGGTATGAGATTAACCGACCTATTGTCATCCCTGACCAGAACAACTACCGATAAAGCATCATGACAAAGGAGCCTATCGAAAATGTTCTTTTAAGACAATTCTAGATGAGAAAAGTTGTTAGGAGGATGATCAATAACAGGGCAATATCATTTACATATGTATTCTTTTTCTCACTCACATATATCATCTTATCTGATTTTCATTTGATTTGATCAAATGAACTGGAATATATATACATTTTTTTTTATCTATTTTTGGGTTTTTTTAAGACCATAAAGTGATTCACTAGTGAAAGTAGACGTGTCAACAAGCAAACACTATTGACAAAGGTGACAAAAAGGTTGCAAGAAAGTCACGATCAATTTTTTAAGATGCCTAAAATGATATAAAGTAAAAGGAATAGCATTAGCCATTACAATCATCCATATTTTTAGGGATCATGGATCAATGCCACCATCTTAAAATATCTCCATGTCTTGCACTC
Source organism: Ambrosia x helenae (assembly GCA_030844895.1). NCBI lineage: Eukaryota > Viridiplantae > Streptophyta > Magnoliopsida > Asterales > Asteraceae > Ambrosia > Ambrosia x helenae. The sequence goes on from JAUTDX010001567.1 coordinate 63,821, forward strand.
TCATTATTCGTATATATGTTAGTTGCATCAAACTATAACAAAGCGTAGGTTCGGCAAGGGGGGCATCCATGTGGACCATTACGAATTTCGATACCCCTTGTAAGCATTATCATGTTTGCTATTTACAATATGTATTGAAGAAATATATACCTAAACGAGTGTTCACTTCAAACGGATCACCTTTGAGTAGACTTGGCTTAGAATGCTTCGTGAATCTTGGATCTCTTATTTATACAAAACTGACACCATTAGTCTAGACACAAGAAGAGGGTTCTCCACAGAGGCGGAGCCAGGATTTCATGATAAGGGGGGCTTAGATTATTGGAGTGAGCGTTAAGGGGGGCTTGATACAGTTTTTATTGAATTTTAACATTAAAAACAGGGGGGCTTGATACAATTTTATCGAATTTTTACCTTAAAAACTTAACAAATTTGGGCCGTTAGGGGGGGGGGGGGGCTTGATACCCCTCAGTCCCCCCCCTAACTCCGCCTCTGGTTCTCCATAAGTGTGAATAAAGATGTAAAGAATTTGAGCATGTAATTAGGATTTTTGAAAGTGTCTGAAAATATGTTTACCAACATAGGGAGTAGGGGTGTTCAGAATTCGATTCGGATTCGAAAAATTCGAAATTCGACTTAGTTCGATTCGATTATCAAGAATTCGATTCGATTATTAAGAATTCGAATTCGATTCAATTCGAATTCGGGTCCAGTAAATCGAATACGAATCGAATACGAATTTATGATTTTAAATTCGATTCGATTCGAAATTCGATTAAAATCTATACATGTATATTTTTTTAAATATATATACACTCATACACATTATTATATAGACAAATATACACATTGAACAAATAACTTCTAAATTTGGTCAAAATCTCAGAATCCCTAGTCTTTACAACTTTTACCATAACCATATTTTACATATTTATCTTATATATCATAAAACTCTAACAAACTATACTTTCTACTATTTTTACTATTCCCGTTTTTGACATATTGTTGTTTGGCAATTTTGTAGATTTGTATTTTATATGTTAAAAATAATGAGTTTATATTAGTTTTAAAACTAAAAGTAAAACAATTTATTATTTATGGTAAATTTGAACTAAATCGAATTTATTCGAATTCGATTCGAATTCGAGTTTCTTATTCGAATCGAATACGAATCGAATAAATTGAATTTTTTAAGCGAATACGAATCGAATACGAATTCAGGTAAAAATATTAAAAAATCGAGAAATTCGATTCGAATAATTCGAAAATTCGTTATTCGATTCGTTGAACACCCTAATAGGGAGTATTTATGAGAGGGAAATAGGGTTTCCGACGCCATCGTCATATTCAGGTCATTAGGGTATGACCATTTACATTGCGACGTCCCATTTTAATATTGGCGAGAGTTGAACTTCCTATAACAGTTATGCCACATAGGCCTGACTACTTTTATGATTAAATGTGAACTATATTGACGGGTCAAATAGGGACGTAATCGATATTATGAAACTAATCTGGGACATAACTCTTCATGTATCATCAACTATCTATATATATATAATAAAAGAAAGCCAATTTTGATGACATGGCACTCAAGGAGGCATTCTCCCCCTTAAGTGTGCCATGTGTCATCCTATGTGTCACTTGGTATTTAAGTTAAAAAAAAAATTAACCTCTCTCTCTCCTTCAAACCCTACCTAACTCTTTAAGTTCTTTTATTCATCTTTTCGTTTTAACTTTATCTAACTCCTTATTTCATCTTTTGCCAATAATCATTTAGGGGTTATTATTATTCAGGGATTCAGATATGTTGTTTTTTGTTGTATTATATTAAATCGATAGTTTTGTTATTGATTTGGATTT
>JAUTDX010001568.1:0-60901 GCA_030844895.1 Ambrosia x helenae
ACAAAGTCAAAGTCATCAAGTCAACGTTCAGTCAACGAAAGTCAAAGTCGAACGATTCGCAGTCAACACGTTAAGGCGAGTCAAGAAACCCGGATAATAGATCAACGAGTGAAGCTCAAGTTATGATCGATAATGACGCTACAGCTAAATAAATATATTTTGTTTAGACAAAATATATTTATTACTTTAGAATATTTTCTTATTTAGTGAGTGTTTTAGTATTTTGTTAACCCTAGGGACCTAAACGTAATTAGCCTAAGTATGTTTTGGCTATAAATAGATAGCAAGATTAGGGTTTTGGGCAACACACATCCTAGAGATTTGGGGCTATCATTGTATTATCATCTTATGCAAATCATCTAGTGGGTTTTATTGATTATTTTGTGTGTGTTCAATTTTATATCTTCAACTTAATCAGATTTTAGCTCGAAAATGATCCTACAATTTGGTATCAGAGCTTGGTACTCGAATTTGGGATTTAACCATCTACAAATTCGTCGTTTAATCTTATTTCTGTTGAAGATTTTTCATCAAACTGTGTACTTATTTCATCTAACTGTGTACTTATTCATCAAACTGTGTACTTATTTCATCACACCGTGCACTTATTTCATCACACCGTGTACATATCTGAACATTTCAAATCAATTGAAATGCTTTGGACAAGATCAAATTTGAGTTGTGCATATTTTCAGAAGGTTGTGCGCAGTTAACTCATAAGTTGCGCACTTAACTCATAATCTGCACACTTAACTCATAAGCTGGGCACTTGTTTCTTGTTTTGTGTACTTAACTCAAGTCTTGCTGTGTGCACTAAACTCATAGCTGCATACTTATTTCTTGTTGTGTGCACTTAACTCATAAGCTGCATACTTATTTTTGTTGTGTGCACTTAACTCATAAGCTGCATACTTATTTCTTGTTCTGTGTACTTAACTCAAGTTTTGCTGTGTGCACTTAACTCATAAGCTGCATACTTATTTCTTGTTGTGTGCATTTAACTCATAAGCTGCATACTTATTTCTTGTTGTGTGCACTTAACTCAAAGCTGCATACTTATTTCTTGTTCTGTGTGCTTAACCCAAGTCTTGCTGTGCGCACTTAACTCATAAGCTGCGTACTTATTTCTTGTCTGTGTACTTAACTCAAGTCTTCAGAATCTTAAAATTTCTTTGTCTCCGCGCACTTAACTAGGGTTTCTGCGCACTTAATCAGAGAATTCCTATTTCTCTGCGCACTTACTGAAACTGTGTAGTCTTGTTGTACTTATCTGGGGTTTATGCGTACTTACAAGGAAACCCTGGTTATCTGTGTACTGTCAAAGACTGCGCACTTATCAGGAGACAAGGGATTGACCGTGTAATTGCTATTGTTTTAGGTTGCTGCATACTAATTTGTGTGAGTTTCTGCGCACTTACCAAAGGAAACTTTGGGAGACAGTGATTTAGCCTTCTGTGGCTTTATCACAGTGTACTTATTCGTGTGTTCTAGTCGTTATTCTGCTCGAAGTTTCTTGTGCCATCAGATCATCAAACTTTAAGTTTGCATACTTAGCTTCTGGACTGCGCACTTAAGGACTGTGGACTTATTATTGGACTTTAAACTTTAAAATCAGAAAATCAAACTTAAAATCAATCTTAATCAATGGCTGGTAACAATAACAACTTAACCATGAATCCTATAACCTAAGCTGAACTGGAAACTGGAACCATAACTCGAATCCCTAAGTTAATGGGTGCACAAGATTATGGAACCTGGAAGAACCGAATGAAAGCTTTCTACTATGTTAATGACTTTACCCAGTGGACCTCAGTTCAAATTGGGCCTCACATTCCTACAAGAACCACTGATGCGGGAGAAGTGTTCAACACTGATCCCTCCACCTACACCGACCTTGATAAGCAACTGCTGTGCAACGTGATCACAAGGCCTATAGTGTTCTCACCATGGCATTGTCCAAAGATGTTTTTAACATGTTCGAAGAGTATACCACTGCTCAGTCTCTGTGGTATGCCTTGTGTGACTACTATGAAGGGAATCAGGACATGATTCAGAAGAAGCAAGACATGGTTCAAAAGGAGTATGACATGTATGGAAGCATTCGTGGTGAAAGTTTAAGCAGTCACATCGATCGTTTCATGAATATGCTCACAAAGATGAAGAAAGTCGGGATTTCTGTTAACAACCGCAATTCAATCAAGAAGTTGTTCAATTCACTCCCAAAGGAATGGAGCATGAAATTCATGACGGTCAGAGAGGACTTTATGATTTTTCCAATGACTTAGTCAGAAGTGATAAATTCCTTAAAGTCATTTGAAAATGATGTCACAAAGGGAGAGATGAATCAAGTCGGTTACGTTCCAATATCAAGTCCACCAACATCAATATCTAAAAACATGGCTTTCACTGCTCCTATAAGCATGAAAGCTCCAATCCATCCTCTATTTCAACTGGGACTCTTCATAATCTCTCAGCAAATTTTGGAAATGAGATCAAGCCTACAAAAGGATTAGTGGCAGTAACCGATGAAAATGAGGCTGCTAAAATGCAAGCACCAAAGGCATTGACTGAGGACGGACTGTGACCGGGGTGAAGAAGTTGCAACTGCAAAAGTCGGACAACAACAAAGATCTTATGGGAAAGATTTGTACCAAGGGCATGGTGAGCCAAGAGCAAGATATGGATGAAAAAAGGTAAGAAGGAAGCTGTGGAAGAAACATTGATTGCTAAAATGACTGAAAGCAGCAAGACTGAAAAAGGCAACATGACAGGTAAAGCTGTGAATGAGGAATCAAACAAAGATCATGTGGAGAAGGATCTGGTAAAAAGCACTCCTCTTGAAATTAAAACAAAACTGTGCACACCAAGGTGTGTCACAGCAGTTGCTTACTATTTGTCCCACAATCGAAAGTTTAAAGAGAAAGAGATGATATTCAAAAAATCAACAATGAAATGAAAGGAAATGAGTTGGCATATTAACGAAAGTTAAATGCAACTCTCGCTGAAATGCAAACTCTTAAAGAATTTGTCCTTAGAAAAGATTTTTTAATAAATGATTTAACAGAAAAGTTAGAAAAATCAAGAAACGAAACAAATCATCTTCAAATTATTGTGGACAAATAGAATGTAAGCAAGAAGGCTCAAGCTGATCTAGTGGAGTGTTCAAGGCAATCTTTTGTTAAAGATGGAATTGGATATAAGGATAAAAAGGATCGAAAGATCTTTAATTTTACCCCTGAGCAAAAGTGAATATATACCAATTCCAAAACCTCATCCTAAAAATGATCTGTGTGAAAAGGAATGTGTCAAACCTAAGTCTAGTACTATATGATTAAAAGCAATGCAGAAGTGACACAAAAGGCGGATGTGGAAGATCATGACAGTTGTGGTGGAAAGACTTTGGGGTTGGGTCACCCAGAAGCCAGTTACTCAACAGTTAATTGGTTTATTTGGAATAATGAAAAGACTAAAACTGTTTTAAATTTGGATGACTGTACTAGACCTAGCCCTAATTTTGATTCGAATGGTGTGGTAAATGTTTGTGATAGGCAGAAACCTATCTCACGTTCTGATGTTTGTCATGATGATATTGTGCATGAATGTGCTGATTTAAAATCTGCATTTTGTGATGATAAAACTGTTTGTGCTCCACCTGTTTTGTGCCCGCTCTTGAGAATAACAGGTTTGGAAAGTTATTAACTAAAGAAATTCCAGAGTTTACTCCATCAACATCATGCAAAGATGATTCACAAAGTGATTCGGAGTTTTGTTCATCCAGAGAATGGGAAAGCTCAAATGACTCGGAAACTTCAGTGTCAGAACTTGATGATAGAGTTGACACTACAAATCAAGTCCATCAAGATTCACTGGAAGAAGATCTGTTTATAGAAGATTGCTCAACTTCATATGATGAATCAGTGATGAATGAAAATCACAAGGGGTTAAAGAACACAGAGTCAAAAGGTGATGTAAAACTCAATGCTTCTCAACAAGCCAAATCAAGCTCAAAACAATCTACATCCCCAATTGCATCACATGGGACAATAAAGCATCAAAAGCCATTCAAAGTTTGCTTTAGGTGTGGTAAAGAAGGTCATGTGCTCAAGCAATGTCCAGAACGACACAATCCAGACGGTAAAGGCAATGCAGATTGCTTCTCCGGATCAAAGGATAAAATGCACACATCTTTGAATGTTAGGATGACACATATTCCATCAAGATCTCCACATATGAAGCCGGTTTCATATGATTCAAAGATGAAAAGGACCAAAGCATCAAAACCACAATCTATTCCTCCAGGTCTTAAACAGAAAATTGTTTCAAAAATTAAATCTTTTACAAACAATTTTTTAAAACCAACACACGTTTGGCGAATCAAACCAAAAGTTGAAAAAGAAACTAATGAGGGAAAAGGTATGGTGTTTCAAGAAGTTAGTTATATTGATGAAAAAGGACAAACCAGGACCACGATGGCCTAGGTTCCACTCTTTAATTAATTTACTTATGAGTGCAGGAACTACCATGGAGGATTGTTAGTAACAGTGGTTGTTCCAAGAATAGGTTTGGAGCGGAAATCTCACAGGTTTGGTTATGGTATCTAACCTGATTGCACAATTGACACCGTTGTCACACACTCATTTTCTTGCTGATATATGTTTTTGTGTGTCTGATGTGGAAGACTTTATTTTTCATAAATATTTTTTAAGAAAATGCAAAAAAAAAAATTAATTACAAAAAAGGAATTGTACAAAAATAAAAGTTTAGGGGGAGTATGAAAATATAGTCTCGGCCATGAGATGTGATTAATGCAAATAATCCTGATCTTATATGGGAAATGATAGGAACTAACTTGTTTATGTGTGCACATGAATAGGATCTGAAGGACGTTACAACTACAAGTTAATGATGTGTAGGTAGGTTCAGCCTTTAAGTTGAGTAAACTGCTATAAGGTGAATAATAATAGATCTACACGAAAAACTGGATTCCCACTATGTTTTAGGTCTGCACAAGCTGAGTCCGGTCATACATAGGTTGAGAGATTAAAAGACACAGAAAATTTTGTGCATATGTAATCAAAAGACACCTAAGAGTGCAAGCTACCAATGCGGGGCTAATCAATCAAATGAGCAGTAAAAGACACGCAATGTTAGTGACGTGCAAATATATATATAAATAGCTCAACAATCAGATGATCAACTTCTCTGCTTATGGAAACATAGACCTGAAGCTCTCATCATCTGATTGAAATAATGATCATCTTCTCTGCTTATGGAAACATAAACCTGAAGCTCTCATCATTATATCTCGATAAACCTTGAGGATTGGTAGTCTTATACCTAGTACAAGTGGGGTCCACAAAATTTTTGTCAATATTTCCAAAAACATGATAATCTCATCACCAAACGTATGTTGAAAGACGAGAGGCATAGACTTAAGAGGACAAACATACCGACAATCGTTCTTGGGTTGTAGCTATCCTCAAGAAAGTTGAAGCGTGGCTAGGCTTTTCAAGTTAGTGTGATCCCATATCTGATCCCTTCTATATCTCGAAGGTTGATGGTTGTTTAAAAAAAATGATTAAAATTAAAAAAAATCTTTATTTTTGTACAGTTGTTTTTAAGTCTTCCATGTCACATTATTTGTGTCTCAAGCCGTTTGAGATACTTACTTGATTGCACACCTCAGATGAATATAGTTTTATCTGTATGTTGAAATTGTCTAAAGAAAATTCGGAGTTGTGTTTGTGATTGTGGTTAGGTTTCTTCGACTACTTGCTGCAATGATGGCCGATCATCAGTTGAGCAAGATACCAAACCAAGCACCTGTTGCCTCAAGCTTGCAGAAGATCAATGTTAGGAATCCTCCTCCTACATCTTCAAAACCACTCAGGCTACCGAGAGTTGAAAAAGTTTGTTCTTGCTTGTCAAAGATGATGCATGCAAAAAGGGGAGATTGTGAGATAAGAGTACTCAAGGAACAAAGTGACAAGAACACCTTCAGCAAAGAAAATTTGGAAAGCATCAGTCTAGGGGGAGTATTGTTGGGTACTTAATTTGAGACTGAAGCTTTGCCAAATTAGATGATCACAGTATGTAGAGATTGATGGTTCTGAAAATGATACAAGAGTTTGATAACATTAGACTAAGGGGAGATTGTTGGGTCTAAATTGGTAGTCTAATGTTATCAACAAAGTCAAAGTCATCAAGTCAACGTTCAGTCAACAAAAGTCAAAGTCGAAGGAGTCGCAGTCAACACGTAAGGCGAGTCAAGAAACCCGGATAATAGATCAACGAGTGAAGCTCAGGTTATGATCGATAATGACGCTACAGCTAAATAAATATATTTTGTTTAGACAAAATATATTTATTACTTTAGAATATTTTCTTATTTAGTGAGTGTTTTAGTATTTTGTTAACCCTAGGGACCTAAATGTAATTAGCCTAAGTATGTTTTGGCTATAAATAGATAGCAAGATTAGGGTTTTGGGCAACACACATCCTAGAGATTTGGGGGCTATCATTGTATTATCATCTTATGCAAATCATCTAGTGGGTTTTATTGATTATTTTGTGTGTGTTCATCTTTATATCTTCAACTTAATCAGATTTTAGCTCGAAATTGATCCTACATCGGATCTTTTCTGTGGCTCCACTATATTGTAGGCCTTCCCTTTTATATCTTTCGATGAAGCTGCAGAGATCCTCATGTTCCCCTTATTGGATCTGAGCAGTATGGCATCATCTTTAGTACACTTCCTCAGGGGGTTAAAGTTGGATGTGAAGCTTCTCCTCAGATCATCAAATGAGGAGATGCTCCGAGCTGGGAGACCACAAAACCACAAACGAGCTGGTCCCACCAAGGTTTGCATAAACATATGGCAGCACTCAGCATTGTTCCACTTTTCCACAGTGGCTGCCCCAGAGAAAACGTTCAGGTGATCGTCGGGATCCTCAGTCCCATCGTATGTTTTTACATTATCCGACATTTTGATCTTGTTGGGGAAATCAAAGTGTGTTATGTGCTCGGCGAAGCATTCCAACGACTTGGGACGGTATGGGCTCTGAAGGGGTAGCCTCAATTCTGGCTTCGGCCGCAGAGGTTTGAACTAGGGGTTGGGATACTCCCGAGCCCTGGCCTCCAGGAAGAGATGTAACTGGCACTTGATTTAAGGGAGGTGGATACTGCCATGGGTAACCTCCCGGCCATGTCGGGAAATATGGCGGCACGTAAGGTGAGTATTGAGGATGTGAGTAGTTGGGGTATGTCGTTCCTGGAGGGACAACGAAACCTCCAACGAGAAATCCGGCTCTTACAAGGGAAGTGGCCACAACACTGCTGGCCAGAGGTAGGGACCTCAGAGCTTCTGCATAAGAGAGTGGTGTTGAGGACGGTAGGGAAACTCGTGTGTTTTCCAGTAACTGCTCCACCGTGTACTCTTGGACCCCGGGAAGAGCACAGAACTGCTAGGACCTCTCCCTGAAAAGATACTTCCCTGATTGTTCAAGTAAGGGTGAGGGTTGGAGTTGGCACGTCGGGTTCCTGGTGATGTAGTAGTTCCCAACAACGGAGGACTAGGTGAAAGGGTGAAAGTAGGTTCCTTGTCATAAGACAACCTGACTCTCACACCTCTGGACCTCTCCTCTCGCACGTAACCATTCAGGAGGTCTCGGAGTTGCAAGAAATTCCTCCGTACTCCCTCCGGGGTGATATCCATACGATCAATAGGCAACCACACGTCGTCTCTAGGAGACGAATTAACAGCCCTTGAGGACGGCGGAGTTTGATAGTTAGGCATGTCTCCTAGAGACGGTTCGACATGTGGTTCGTCCGTTCCAGATGTTTCTCGGCCTGTAACGTCACCGGAAGTGTGACTGTTGGCCGAAGTTTTTGGAAGACCCCCATCTTGGTGGCTATCTCCACCGGTCATCACAAAAGAAGGTTACTTAGGAACAAACGGGACTGTAGAAACTTCCAACAGTTTTGTTCAAAGTAGCGACAGCCCCACGGTGGGCGCCACTTGTTGCTACAACAAGGAAAATGACCGGGATTAAGTTAAGAGATGTATAGGATTTTAAGTTAGGGTGTGTTAGGTTTAGACTTAGGGGATCCTCTAGCTCCTGGAAGGACCTTCACAAGGTAGCAGACACCGTTAGCCTTAACGTAGGAGGTGGCTTCCTGCATTTGGACTCCGTCGTGAGAATAAGTATATATTCGATTGGAGTTGGGAAATAATGAAGTAGAGAGTGTAAAAGTAAAGAGAAGAAGTGAGAAGTGAGTGTGTGGGATGAAAACCCAAGGGTCTCTTTATATAGGCAGTGGAATTCTGCCCGGGAGCTCCCTTATGGTAGCCTCCCTACTATACCCGGTAAGGATTGACTCTCTATATGTTCCATGCAGTGAGACTTTGCCCATTTGGTATATTTTCAGCTTTTACTATTTTCTAGGCATGGCTTGGAGCTGTGTGATGTTTTGTCTTTGCCCGTAGTAAGAAGCCAAAATACCTTTTTACATTTCCAATGAGATTTACTGTTTACTTTCTGCTGTGTAGTTACCGTATGGCAGCCAGGCTGCCTTATATCAGCTGCTCAGCTCCAATTAGTCAGGCAAACCTTAACACTTTACTTTGCTTTATTTTTTGACAAGGGACTAAAGATGGTCGTTTTAGGATCCATGTCATCAATAATGTTTTACATAGTCTATAGGCTAACGTTGCAACAAGTGAACGTTCCAGGCTGAGTAGTATTAAATGTTTGTTAATAGTAGTTGTAAAGTTGATTAGTTGATTCAATAGGTCAGTTCATTCGTTTACGGTTTCTCCCATTCATCTCTTTTTAATTGAATTGATAATCAATAAAAAAAATCTTTGGGTTGGAATCTTTGATCTTGTTCTTAATTGAATTCGTTGGGTGTTTTATAACTACTGGTATCATAGCGACACTCACTTTATAAAGAAAAGAAAGACGTTCTTGAGAAGGCTCACAGTGCTATCATTCTAAGTTTAGGTGATAGAGTACTGAAAGAGGTGACAAAAGAGGCATCAACTACAGGAATTTAGGTGAAACTGGAAAGTCTGTACATGACAAAGTCGTTAGCCAACCGACTGTATCTCAAGAAGAGACTGTATAATTTTAATAGGACATCAGAGAAAACACTTGAAGATCATACAGATGAGTTTAACAAACACATCCTAGATCTGGAAAACATTGATGTAGCACTTGAAGTTGAAGACCAAGCTATTATTTTTATGACATATCTTCCGCCATCTTTTGAGCATTTTGTTGACATGTTGATGTATGTCAGAGATACTATTACTATGGAGGAGGTCTTGGCTGCCTTTTAAATTCTAAGGAATTAAAGAGAGGGCATATGTTAAAGATGAAACCAGGGATGGTTTGTTTGTAAGAGGTAGACCAAAATAAAGGTCATTCAAGAATAATAAGAGTGGAATTAGTGTTGGAAGATTATAATCAAGAAATTCATATCAATAAAAGGGTTGACTTCAGAAAGTCAAACCTCACAGAAATAGGCGCCAAAACTGAATCATTGTGTCTGTATGTTTTAAGTTGTGTCGGTTAACATATTGGCAGTTATTTAACTGCCCAAACCAGGCTATAAATAGCCTTCCATATTGTATCATTTGTTGTGTGGGATAATATTAGTAGTTTGCATATTATTCAATCCTCTCACCCTCTGTTCTTATATCCGAGTCACTGCACATTTGTTTTGTGCATACTCATGTTCATCCTAATCCTATAATCCAAGTTTAACAGATGCGAAACAGGGAAAACACAACAATTAGGTCTATGCCCAAGTTCAAAAGAAATGTCACATCTACAATTCAGAGAAACATTTGAAGAGAGACTGTCCAGAAAGAAGAAAGAAAAAGTTTGAAGCCAGTTCTTCAAAGTCTCAAGGTAATATCTCTCATGATGTGTCTAGGGATGGTTATGAAAGTTATGATGTTTTGGTAGTCTGTAATGGGACGAGTAAAGGGAAACGATTTCTTGATTCTGGTAGGTCATTTTACATGTCTCATGTGAAAGAATTTTGTAAGGAGTTGATAATGGAAGAATTGGCAGTGGTTCAATTAGGAGATGGTAGACCATGTCAAATCAATTGATATGGCACTATCACCTTCAAATTGAACAATGGAACTTTCATAGATTTGAAGAGTGTTAGAGTGATCAAAGGCTCAATGGTGGTTTTTTCGGGAACTAGATGAGAGAATAACATCTATGAATTAGACGGTAATGCAGTACAGGTCTGTAATGTTTCTAGTGATAATAAGTTAGACGTATCAAGTTATGGCATTAAAGACTTGTGATCATTGTTTTACTGAATTGGGTAAACAACATGTTTTTGGAGATTTAAAGATAGGGGGGTGTTGGACATTATAATAGTTGTATATTGGAGAAGGCTGATAAGTTAAGTTTGGTATAAGAAGTCATGTTACCATAAATATACTTGACTATATACATTATGATGTATGGGGCCTACTAAAACTCATTCATTAAGTGAAACTAGATATTTTCTGTCCATAATTGAAAATCAATGGGAGTTTGGGTTTATGTTCTGAAACATATGTATGAAGCCTTTAGGAAATTCAAAGAATGGCATGTGTTAGTAGAAAATTAAACAAGTAAAAGGGTAAAAAAAAATTAAGGATAGATAACGGGTCAGAGTTTTGCAGTAAAGAGTTTAATCAATATTGTAAGGATAAGGGAATTTCAAGGCATCTTACAGTTTTAGGAACCCCATAACAAAATGGCTTGATTGAGAGGATGAATAAAAATTTTCTGATAAGGTAAGATGCATGCTAATAAGCTCAAAACTTCCTAAAAAGTTTTTGGCTGAAGCAGTCAACAGCTGCATATTTAGGCATGTTAAAGGACACATATTAGACTGTCCGGAGTGGGGCGGGAAGAGGAGGGACACCGCCCCAGGTGGTCGTGGGAGAGGAGGGGGGGAAGCCCCTTGGGCGGGGAAATCTCCACCGGCGTGGGGCGTTTTTTTGGGCCACATGTCTTTTTTTGATTGGTTCAGCTTTTTTTTTGGGCCACATGTCGAAAGGCATGGAGTTCAGTTTAAAGACAATAGTTCTATCCTACACAATCCGCTGGTGAAAGTTCAGGTACAAAATAACGAGCTTTGGTGGAATCATTAATCTTGTGATCTTGTCCAGATGAAGACTATCAGTTTTTAAGAAAATGGTACAAGCAATGATGCCAAAACTCATACACGTGGACAAGGACGAGGTTGTAACCACTTAATCCTCACGATCACAACCACACTTCCATTCGTAACCACAACCCTTCTTGAGGTCGTCTTATGGTCTTGGTCGTGGACAAAGAAACAAAACGCATCCACAAAACAAGTCCATGAAACTTGATACCGACTAAGGATGGTCTTTAGGTGTGGCAGCAAAGACCGCGAGTCAAAATTTTGATGCACAACAGCTTATTTAACTAACGGAGAAGTGAATGAACTTACAAAACTCAACAGTCAGAAATGGATTGTGAAAAGTCGGAATTACCGATTAACCTAATATCCTGTACTAAACCCCCCCCCCCCCCCCCCCCCCCCAAGGGGGCGGCTGGGATGAGATTGTGAGAACTTCGGTTGTGACTTGTGAGAAATGAGAATGAGAAACAGTGACAACTCAGAAACACATCCAATATAGATGCTTTTGTTAAGGAGGTCCGGGTACATATAAAAAAAACTAAAATAAATGCCCATATAGATACTTTTGTTACATAGCTTCTCGTATATGAAAGGATCAAATAAACAATTTTATTATAAGTTTATATTCACACGAAGATAAACAATACCGTATGAACCAATAAAATGTAATCTCTTTTGATGTGCCCGACTTGTGTGGGTAATAACAATTGGGCAAAGACGGTCAGTGGCCATGCACAAGGAAAGGATGCTGGCAAACACTGCATTCTATAGTTTTTGATCCGCTAGCAGGAACCTCAACCTGAAACAAACAACCTCTGACTAAATCAGCTCTAGCTTTATATTTTCTTTTTTTTTTTTAGTTTTTTTTTTGGCAGAATTCTTTATATATTGTTATAAAGAAGACGACAAGTTTCATACCTGCAAATGGACTGTACAAGTTGGACATTCCACCTCTTTCATTTGCTGACGGGGCACGTTGGATTTCAATTCTGAACAAGTATCTTTGTTAGTGAAGAAAAAACCTTGTTGGTATTAACCGGCAAGTAAAGTATAGAACATTAAAAACCCCTTAACTTATTGCGTATCATATGTCTAACCATATATAGGAGTACTATGATGATAATTACAAAGGAAGTATAATATCTTATCTACCTGACAAAATCCTAACTATGGTGACGGTTAAATCAATATATTTATATATGAGTTATTAGAAGTAAGTACAACTTCTGCCACCAGACTTTGTTTGTATTACGATTTTTGCCACTAAAAAATTAACTTCCGAATTCCGTCACTGAACTCATTTTATATGATCTCCCTTATCACCTTCATTTTCTTTGATATTTCATAATTAAAAAATGCATTTGAATCAAATCAAATTAACCCAAAAATCAGATAAGAACAACCCAATTCAAAGTAAACAAATAATAAACAAAAATATTCCGTATGATACACTACACTAGCAAATTCTATATGATGGTACATACCCGCTGTTGTTTTGCGCTTCTTTTCCATCTCCTCCTGTCATCCACATACAAACGAGAAAATGAGAAAAGATTTTCAATAACATGTTTGGCCAATAAAAAGACAATAAGCAAAACATCAGTGAAGCCCTAAGAATCAAATGATGTAATATGCATTTCCAAAAGAGCTGAAGCAGCAAAGATATATTTACCCAACCATGTATACCCCCAAAACTTGCATAATATCATATTTACCCAACCAAAAAAGTTGATATGAGTTCAAGATACTTGAATATAATATTTACCCATGTAATTAAACACAATTTATAGTATGCAACTATCATACCCTTTTCTTTTTCCTTACACTCCAAACTATCATATCGTAATGCAAGTTTTTAGGGAGGGTATCAAAATTTTGAAAATGGTTACATTTGATATTATCAGTTTTTATTGGGTCGATAGGATATTATACCAAATTTTGAGGGGGACATATGAAACTATCCTTTGATTATCAGCCTTGAATAATTAAGTATCATGACTATCATTAAGAAAAAAAAAAAGATTGTTTATATGCTTGAGAATTCGACCCATACAATGTGGAATTTAAAAGTATTTAGTACCTGTAGTTTCTTGGCAAGATCCTCATGTCTATTGAAGCCAGAAGACCTACCAGCTACCTCATTTGCATGACTCAACCTCTGAGTAACTTCTGCCTACAAAAAGATAAGGATAATACAAGGCTATAAATAGGTAGTTATAAAAACATCATCAAATTAAACAAAATCAGAAACATTTTAATGGCACTTTCCAGTGGTTCATATTGCCATGATAAATAATAATAATAATAATAATAATAATAATAATAATAATAATAATAATAATAATAATAATAACAACAATAAAAATGACAAGCAAATCAAAATAGACAAAAGACTATTTTTTATGTATACCAGGCATTGGTCACAAACTCGAACTTGTTGAGCATTCTCTTCTGCCGTGAGAGCAATTCTGCCTTGAGTGCACTTATCACAAAAAATATCACCACAATTTCTACAGTGATGCTGAAGTAATAAAGCAAAAGGTCACAAAATAATACAAATTAAAATAAAACAAGTGATAATCATCATAAAGAACTGTAATTAAAAGACTAACCCGTCTCACAAAAGCTCCAAAATAGATGCTGCATGCTGTGCACTTAGTGGATGCTTCATCTGGAACCTACATTAAAAAGAGGAACAATGGTAAATAAACTTTTGGACAGTCTTCCATTTGACAATTAATACACCTATAAAAACTTAAGTTAAATTGCAGCTTCCACTTTCCAGTTACTTCAATTAAGTCCCAATCGCTTAAGAAGATTAAACTAACCCAATGGTCTTTCTCCTCATTGGTAGGCTTCATCAAGTTTATCCAATCAGGGAAGCCTTTTTTCTTCTCAGCTGGTTGTTGCTCAGAGACTGTCACTCCATCCATCTCCTTGAGCTGCATTAAGATAACAAGGAAGAACTATGAGTAAATTTTCCCACATGTAATATAAACAATTAAGCCATTTAAGTTTGCTAGAAACAGGTCAACACTCAACAGAGAGAAAGCAACTTAAGGAATTTTTATTTTGTTGTTTTGTTTCAGAAAGGGGTGGCGGGCAGCTTGTTGCCCGTCTACCTTCTATTGTGATGTAACGTATTTCGTTTTAATGAATATCTAAAATATGGATTTAAATAATATACTTTTCTGAGTTTTGTTTCAAATTAGAACATTAGCTAGAAACAACTGTAACTGAAAACTTAATATCTTGTTTTTAAATTTAGTCATTTTAATGATTTAATCATTATTATTTAGCATAAAAATTGAAAATTCTAATATCCTGAAAAGCAAGGCAGACAAAATATAAGCAATCAGGTGTTCATTTAGCTAACAAAAACAAACAGTCTAACTAAGCAGTCAATATCGGTGGGATATCAGTGGGATATCGGTTATCGGACCCTCACCGATATTCGGTGGCAAATATCGGTACCGATATTATCGGTGATATTTGCCGATATCCCACCGATATTTTGATTCTCATATATCGGTTATAGCGCCGCATTTCCAGGTTTTGCTTTTTTATAGGCCAAATTACAATAAAAGCCAATAATAATCATTTTTTTTGGAATAAGCCCATAAATATTAAGAGCCCAACTACCCAAAAACACTTCCAAAACCCTAAAATGGACATATATGTCCCTCCTTCCTCTTCTACCATTCGTCTGAGACTGCCATCAAATCTGTAAGTATTATATATTATTATGTTTTAGGTTATATACAGATAAAATTTCATATATTGACACTTTGGAGTCTTCACATTTGATATTACTATTAGTAATTTAGTATTATATATGACTATGTTTAGGTTTTATATTATGTTAATATATAAATATTAAAATTCTACATGATATTAAAATTACCAATATCCCACCGCAATAACCTATATATCAAATATCGGACCTTGACCGATATTCGATTTCCCACAGCATTAACTGCTTAGCAGTCTAATATGATTCAGGTTTCACGTTTTAGAACCACCGCTGAAAATTCAGAAGTGGTATATATTATAGAACACAGACGTATAACCCTTAGAAACAAACAGCACCTGGGTTATTTTAACTTTTCTCCTACATACTGATACTGAATACTATATACAAATGTAATGATAGAAAATCATGGAGAATATAATAATCCAGAACCTGAAAACTTGCAGCAGCCACCATGTCAAGAATTTTGGTTGTGGTATAGCTGTTGGACTTTAATCTAACACGTCTTGCATTGATATCAACAGTACTTTTGGACCAAAAAGCAAATATATTTGAATCCAATACCTATATGGCAAGAAAGAATACAAGGTTAAATTTCATACATCAATATTTAACATGGAACTTTTCTAATTAACTTAATGCACCATATTTACCTCCCACTCTGTTACAGTCTCCAGTGAATATACTTTCAATGTTCGACTTGTTGCAGGATCAAGTATTTGAATACCATCTAAACCAATCTACAGGAAAAAAAAGCGAACAAAACATTTATATATACAGTCACTTCACAAACAAGATAATATAATAAGAAAAAGACACACTATTTGACATAAACTCTATGTGTAAGACCAAGACATGCTCTGCCCAGCCCCTATGTCCTTCAAAAGAGCTACATGTTTTGGTTTTGTGAATCTACACATCACGCTTACTAAAATGAGACTATAGTATAATCTAAGTAGTTATATGCCTTTTTTAATATCTATTAGTAGCTGTGCTTCAGCTTGCATTGACCAAAATCCAATGTTTTCGAATTAGTTGCATCTACATTTAAAAACCCAACACAGTTTTGCATATGAATTAAACTCTTGGTTGCATGTTTGAAGGCCACAGCATAAGGCTATTAGTTAGTTGATCCTGGCAATTCTTGAGGAGCTTACGCATTTGTAGGTATTCCGCTTAAAAAAACTGCTACGACTAGACCTAAGCCGTTTTGTAATTCCACAAACATATACAGGCAAAAACCGTCTAATTCTCCTAAGGAGCAAGGCAAAGAAACGAGACGCTACATTTCACATTTGACACTCAACAATTTGCAACTGGTTTTCTTTCTTGGTATGTATGTACGTATGTATACATATAAAACAAACCTGACATAGCACATCCGTATCTCCTCCACCCCCTTCAGAGAGAAGAATCACTCTGAATTTCTGCACTCCACTCCAATCCTCTTTCGCCTCGACTTTTGCCGCAGGTTTTGAAACATTATCCCCATCCGTTGAAGCCATCGGCTCACTCCGGCTACCAGTACCATGAGTTAAAGGTCTTCCATAATCATCAAATTGCAGCCGATCTTTCCCGACATTATCACCACCAATATAACCATAAACACCTTGATCAACACTATTATTATTATAATTATTATTATTCCCACCACCACCACTAGCAGCAGCTGAACTACTTATAGGCCTTCCATAATCATCAAACATAACCGCCGTCTGATTCGGATAATAAGGCATCGGGTTCGGATCGTAACTCTGATTGCTCAAATCAGAATAACTCTGAGCCGTTGGATTGTTTGAATAATAATAATGCTCTGGTGAATAGTATAAGGAAGGATCAGGAGGGGCAGAGGCGGTGGTTACTGATGTGGAATGATCGAATTGGGGGTTAGGTATAATAGGGTTTTGGAAGTCTGATTGATAATAATTGTAATATGATGATGATGAAGGTGGATAGTTAATTGGGTTTTGATGATTCATGATTGAATTAAATGTGAAATTAGGGTTTGATTGGATTGAAATACAGGTAGAGGTATAGGATATTATTATTATTATTGATTGATTGATTGATATTTAGCGTGTGATCAAGGCTTATTGTTTTGTAGACGAAGTTTACACGAAGAAGACAATGAAGAAGTGGGTGGGTCAGTATACCCGCCAAATATTATTGTTAATTCGGGCTAAAGGATGTCGGTTGGGGCTGTTTGACTTGTTCCGCGTTGCCGTAATGGGACTGTTAACGTGACAATCAACTGGTTTCACGAGAACTATCCACAACGGTAAGAACCACATCATTTAATTTCTTTGTAAACCAACGAGCTTATAGCTCAATGGTATAGCAATGAAGGGATAAGAACCAATGAGGCTATAGGTCTCCGGTTCGAATCCTGGAGCACACCCGAGTTTTATATTACAGTGCAGTTACTCCGGCTTCGGTGCGGAGGCTGCAACGACACGCTCTCGTCTAACGAGTGGGCAGTCGGCTGGAAATTTTCTCGGGGAGCGCCTAGCCCCTTTCGGATGCCTCGCCCAAGGGGGGCTGCTGGGCCCGCCGGTCTAATCCGGACCGCGTGGGTGCGATCATCTCGCCTGTTGGATTCAATCGCCGTTCAAAAAAATTTAATTTCTTTGTATTTTTTTTTTAACTACCAAACGAAACTTTTATTAAACCCCAAACGGCCAACAGGTTTCTGGCCAAAAATATACAATCCACCAAAAGAAAAACTTGTACTTCGCCCGATAAGCATCTCCTATCCCTTAACCTACACCTGACCCATTTGCTAAAACAATTGCTACATAAAAAACAATAGACACTCATTGATGCTAAAACCATCCCCTTTTAGAGCCGAGGATTTGTACATAATGCCAACTTACAAAACTGCAGTAACTGGTCTAGCCTCTAATCAGCATCAATAAACTTCCAGAACGCGCCACCTCGAACCACATTATTGAGCCCTTGCTAATGTGTATATATAAAGGTAGCACATTATACTTCCGCTTATAGATGCGGACAACGCCATCCTGAGTCGCGACCCCATCTTGTTATTGTACCTGAATTATACTTCAGATAGATGATTGACTCGAACCTTCCTAAACCACCGACTTTTTACCCATCCCATTTCCTGCACAGTGACCCGTATGATGCTATCTACCAATGCAGGGACTAACGCCACTTTGTGACCCGAATCCAGAGACCATTAGCCATGTCCATTGTCCAACATAGAAACTTGATACGCATGATGGACTCGCTACAGCCCTAATAAAGACGCGGCATAATGACCCATTTGATGTACCTCTAGTCTATCTTGACTTCAATCTGGACAGCAGCATTTGACTCACTTGATGGTGCTCACTTAGAGCCAGATACCAGATGCAGCGATGTGACCCATTTGAGGTTGTACTTGTTTGTTACGGACACAAACATTGCAGTTACGCATGCACTAACATTTTCTGTGATTGCCAACCCAATTCCCTGCCCAGCCTGAGACCCCAACCCGAGGATGTCAGAACTGCAATATTGTACGATAGCCCCCCAAGGAAGATAAATGCAAACACGGAAAAAATCCGTCACGCGAAACGAGTATATGACACCGAGACAGTTAGCACCCAACCATTTTTTATCGTTCTTGACCCAACGAAACTCACGCAATGTGGTAACTCCCCACCCTCCCGGTGAACATATATCACCAAACTCACGCACCTCAAATCATTGTTGCGACCCTACCCCCACTCTTTTATACGGAGCAAAATTTTTATTATTTCTTTGTATTTACTGCTTTGAATTTGATTATATATGAAGCATCATCTATGAGACTATAAGGTGTGGTCACTAGTGACCACTATATTATCACCCTCTACCTGAGCGAGAATACGTAATTCCACCCTTAGCTTGCATTTCTACTTTTCTCATGCATGTCCTTCAAGTGTGTAGTCCATATTTTTTAGAATTTGGTTCTCTATATGTTCTATATATTGTTCATATTTATTAGTTTTAAATACTTTTTTATCTTTAAATTTTTCATAACATATTGTTCAAATTGGGCATGAGATTTGGATGACTGGATTCATTATAGATAAAGTTAATAAGTTATACACCTCAAATGTGAACCTTACTACCTTAGAGCAACAGTATAGTTGCCACTTGCCACCATGTATGCTCTCCCGGTATGACACTATAATTTATTACAGTAGTATAATTGAAACATTAAGTATTTAACGGCAAAGTACAATCTTTCAAATTTGGTATAAAGACAATTTTGGAATTTACTCTAAAAAATATAGAATTTTACTTGGAATTTAATATTTCAAGTAAATAAATTTAAAACAAAAAGAATATATACTTTCCTTTTTATCTGATTGCATAATCAACTATAAAAAATACAACAGATGCGATTACCCATGAAACTGAGGGATAACAAAACCAAAATTGGGATATAAACAAGTTATATGCATCAATACCTATTAATGGATCTTGAAGATGACTGGCAACCAAATGTCTGTGTATAAACTGTAAGCCTTGCCTTGTTCTTTAGCACCACCATGCTGCTCACTGCTTGCTTGTAGCTACAGAATCACAGCCGCTGGTCGAACTAGTCTGGCAACTGTCCCTCAACAGCATCCATTTCTGCCTCCACAGCCTTGGCGAAAGTTAGTTAGTCCGGCTCTGCAAAATTGGAATCAATTGGTATAAGTGCTAAAGATTCCATAACAAACCACATGCAATGATTTCTTGTGCTCTGATTGTTGTCATCAACATATGTATGACATATTATGGCCTGTATGACAATAATGGCGCGAACAAAGGAGTAATCACATTGTTCAACACAAAGATAAGGATCAAAGAAGTAACAATTCATGTTCATCCTAAGTCATAACCTTGATAGCCGACCAAAAGCCCAAAACTGTGTAGATATACAAAGATATATACAAAGAAATACACAAGTGGGTTTAGCGCACACACGCACACACACACATATATATCTAGTAGCCTTATAGGAGAGGTTTAGGTTATAGATCACATATTGGTACACAAGGTTAATATTGTTGTTATCTTAAAATTATATTGATTAAAGACACCACCCAGTTTTGAACCAAGCCAAGGCACCACTTTCACGATCATGAACACGACATACTCCAAGGAAAATCCAAGATCAGAAGAGGCTGCTCTCGATACAAGTGGATCTTATTTAGAGTCTAGAGAAATGAAAGAGAATCATGCAAGTAGAGAATCCTTAATAAATTCTGAGTTGCCTCTATCAGGTATGTTATACTGTTGGTTAATACAATTAATCTAATTCAAAGTCTGGAATAATTATACTTTTATTATACAGTATGAGAGTAATGAGACCATCATAACCGCGAGGCCAACAAGCTAGTGCCTCTACAAGTCCCCTAGTCTAATACGAGGCCAACAAGGTAGTGCCCCTAGTCTTTTGATAAATAATATCACTTCTCGCGATTCATGTATATTATTAAACATATTGTCAAGTTACTTCATCACATTTCAACTAAGTGACATGTTGATGCTGGAGTATATATCTAACTTGTAAGAAAAGCATCGTTAGTTAACTAACTGGTATACAAACATTAATGCGAACCAAAGATAATGAAATTTTACTCACCTGACACAGTCCAAATAACAAAGCTTCTTGTTCACCAATAATCTTGGCATGAGCAGGAACCCTCTTTGAAATGGTGGAATCGTTTGGAATCACGTATAATAATATCTTTATTTATAATACTCGAAACAAGCTTCATGTACTTATGGCAGTCCCCACAGATTCTAAGATTCTTAAATATTGTAACCGTTTTATTCGACTTGTTATTAATTAGGGCGAAGGAAAGAGCCAATCTTTCACTATGATGCGAAAGAATTTCACGTTTTTCTACGTCAGATACATTGCGAAGCACATAATCTGTATTTGGAATATACCCTACTGAAAAAAGTTTCTGCTCCAATTCTTTCAACTTTTGATGGATGTCAACTATCTTCTGGTGAGAAGTATCTTGAGATAAGAAGACATGAGTTTGACCATCAACTTCAACCCAACTGCACCCTGGTTCCTTTTTAATCCCCTGACTCGACATTAACGCCCTAATTCGTGCCACATCATCCCACATCCCATTGGCTGCAAAAATGTTTGATAACATAATATAATTAGAATCAACTTCCGGTTCAATTTGAAAGAGTTTCTCCGCAACCCTTTGACCAAGTTCCACATTTCCATGAACCTTACATGCTCCAAGAAGAGTCTGCCAGATCAAATTATTCGGAGGCAGCGTCATTTGATTAATAAAGCTTTCAACTTCATTAAACTTGCCTTCCCTACCAAGAATATCAACCATGCAAGCATAATGCTCAATGGTTGGAGGAATGTTATAAACATCGGTCATGGAATGAAAATACTTTTGCCCTAATTCTGTCAAACCCAAATGGCTGCATGCCGAAAGTAAGCCGATGAAGGTAACTCCATCAGGTGAGACATTTTTAGTTAACATCTTCTCAAAAAATTTGATAGCTTTCTCTCCTTGGTCATGCAGCACGTATTGGTTAATGATCGTGTTCCACAAAACTGTATCATGTGAGTCAATTGCCTCAAATATCATTTCAGCATCCTTAATGCTTCCGCACTTTCCATACATATCTACAAGTGCACTTGCAACAAACGGATCATCAACATGTCCACCTTTAATTACAAAAGAATGCAGTTGTCTCCCATTATTAAGGGTTGTAATCGCGGAACACCCTCTTAAACAGCTAGCAAGAGTGAACTCATTGGGTTTAACCCCATCTTTCTGCATTTGTTTGAAGTAGAAAATGGATTTCTCACCTTGATCAGCTTGTGCACAACCCGAAATAACCGTTGTCCAAGTGAAAAGGTCGATTTCATTCAACCTATTAATGATTTTTTCTGCATCATTTATACATTTGGACTTGACATACATGTCAATCAAAGCGGTTCCCACATAACAGTCACTATCAAGCTTTTGTTTAATTACCTGACCATGTACTTGCTTCCCGACTTCAATATTTAAAGAACTAGTACAAGAACGTAGAGTACTGATGTATGTAAACATATTGGGTTTAAAACCATTTTCTAGAATCCTCTGGTAGATTCTTAATCCATCACTACTTTGGTTGTCATGAAATCCTGCTAAAAGAGCATTCCATGAAACTAGATCCCGGTGACTCATTGTATCAAAGATTTTGTAACCATCATCGAAAGATCCATTCTTTATGTACATTGTGATTAACGCATTATTGACTAAAGTTTCACTTGCAAAACCATATTTATGAACACAAGCATGTAGACACCGAGAATAACGTAGGTCACCTAGCTCTTTGGTTGCACTAAGAATGCTTGTAAGGGTAAACTGGTTTGGTCTTAACCCTGATGACATCATCATGGGAAATAGCTCAGCTGCATCTTCTTCCCTTCCTTGCTGCTCAAGGCAACATATCATAGCACTCCATGTTACAACATCAGGAGATTTTAACTTCCAAAACACTTTTAACGCATCATCTGCCCGTCCACATTTAGAGTACATGTCAACAAGGCTGGAACTCAAAAACTCCTCATCTTCACAGCCGCTTACAATCACCATACCATGCACAACCTGTCCCGCTTTTAAATTTCCAGAACTAGCACACCCTTTAAGAACAGTGCACAATGTATACTTATTAAACTTCATTTCAGATTCCTTCATCCTGCAAAACAACCGCAAAACCCTTTGATCATCACCCGCCAACGCAAAACCATTAAGCAACGAATTCCACGAAACCGCGTTCTCCTTCGGCAAGCAAACACACACCTTTTCCGCATACTCCATCTCACCACATTTACCATAAAGATCAACAAGCGCCGACCCAACATGCCCATCGGAAAACAACCCCGCTTTAACAATCCTACCATGCAACTGCTTACCAAACTCCACATTCAAACACAAACAACACGCTTTCAAAACAGTAGCTATCGTAAACTCATTCGGACTAACCCCTTCTTCATTCATCTCACAAAACAACCTAACACCTTCCATCCCACACCCTTCACTAACAAACCCACTAATAAGCGCCGTCCAAGACACAACGTCTCGTTGAGGCATTTCATCAAACACTTGGCGGGCGACACTCAAGCACCCACATTTAGCATAAAAATTAATCAAAGACACCCACAAATGCGAATCTAACTCAAACCCACTTTCCATAATCTCCCTATGAATCATTTTACCCTCTTCAACCGACCGGGTTTCGGCACAATCCCGTAATTTTCTTGAAAACCATCTTAACTTATCTCTATCCTTATCCCACCTTCTAGAACCACTTTTCGGTCTAATGGGTGTGTTTGATTTAGCTGCAGATGGGTTAATCTGTAAGGAACTGAAGTATGAAGATATTAATGAGTTGTTTTTATAGAATCGATGAGAGGTGTTAAAGAGGGAGATGATATGAGTATTGGGGAAACGACGATGCATGTTTAGGTGTTTAAAGTGTGGAAGGTCCATTCAAATTAATACTATTGTGGAAGAAGGTGTACACACAGTACGTGGTGTTGTGTGTGAATTTTCGTGCAGTGATGGTGGCTAACGTAATCCGAAGTGATGTCGTGCTAAAGTGAGCCCCCGCCAATTGTTAGTGTTTTCAATTTCCACTCCATCTTTCAAAATATATTTTATTTTTACGTTCGAAACTAATTACACGAGTTGAATAAATGAAATATTATAAGTTAGTAATAGTCATTTAGTAACTATAAGATGTATATTGGGATATAATATGAAGGATGAAGTATTAAAAGCGGGTTATAATATTGAGCTCACAGAATTATGACACGTGACACAATCAGTTACTTATTTAGTTATTTATTAGATATATGTATGTTTTAAATATGATTAATCCGGTTTTGATAAAATTTTAGGACAAACCATTATCTACCACATAGAAAAACGACAAACCAACTTGTTTTATTTGGTTGGATTAGTAGTCACACCAAATGGTTTTGATGGTTTGGGAGTTTGAAGTTTGTACCAGTTTTTTTTTTTTTTTTTTTACATAAATCACAAGGTTGTTTATATTCTTCCTAAGCTACTTTTTCTATTTGTTTTTGCAATAAACCGGCGTAACATGTTTATAATTTTTTTAACCATTTAAATTTATATCAGTATTGTCGAAACCCGTATTAGTTTTACAATTTTCAATTAGTGTAAAACACGTGTCGGTATCCTTGTGGGCATATCACGACTTTGTTTTTAGGTTTTTCCTGCAGCAAAGCGCTGGTGGAACTTATTAGTAGAATGAACTGTGAATGCATTCATGAATAGTGCCAACAAACCGAACAATCCAAATAAACTGCCCAGGGCTCGTTACACCTTACAATCAATCATGCAGATAGTGTACAACAGATAAGTGCAACAATCCCAGCTAAACAACACCATATGACATCATGAGCGATACAATTCAGTGTTCTAAACGCTTAATAATTGGGTACTAGCCGACTCTAAGCGTTGAGAATATTGAATGTTCTGTCAACAAAGATATTTAACGATCAAATACAAATGAACGAAATGAATATATAAAAAAACACAGATGAGTTATATTTTTCTAATTGGATCTCAGAAAAAAACTAATACATAAGAACAAATCAAAATCCGGGGCAAGATGATCCTGGAAGGCCTAACAAGAGAAGTGTGCCTGATCGAGACACGCTATGAGCCAAATGACGGATTTGTGTAAGAGATCATTGGTTAGCCACAAAGACTTCCTTGACGAGCGAAAGGGCAGAATGGTAAAAACAGAAGTTACAGATTCTATCTCTCCATGGACTCCATTGCTGATCACAATATAGAGCAGCCTTTTTGGCCTTTTCCCTTCTTTTTCTTTGACTTCGGCGGTTGCAGGACAACTTTAATGGCAGCGTCGAAAACTCCCTTTATATTCTGACAACATAACCACATATAGTAAGAATAATAATATGCACACTTCTTTGGCTTTTTTTTCTTTCAAATATATATATAACTAATGTCTTGTATATGATTGCAGCAGATACATTATTACAATAATAATGTAATTCTATTTGACCCAGGAGAAAAATAAAGGGTTAGATGAACAACCTTAAGCCCATAAATTGGTTGAAATTGCCACCTCTACATAAGATTAAACGTACCTCTTGTGTTTTGGCGCTACATTCAATGTATGTGGGAGCACCAATTGTTTTCCTTAGTTCTTCTCCCTATAATAAATCAAAAACGATTAGTGTTCGGATAAAAAGAAATAAAGCCACCATCTGTTTTTAGCAATCTGTGCTACATCCTAAAAAAGAACCCCGGGCATCAAAAGATGCTTCGCTTTACAAGGGTATGAAGAAAACGTCATTATATGCAGTCTTTACATTGCATTATGCAACTATAGTTACTCAGTATTGTAAAGGGTCTTTCAGTAATTTACTATATTAGCTATGTTACAGCCAAAAAGGACAAGAGTTATAATGTTCACATGATGAAAGAGAGTTATTTTAGTAGTAATAATCTTTACCTGAGCAGTTGTAATGGGAACTGCATTAGGATGGTCAGCGAAGAACTGCTTATCATCCCGAAGATCTAAAGACCACCAATATTCAGATTCAGCCATTCAAAGAAGTTTAGCAAATAAACAATGTACTTTAGAATCTTTAACAAAGTATGAATGCCATTTGTCCATATAAATGAAGAAAAGATGTAGCAGTTTGACAAGATAATCTGAACCATCACATGAATGAAATATATAAGTTATTAACAAAAACAAGCTAACCTATTTTAGTCCCAACAAGGACGATTGGGACTCCGGGAGCATAATGCGTCAGTTCTGGAATCCACTGAGAACATATAGCAGAAAATGTAAGTCGATCATGTTGCAGACTAACTATACGTTAGGTGTGGAACGATTGTGGTGGTGGGGGATAGGGAACGAGTCAAATGGTTATAAATAATTGTCATTTTTAATATGATCACAACATAATCCAATTTAACAAAGAAAATTCGGAGCTTTATGCATTTGAACACATTTAGGGTGACTTGACATGTTTCCTTTTTAGTTAAATCTTTTAACCTTACCCATTTGACCCGTTAGGTAGGAGAAAAAAACGAAAGGTCTACCTTCTTGGATATGTTTTCATAGCTGGCCTTGCTAATGAGAGAAAATGCCAAAATAAAAACATCAGCCCCACGATAACTCAATGGTCTCAGTCTGTTATAATCCTCCTGTCCTGTTTCAACATAATGCCGATTTCACACCTTTAATATAAGTATATCAAAGATCACGACCACAAAAGTGACTAATAAGGTTACCGGCAGTGTCCCATAAGCCTAAATTCACAGTGGCGCCATTGACAACGACATTTGCACTGAAATTATCAAATACAGTTGGCACATAATCCTGTTTAGAACAAAATGAAAACAATTTTAAACCATTGATAACATCTCAATGTAGGAAAACACAAATTGTTCTGAAACCAATCATGCAGCTCAAAACTAATCAAACAGTTTCTTCCATGATAATAAGCAAACATATTACATGATCAAGACCTCGTTGACGGTAAATACAAAAAAGGGCATTTATCTCATTCATACAGATTCTTCATCACCTTCCAACGATAAATCAGGCAAAATCGAGCACTTAAAACATGTCAGAAATCAAATGTGAAGCTTAATGTGAAGCAGCGCTGGCAATTCCTGACCTGTTTATTAAACGACACGATAACGTGTTTGATGAAAAGCACACTATATAATTTTATGTCTTTTAAAAAATAACTAAAATTAGGAGGCTGGCCTTCTTTATTTCCCTTTTTGGTACATAAAACATCCTATTGTATTTCAGACATCTATATATATATATAAAAGAAAAGACTTTTGCTGACGTGGCGTGCAATTGAGGCCTCAACCTTGTGTCACGTGGCATCATAATGGAGAGTTTTTGGTGTTTTTAAATTGTTTCCTTTTTAATTAAATTGAGTTATTTTAGGAAAAAGAATTTAAAAATAAATTTAAAATTTTCTCTCTCATATTTTCTCCCATAACTTTTAAACGTTTATATCTTTTATATACGGGATTTTTTAAAGAAAAAAATTACACCAAATTAACGAGCGTTTTATTATCTTTCCAACAAGTACCATAGTGCTATATAAAAAACGGAGAAAAAATCGACTATTTTTTGTGGGGTTTCGTTCATAAAGGAAAAAAACACACAAAGTGTTCATGTTATCACGTAAAATTAGATTTTGTGGGGAATATGAGTTATTAGTGATTAGAATACTATAAACATGCAATGATTGGAAGATTTTGTGGTTAGTTAACTTGAGCAATTTGTAATAGGTTATCACGTAAAATTAGATTTATCAACCCCGGGACCCTCCCGGGGTAATCAGCTAGTGAGATATAAAGCAGTTAAACGCACAACACACATCGTTATCTCTTTAACACGATTAGACCTGTTTTGCCTTCCTTAATGTGACCTATCTTTTCTAAATTAAACGAAATAATAATAATAATAATAATAATAATAATAAATCAATCAATCAATCACCGTAGGGAAGGAATTGCTGGTGTAGGAAATCAACAAACAAGTCTTTCCAACAGCTCCATCACCAACAGTGACACATTTTATGAACCTAGAGGCGCTCATATTTGTTTTAAAAAAAAACAGAGACCCAGCAGATCTTCTTCTTCTTCTTCTATGGTTAGAAGACCTGACTGAATTAACGTGTCTCGGATTGTTTATGTGATGATTTTGCTCCTGGTTCAGAACAGAGAATTGTTTTTTTTAGTAAGAAAAATTAAAGAAAAAAAATGGTTGAGAAAAGAGGGAGAAGAGATGATTTGGTGATTAATGGACCGCGAAATAATGCTGTTGAACCGTTACTTTTGTGGTCCACATCAACTGTCTCCATGTTTTTCTATCTTCTGAATTTCTAGGTTTAAAATTAAGTTTTTTTTAAACCAATTGCGATCACTCACGAACATTGGAGTATTATCGTGCCACCAGTATTACTACGCAATCATATTCCACCACAAGTCATCTCATCATCAAGACGCCGCTGGGATAGCAAGGGCTTTAAAATTAAGTTTTTCTTTTTTGAACGGCAAATCGCTTTATAAATAAATATAAAGAGTCAGCAAGAAGCTGGAAATACACACAAAAACGGCAAATCGCTTTAAAATTAAGTTATAAATAACCCAAGACCTTGTAGTCCCTTGGGGCTTTGACCCGACGAAGGATTGTAAAAGCTTGTTTTTAAAATGATCGGGAACGCTTGATGCAAGATCAGCATTCGTCGGGTTCAGTTTGTATATTTACAGGTGTAACGACGATATTGACACGTATCTAATTATTTGGCGAAGACTTTATACGTAGAAATAATTTTTTGAAGTGTGACAATTTTCTTGGTTTGTCCCCTCACAAAAATTTCAGTCATTTTTATACGTAGAAATAATTTTTTTAAAGAAAAAGCTACAACTTTTGGTTTCTTCACTGCACACATTAGCCATGCCATAAAACAACAGGGGTAGTAAACATAATAAAAATAAAGTTTCTGATCAACAGGATATTCAAAACACATAAATGCATTCAAAAATTAATTGATAAATTGCATTAGTTTATTTAAAATTAAGCCTACATTGTAAGGCAAATAAGAATTAAAAAAAAAAAGTTAAACCTTGTGTGTTGGTGCACACACACTCAACACCACATCACAAGTCACAACTACACCAATCAATAATCCCATGGAGAACAAGTCTATCTCCATTCTAAGTCAGCAACACTCCTCCTCCTTATTTCCTCATGCCCTTGGACTCCCAACAGATTGTGTTATATCTTGAAACACCTTCAGCCTCTTCTGAACAACCATCTTCCCTTTCCCACCCAACTTCATCTTCTCCGGTTCCGCACTCGACCCAAGAACCGCCGCCATTATAGCCTCTTCGAAGTCCTCGCTGTCTGGCAAAAGCGCGCTCCAGTCGCTGTTTTTCTCAGGCGAGTTTGACTTCCTTCGCGCCTTGTTTCCTCCTACTTCTACTTCTTTGTCTCCACCCACAGCTGCAGCATTTATAGACCTTGATCTCTTTAGCCCCTCCCCTACATTTTCACCACTTTTCGCCACATAGAATGGCTTCGCGTCGATATTAAGCGAATTCACAACATTATTAACCATCACCTGATCCTTCCCTTTCGCATTCGCTAAAATGTTTGAATTATTCGCTTTCGCTAAAACGTTTGAATTATTCGCATTCGCTAAAATGTTGGGATTATTCGCATTCTCATTAGCGAACCCGTCTTGGGTTTTGCTAGGGTTTGAAGCTGGAGGAGGTAAGGAGGACATATGTTCTTTACACGGCTGCGGCTGCCAAACAGCCGAAGAACCCAAGAACGCGTCGAACAGTTTCCTCTGTTCGACGCGATCTCCATTACTATTCATCATTGTCTCCGATTTCAAATCGCTTAACATTTGTTGTGCTCGCTCATACGCCTTTAGATGTGAGTCCACCCCTCTTGGCCCGTCTGCCACAGCCGGCTTAACGAGCCTAAGCGTCTCCTTAGCCTCAGCGAGCCGCCCTTGCTTCATCAAACATATTCCTAGGTTGCACATCTTGTTGTTATCAGGCGCGATCACTAACGCCCTTCGGTATGCATCTTCGGCCTCTACATAGTTGTTCTGTTGCATCAATGCCCATCCCAAATTCCCCTAAACAATCAAACAACAAAATATCTTAAAATTAATTCATAAATTCAAAATCCCCAATTCGATTTCTAATCACAAAGTTAGTTCTTACCAGCAGCCGAGTCGCCTCTTGCTCGACCGACACTTGAAACTTCTTCCCTTGGGATCTCGCGGTTTTCGTTCGCTTCCCATTGAAAGCCATTCCTTGTTGAATCAAAAACAATTTATGCCTCAACAGTCCAATCTGATCATCCAATCTTCCACATCTCTACAATCACATTTCAAATTTATCTGATTAGGGTTCAGGGTTTAGGGTTCGACCGAAAACAAAAACATAACAAATAATTTTTTAAAAAAAAAATTAAATTATTCTAAAAATTTAAACTAACCTTATACAGATCCAAAAGTATATTATCTAGAGACTCTTGAGCCTGATCCGAACACCTTCTTCGCAACGATTTAATCGCTTCAATCGCTTCCTCAGCCCGATTCTGTTGTTTCATAACAATAGCCATATCTTTCAACGCGCTATCCACTCGATCTCCAGCGTTAATCGCTGCCCAAAATAACGGTATCGCCCTCTCCGGATCCTTCTCAACCAACTACACAAACCAATCAAATCTCTTAAACAATCAGTACCAATTCAACAAAATATTCAAAAAACTAACAATCAATAAACTTACTTGAACATTTTTGGCTCTGACATAAGGGGAATCACCAACAGGAACTTTGTGAGTCACATGGAACGACTCAGACCGAGTCAAGTTCGAGTTGAACGAGTCAGACCGAGTTGAGTTCAAATTGAACGATTCTGACCGAGTTCTCAATACCCCACCAGTAATCGGCTTCGCGGGAGACGACGGGGCTGATTTTGTGGATCGGAACCCGGGTGGTGCATTCCACATATCTTGCATAATGTTAAATTGCGCGATTTCGAAAGGGATTTTTTAAATAAATAATATGACAACAACCGATGCAACGGTGGCCGGAGATAGGATGAGAGAGAGTAAAATACGGTGGTTGGTTAGAGAGAGAGAGAAAGAGATGGTTGTGAAGAGCAGAGAGACGGTGGAATATAGTGAGTTTTTGATTGAGGGGATTATATTTTTGAATAATATGACCGTTGTAAAGTTACCGTTAAGTAAACTAGCCGTTGAGTTTGTGATATGGAAAATAATAAGTTGACATATTGGGTCCCTAATTTTTTGTCTTAATTTTTTTTAGCCTTTTATTTATTTATTTATTTATTTTTTGGGAATATTCTCTATTTTGCTTTGAATCGGCTCAATTTTGTTCTTGACCTAAAAGGAAAATTAAAACTGAATCCCGTTAAGATAAAAGAAATTTCTAATTTGTATTTCTCGGGACGTTATTGATTTGTTCAAGTGGTAAGACGTTTAGAACAAATTTGGTTGTTAAAAAAAGAAAAACAAAAAATGATTGTATGAAATGTTATGAGCTTGAAGGATACTTAAGATTGACAGAAATCAATATGTTTTTTATGTAAATTGTTTTGTTGAACTGAATGTGATACGGTGTATTTATGCCATAACAGCTCAACTTTATCTGAATTTTTTTTGAAAAGGAAATTTAAGTCGAATGGCGTTGACGTAAATTTTGTTCTATCGTCTATTTCCCTGATCGTGATTGACTTGCTCTGTTGGAAAACACTTAGAACAAATCTGGTTGTTACAAGAAAGAAAAAAAAAAGAATGATTGTATGAGATGATATGAACTTGAAGGAAGCTTACAATCGGCATTAATGAGTATGTTTTTATGTAAATATATATCGTTTGAACCACTTGTGACGTGATGCATTTATATAATAAATATTTGATTTGAAATATGACTGTTAACGGCTTGTTATAAATTTAAATGTTAACTTGTTGCCGATGTTTAAGAAACTGATCCGGTCATTCACTTGTTTACTGGTCAAACCGATCTCAAAATCCTGATTTCGTATGAACTAGTTAAGAATAAAATAGTTTAATGTTTATTATAAAAATAATTATGATTTTTCTTATACAATAATAATAGTTTAATGTTTATTATCATCCCCATTAAATTTATTTCATTTTAAAAATAAAAATCTTTGTAAATGCACCAAATAGTCGAGTACTACCCACCCTATAATGCTCAAAATTCCACTTTCAAACCACAAAGAATTGTTGATTGAGAAACACTTTCAAATTTGTGTTTACCTAAATTATTCGGGGAAAGGTAGTCAACGATTACTACTTAGCGTCACAAAAAGAGTTGATTGAGAATTTCAAATTATTCTACAAGATTCAATCACTTTCCAAGCATGGGAATGTGTTTGATTACATGACAAAACAAGAATAGTTATATGTTTAGGTTTTTTTATTTAATACCATTGTTTCGTTTAATGGATGAATTTAGGTAGATGTTTTAAACGAATCGTGTTCACGGGTTGATGTGTGGCCTCCGGTCATTTCAGGTTACTTTCTAACATACACAAACTATTTTGCCTTAGTCAAACATTTATGCATTAGACTTATCGGAACACATGCACGAGTCTTGGATTAAGTCAAATGGTAATTAGGAGAATTATCGGAACACATGCACGAGTCTTGTACCCCAAACGTTGGTGAAACATTAAGACGTATAATTGTGAAATAACTTGTGTGAATTTATTTGCAATTATGTGTATACATGAATGTATGTGAAATTACTTGCAATTATATGTTTTACGTGTCATCGTCACTAGAGGTGTAAACAACGCCACTATTCGAACAAGTAGAGCCTTAATGGACCCAAGCTTGAGCCTAAAATATGACTCGTTTACTTATCGAGCTTGAGCTCGAGCTTTATATGCAAAGCTCATTTAGGCTCGCAAGCCCAAACAAGCCAAATAAATGTTATATTTGGTTTTTTAATGCAATCTTGTCATTTTGTGCATGTTCAGTTTTAACTAATAACATTAGCGAGTTGAGCTCGTTTAAGCTATCAAACTGATCTCAAGCTGATCTTTTAGCTCGTTTAAAGTTATTCTCAAATTACCTTGAGCCAAACTCGAGCTCTTGAGTTTTTCTTATTAGCCGATCTCAAGCCTTGCTGGGATTGGGCTCGGCTTGGCTAGTTTAAACCCACTTCAATATTGTGTTAACAAGCGTGAGAGAGGTGGGTGTGGCAACTTGCAAACCAATTTCAATTTTTGCTTTTCTTTATACTAGTGTTAACCCACTGTGTTATGGTGGAAGCGTAAAACAGTACCAAGTAGCATCAATGTCACACTGTCATTAGTGACCAAAAACACCGTAAAAGCTCGCAGCACAAAAGAAATAAAAAATAAAATGAAATGTAGACGTAGAAACGTTGACCATGCACGCCCGTTGCGGCAACGTAAAAAAACAACACGACCGTTAACGGTTAGACAACTAAAATAGAGGTAAAAAAGGTTGAACCACATACACACGTTGTGGCGTGTTAACTCAAAACGTTTAGACAAAAACGTAAAACTAAAAATTTGTTAAACATAAACAATATACGAGACAAAGCTGAAACCTAAAAAAGTGTCGGGGTTAAATGTAAAAAATAAAACTATTAGGGTTAAAAGTAAAAATGATTAAAGGAAAAAAAAAACAAAGTAAAATAGAACTACAAAACATGATGCACAACTCTTTCATGCATAACACATTTGTTAAGCATGAGATACAATCTCAAAATCATATTTACCACATGATAATGTGTTTTCAGTTGAAGCTTTGATCGCGCTTCTTAGGAATCTGAACGACACCAATGTAAGAATTATGGATTGGAATTATTTTCTAGTTAGCCGTTGCTATAGTTGGTCGCATGTCACTAGTGAATTGTGATCATGAACAAGAAAATGTAATATTCTCACAAGTTCATTATTTTTTTTTTACAGCTTGCCCCTTTATCAACAAAATGTGTAAATGAAAGTAGATGCATTACACACCCTTTGGACAACCTCTAAAACCTGTACTTAGCACAATCTTAATAGCTTGGTTAACTTTCAAAACCGGCGTCTAGCATAAAATAAGTTCGGTGGCATAAATTAATCTGGATCTGGTTTTAAATTTACCGGTCCCAACCCAACCCAATTTTGACATGTTATCCAAACCGCCCAACTTTTTTCCTGCCTATACAATAACTAAACAGAAAACCTGGTTAATCAGTACGTACTCAAACCCATTTTGACAAGTAGGGAACAACTAGTAAGCTTTGACCCATTACCCAACATGCTTGAGTATTACACTTTCAAAAATCACAGCACAGTAAAATTGCATAAACATTGCCAAAAGCCACATACATGTCTCAAATCACTTTTAACTGACATTGTCTAAAATGATAATTATTTGGAATTGATGGTGTGACAAATGAAATTATGTTTGTTTAGAGGGTGCTTTCTTTGCAGCCTCTGCAGCAGCTTTTTCAGCTTCAATCTCTGCAACAATTGTGTCGATCTCATCTTCCTCGAGTTGCTTCAGTCCCTCTTTTGTCATTACACCAACTTCGATGTTCTTCCCCCCACTCTCAACAACCTTTCATTATTAAAAAAATTATCACATAACTATGATCTTCATTGCTCTATCATGTATGATCTCATTCATGATATGATGACAAAAAATGTAAATAGCAGAGGTAAGTTGAGATTGACATTAGGGGTGTTCAAGAACCGTTGAGATCTATCCAATGGCCCTGACCAAATCAAGTCGGCTAGTTTGAGAATTAACAGTCTGGCTAAGTTTGGAAGTTGGAACCCGCCCTTTAGCCTTCTTTATTCGAACTTTTTCTATTCATTTTTGTAATATGTGGTTATGTATACATTATGCTCATAAAAGTTCTTTATCATTTTAAATAATTTGATACATATAAACGAATTTGAAAACATAAAATATGTTGAAAGCGCCAAACGAGGCTAAAAAACTGGTTCCAAGTTATGTATATGTATTAATCCTAGACCGTTTTTATCATTTTTAAACCTTTAATACAAAATTGGTTCGAACCAGCAACACTGAATCCTCAAACAGCTAAAACCAGCCAATCTGGCAGACCCACCCAACCCGTTGGGATGGGTTTGTCATTCTCCAAAACTGTAGTTAGCAATTTATCCTAATATTTTCGGCCAAACAGGACTGTGTACGAGTACTCCTATAATAATGGTAAGCAGACTATTAACACTTACTTCCAGCAGAGCACGAATGGCAAGTTTAACAGTCTCTTGGCCGGAGGTTTCTTTGTAATTCTTTTCAAGAAACTCCCTCATGGAATTTGAGTTTCTACCCGTAGCATTAGCTTTCCACGCAGAAAACGTACCAGAGGGATCTGTCTGATACAGTGCCGGAACACCCGTATAAGGATCAAACCCTACGATCAAAGTTGAAAGCCCAAACGGCCTCACACCACCACTCTGTGTGTACTTTTGCTGAAGACCTGCAATGTAACGCGTGATGTACTCTACCGTCACTGGATCCTCAACAGTAAGCCGATGGCTCTGACACTCAATTCGTGCCCGGTTTATGAGAACACGCGCATCTGCTTTAAGTCCAGCACAGGCCAATGCAATGTGATCATCTAGGGTTACAATCTTCCTAACTGATCTGAGAACATATAACAAAAAATTCAAAATAATAACCTAAAAATCTTTAATTAATTATCGTTCTACTAAAAACTTATAAGATTCGTCTGCTAAATTTAATTCTTACAGAATATGCAATATTCAGATCCAATTTTCATATGATTAATACAATTACTGTTTGAGGATTACTATCAAGTGGCTATTTTCGTGTCAAGTCAGCTAATATGAATGGAATCCAGAGATCAATAGTAGAAACTAAAAGTAAATCAGCATAATTATACAAAAAAACTAACATAGTAGAAACTAAAAGTAAATCAGCATAATTATACAAAAAAACTAACATAATCGGTATCTGCGTGAACCGTACAACTTGGTTTTTGGTCTAATGACAGTCATAGGATCCATCCACTACAATTGATTCTAACAGAATATGAAATATTTAGATCCAATTCCTATCCAACTGTAATATAATATAATCATTACAATTACTGTTTCAGAGTTACAATCAAGTGACTATTCATGATTAACATAATCAGCAATCCAAATGATTCGCACAAGTTACAACTAGTCAACTACAATCAAGTGATGAACTGAAGCTAAAGCCAGTGATCGATGATAGAAAACTGAAAGTAAATCAACATAATTCTACAAAAAAATGGTAGATACAACAATTTACGACTAAGTGATGAAAGAGATGAATCAAAGCTAAAACCAGTGACCGATGATAAAATCTGAAACAAATCAACGTAATTCAACAAAAAACGACAGATAACAAAGATTTACTATTAACATAATCAGTAATCCACATAAACCGTAGAACTAGGTTTTAGATCTAATCACAGTTCAATTGCGTTCAACAGTTTACAATCAAACAATGATCGAGACAAATCGAAGCTGAAACCAGTGATCGATGATAAAAATTAGAAGTAAATCAGCATAATTACAAAACGTGACAGACAACAATAATTTACGATCTAACATAATCGATAATCCAAATACACAGTCCAGTTACATTCAACAACTTATTAATCAAATGATAAACGAGACGAATTAAACCTAAAACCAGTGATCAATGATAATAATTAAAAAAAAAAAAAATTGAAACCAACTCAACATAATTCAACAAAAAAAAGTGACAGACAACAACAATTTACAATTAACATAATCAGTAACAAACCGAAGCTAAAACCAGTAATCAACGGTCAAAACTGATGGTAAATGAAACCTAATACAACATAAATAGTAGATAACATAAGCGGTAATCAATTGGTATAAACCGTCCGTAGAATTAGGTTTTACTTTCAGGTATAATAATAATAATAATAATAATAATAATAATAATAATAATAATAATAATAATAATAATAAGTAATAAGAGATGAATTTTGCATTTGCGTACCTAGAGTCTTGAAGTTTGACGGTGGATTTTTTTTCAACGCCAAGGACGATAGTGTCGGTGCCACGAACACCGACGGCGGCGTTACCTTTGCGTACGGCTTCTAAAGCGTATTCGACCTGGAAGAGGTGACCGTCTGGAGAGAACACGGTTATAGCTCTGTCGTATCTAGCCATTCTTTCTTATTATTGTTGTTGTGATCGATTATGTTTGTTCTAGGGTTTGTAGTTAGAATTCGAACGTCTGGTTTTTCGAAATGCACCTGGGTGGGGATAGTGTTTCTTGTTAAGGATTCTTCTGCCTTCTTTTGCAAGACAACTTCTACAAAATATTTTTGTATTAATTTAACGGGTCGGGTATGGGTTTCGTGTTTGGATATGGGTATCATATTTGGATATTCTAGGGTTCGGTTTTTTTAGACACCCACATAATTTTTTTTGGATCGGCTAGCGAAACGATCTCTGAGCCCTCGGGTACCTAGGCCAATTCCCCTTGACCCGAACCCGTTTGTCGGACTGTCCCAGATGCGCACGAAACCCTGAAATGGGAAAACCTTCGCCCCCGCTTGCAGTCGAACTCGAGTGAAATCCGTTCAAACTCTTCATTGCAATGTCCATCAACCAGTTGAGCTAAATAGTCATGACAGACACCCACATAATCTATTTGGAGTATGGAGCATATATTGGTGTCCCACAAACATCTATACGTTTCATATTGCCTAATATGGAGTGATGGAGTACATAGATAGGTCCCATAAGTCAAGTCTTCCTTTAATGTGTGTCTTTTAACTGCTCCATATACATTCCGTATTAGTAAATATGGAGCGTATAAGTCCAAGAAAAGCCTTATACACTTCATAATGGCCAACCATATTTGTTGGACTTTTATGATTTGTTGGATAGTTATTATAATAAATCCAACCATATTTTAGTAAATGATTTCATATAATGTCACGTGACAAAACCCATAAAAATGTTCGTTTTGGGGTTCTAAAATGCTAAGCATATAAATAAAACAACCCATAATCTACTACTTGTTTCAAGACAAATAAAATCCCGCGTGTACAATATTGCCATCATATATATGCTATTACAAAAATGCCCTCAACAAAAAAACCAAATTACAACCCTGCTAGTGCAATATTGCCATAGTATGCTATTTCAAGAATGTCTTCAACAAAAAAGTAAAATTACAAAGAAAATGTCATTCTATTGTTCATTAAGTTTGAAAATTAATAGATAGGATAATTAGCCTTCGGAAAATGTTGCCATAAGGTTTAGTGACGGATTGTCTCCAAGATGCAAAAAAGCAATATCACAAGGATTTTAAGTAATTACGGTATCGTATTCGGATCTAACAAGATTTTGGGGTTCTGAAATTGTAAGTGTCTTATGTAAAGAATAATAATAATCCATAATATACTACCAAAATCGTGTATGCTGTATAGTAAAAGACAAAAAGGAATTTTAATCCCAAATAGGTTACTCGTTATTGTCTCACACCCTGATGATGAGGAGATGATAGGAGCGTTAAACACCCTCCATGGGGCGTGAATTGACAATTGAAGGGGAGGGACGTTAGTGGCTTCACGTCATGAGGAAGAACAAGGAGGTGGGCCTATTGGCTCCAACCAATCATGTTAAACCTTTTTTTTCGTTAATTTATTCAAAAAGTATTATTTTAATGAAGAGCGG
Organism: Ambrosia x helenae; assembly: GCA_030844895.1. Taxonomy (NCBI): domain Eukaryota; kingdom Viridiplantae; phylum Streptophyta; class Magnoliopsida; order Asterales; family Asteraceae; genus Ambrosia; species Ambrosia x helenae. The sequence goes on from JAUTDX010001568.1 coordinate 38,267, forward strand.
ATAATAAATACTTGTGTCCAATTATAAATCCACATCAGTTTCATCTTGCTCCAATGTGGGACAAAGTTCAATATCAAAACCTAGAATACTCCCAACAAAAATCAACATAATCACATATCTGTTTGTAATATTGGTAATATAAAAATTTGTCAACATACCTTGAAAAACTGATTTAATTCCCTAAATGATATGCTAGCTTCCAATTGTGAGGTCAAATGATTTATTTTTAACTTCAAATATGATACAGTTAGAGGTAAAATGTTGCTAGGTAAATTGTATTTTATAGCATCATGCATATTCATCACTTACAGAAACCTCTTAGTAACTGTTATGTTTATGTTAAATTAAAAATTATGATTGTGTAGTATGTTATGCAAAATCTATGAACCAAATGAGTTGTTTTTGACTTATTAGATATCAAATAATATTTGCTGATTATTTTATGCATCTTTGTAACCAATCTGAGAGTTAGGTTCTACACTTAGTTAAGGACAAAATGGTGGAAGCCATAAGCTTGCAGTCTATTGGCTTTGTTAGATATGCATCCATGCCCACTTCTAAGCATTTGGCTTCATCTGATGACATGGCATGTGCTGTCAGCGCAACGATCGGAATATGTGATTCTGATTCCATTTCTGCTCTTCGAATTGCTTTCGTTGCTTCATAACCGTCCATCTTTGGCATCTGGTATGACAAACAGATAATATCAAGTTAGAAGCTTCCACATTTAGGATTGTTTTGCTTAAATTAATGCTAAAGACTAAAGAGACATCGCTCCCAAAATCCGTACACCAACATGCCTTACATTATATGAGCCATATGATAGGCGAAAAATGGTACAGGTCATTGAGTTTGTTAGTGGTCACATCAGTCATTTATGTGTCAGCCAAACACATCATATGGGTCGTATGATTTGGCAAACACCATCTCATTCAGGCCCTCGTGTGACCCATATAACCATTTTCCTCCTGTCATGCGACTCACATGACAGTAAACGAACCATTTATATGACATCATAGGCCCTTTGCTTATCGAATTGCTGTTTTTTTTCTGTTTTAAATGACGCGCATACCTGACAGTCCATGAGTATCAAGTCAAACGGTCGAGGCTCGCAAGATTTCTCAACATTTTCCACTTCTTTCTGAATGTTGAGAGCTTCAACTGCTTGCACACCATCTCCTACAACCACAACTTTAGCACCCATCTGAACAAGCATCATAGTTGCTACTTTCTGCAGTATTGGTGTGTCTTCTGCCAGCAAAATGTGTAAGCCTGTAAGAGCCTTTTTACCATTCTTCACTTTCTGATCTGCTTGATGAATCCCTTGCTCACAATTTGAACTATCATTTGGAAAATTTGTCAACCGACCCCACTCTGACCTGCCTTCAGTTAGCTCCGGGAAGCAGTTGCTCACCACTCCATAAACTTGAAAGTTTTCTTGATTTGTTTCTTCATTCTGTGAGCTTCCGGTTGAAGTAGTTTCTGTTATTTCAGAACCATTTGAACTTTTTGCGTTCGTTTGAAGACATTCATGTGCATCAATATATTTTTTCGACTGCTCAAGACTACTTTCTTTTATAACAGCTTCAATGATTTGAATCATTTTTGTCTTGTATAGTGGGCCATTAACCATTAAGGAATGTCCTCGTCTACGAAGCTCAATCTTGATGGTATTAGAAGTATCATGGTTTAGTATCCAAGCAAACTTTGCTCTTGTGTTTAATGCATCTAGGAAGTTGAGCTGCTCCTTCCATATGTCTGTGCTTATGTTAAGCATTCCAATATCAATTACTATGACAAAAATGGTCATTTTAACCCCTTCCGTTCTTAGTGATTCAGTTTCTGAACGCTCGTACGTCAAGCTTTGCGCATAACTTGTGGTTTAAAGAGCTCCTGAAGTACATGTGTCAGTTGATTCCAGTCGTTCGCTTCCCAGATGTGTACTCCAAGTTTATGTAGCCAACGCGAAAGAATTGATCCGCTCATTCTTCCATTGAGTGCAAGCACTACCTGTATTACGATTCAATGAAAAAACATCTTCTTTAAAGTCCAATAATTCAATTAGTTGTGTTAATTTAGCATTTTGTTTACCTTCAAGTTATGTTCTGCAAATTTAAGTCTGTAGCTTTCTTTTGGTATATCTGCAGGTGTGCTGATTAGAAGATATAGTTGCATTAGAGTCCCTGATCCGTTTTTCTTCACTACTCTTATTTCGCCACCCATCTTGTTAACCTGATATAAAATTATTCACGTTTATGAAAATAAAAAAAAGTTATAACCGAAAACAAATAGGTTCCACTATGCGCTAACTGGTTAGGAAATCATATTTCTCACCAGGGTTCTAACAATGCATAACCCAAGACCGGTTCCACCATGCCTGAAATCATAACGACGGTTCGTAAATTTGTATAGCTCAAAACGTAGATTAGATAATTGTCCCGTGTTTAGATGCTTACAGTCTAGTTGTTGACGGGTCTGCTTGCTCAAAGCTTTCAAATACTGATTCCCATTTGCTCGGATCGATTCCTATATGACAACAAAGATTAACGAGAGCAAGAAGATATGATATTCTTCATGGCCTTATGGGCCGGTAAGAATTAAGGTTCATACCACAGCCAGTATCTTCAACTTCAAAGAATAGAATCATTATGTTGTCACTCTTGCATGTTTTTCTTTTGATCTTTTTCTGGTATGCAGACCATAATGCTTTATGATCGACAAAGAAGTTCTCGTTATTACTGAACGAATTCAGATTCTCGCACCATCCTCTCAGAACAATGTATCCTGCTGTTAGTCAAATGAAAATATTAGTATGAACTGCTTGATATCCATGTGACAGATAAACTCATGGGACCCACCAATACACTGTTAACCTATGGGATAAGGTAAAACGTAATTTGCACTAGACACGTGGCCTTTAAGGGGGACTCAACCAACCATTGAAGGTTATGTGACAATTAACTAAACAATTTTTAAAACTAAATATTACACTTACATGTTGTAAACTTTATTGAGTTGCTGATTAAATTTGCAAATATTTGTACAACTCTACCCGAGTCTCCACGAACTACTTTCGGCATATCATCTGATGACATCAAACAAACAACAAAACATATTATTAACGATTGATGTGATTAGCCCATCTTCCGTAATCTCTTTTACTATTATATCAGTACCCGAGAGATCTATGATGGCTTCCACGTTGCGGTTCTTGCATTGCACAGAAAACATATCCACAAGTCCTTCAAGTTCTTTCCCCAAATTATATTCAGCTTCTTCTAACACCAGTTTTCCAGATTCCACCTGTATTTACATCATCAACTAAATTACTAAAATTTCATTATTTTAAGTTATATATCTGAAAAAAAAAACAATTTGTTAGGTAAGTTTACCTTACTAATATCCAAAATATTGTTGAGAAGTCTTAGGAGAGCCGTTGAGCATCTACGAATTTGAGAAATTGTTGCGTATTGTTCGTTTGTTAGAGAATCATCAGATAAAAGAATATCAAGCAATCCTATGACAGCAGCCATTGGAGTTCGCAGTTCATGACTGTTTCAAACATAAGCATTCATATATAAATTCATGTCATCTGTTCATCATGGATAAAATATATCAAACAAAAAGTGAAAGAAAGATTGTAAGTAATATTAACCTCATGTTTGCTAAAAACTGACTTTTGAAATTGCTTGATGCTTCCGCCTTCCTTCGAGCATCTAAATGGCTGATTAGTTGCGCCCGTAGTTTCATTTCTTTTGATACTCCATTTGTTAATATGAAGATACAAATGCAGCCCACAACTAGTATACCTACAGACGCGGATATCAATATGATCAATGTCTTTATTTCCCTTGCATCCACCTTCCCCATTATGTTCTTCCTTGGAATGCATAGAACTCCCACCTGCATAATCTCTTCTTTTAAAAATATATAAAATATTAATACAATCATAATCTAAATTGTAACATCCAGCCTCTCGTATCCACCAATATTGTCCGTTTCACTCAAGAGCAGCTCACAGATTAACCCCACTCAGGCACACTCATCTATGGCCCTCAAAAGGTGTCTGTGGTATTTGAGGTGGGGCATACCTTTTGACCCATTATCTCTATTGTGAGTGTAACATAATGATGTGGAATTTACATAAGGTGTCACGTAAATAAAAAGATGACATACCATAGGGAGTCTTGTTAAGTTCAAGAAAAATGAATCTATGTAATAGCGCTCGCCACCAAGGGTGGCAGTAGCCGAGTGAACCTCATGGTTTAGTGGCAACTTGTTATGGTTGGTTTTGTTCAACCACTTGGCTGCAGACCGTATGATCCCATCTTGAGAATCTTCAGCCATCGTGAGCGTGTATCCATCGGATGAATTTCTCAACAAGGGTGTACTAGAAGAAGTAGCAAGCAACCACCCCTTTTGAGAAGTCAAATAAATATGTCCACCATGGAGATCCACCAGTTCTTTCATTAGCTGACCGACGCTATATAACGCAGTAGTAACTCCCACTACCGCCACTATACTTCCCGATCCTCATCCCAGACGGGTAATGCAGCTGACAGCAATGGTGAGCTTGTAAATTTACTCACAGACACATGCCAAGAGGCTGCACCATCAGGAACCTGAGATATCCCTGCAATATTTATCAACTCATCAGGTGGGATCTCCTTCTGCTTCCCTGTCTTTCGACCCGTGTCAGGATCCAACGGTTCTCGGTACCAGATTGCTGATACATTACCATGTATCATCTGATCATTCCACCCTTGATGAGTTGAAGATCTGTTCATGCTATAAGGTTCAACCATTGTGTAGTTATATAAATTAGAGTATATGTAATATGTATTTTTGTCTCGCAAGTCTCGATGAAATGCCTGAACGAACCCGTTTCGATACTTTATTGACATTGAGTTAAGCGCTTTTCGGCTCGAGAAAAGTGCCCATGTGACATCTCTCATAACTTCATATAGCTGAAGCATATAGAATAATGAAAACCTCGTAAGATATTATGTATGAATTATAATGAGGATAATTACAAAGTCAACGTGAGCAAATTATATCGGATAGGATCCGACGGAAATAGATTTTAATGTGTGAAGCAGTAGCGTACCGCTTTTAAAGATTGAAGTAGGGTAATTATTATTATATTACGGTTTTAAATAGCGTAATAATTATTACGGTATTTTAAAACTGTAGCGTGCGAATAATTACTCTAGTAATTACTTTAGTAGTGTACTTACACTAGATATAAAAAAGGCCACCACGTGATTTTTCTCTCTGCTTCTCACCGTAAAACATATTTATATGTGATCCTTACACGATTATATATGCTAATCATTGTAAATATTATACAATTATCTAGGTTACTTGACGAACTTCTTAGAAAAATAGTGGAGTCCGCATGAATAATTTGGTTTATGGGTGATTTTTGAAGCCATTTTGGTTTATGGGGGAGTCCTCATCTTTTCCCACAAACGTACTTCGACTTTTCAAGTTTGAGTCTGCATCTCACACCGGCGGACTTTTGGAAAGTTCCACCATTTCTCCAATCTCCGATCGCCACATAAGCCATTTCCTCACGTCCGTTTGTGGGAGGAGTAGACTCAAACTTGAAAATCATAGTGTGCAAGCCACATAAGCCATTACATTACTTGAGACACAACATAAATTTTAGATTACAAATTACCTCCACTTGTTGTGCTTGGTTTTCACCTTTGCCATATTTTCGTATGACATACTCAGAAAGTCTAACTTGAGATGTGGTTATCTCAACCGTTGAGTTCAATATCTTCCACATGCGTAATAATGGACGTTGCAAAAGCTCGTATCGAAGACCGTATGCCAAACTATTTAATGATGCTCTTGTGTACACTTTGGTGAAATGCCACGTTAGCAATGTTAGTAGACCTATAAGTACTGCCAGCATTACCTGCATAAATATATAAAAATAAACAAGCTTTAAGACCATCTATTGCTCGTTTACTTGATTTTTTTTTTTTGAACGTAAGCTGTTATGTAACGAAAATTGTATTGCAAGGGTCTGTTTGGTAATGGGTAATGGAACGGGTGAGGGAATGAAATGAACGAGGTAATTGAATGGATCATTACCATTTCATTTCTTGTTTGATTGCCATGTGGGAATGAAACAAAACATTACTTTGTGTTGTTGGATAGGCAGGAAAAAACGAAGGAATAAAATCTTGGTGGTCAGTGGAGGTGATCGTGGGTAGTGATATGTGGCGGTAGCGGTGGCGGTGGGTGGCGGCAACGGTGGTGGCGAAGGTGGAAGGTAGAGGTGGATGGCCGTGATGGTGGGTGGGTGACGATGGTGAATAGTGGCAGTGGTGGGTGGCGGTGGTAGTGGTCGGTAAAGCAAATTGTGGTGAGTGACGAAATGGTTTTGAAGGAATGAGATGCCTTGTAGAATGGGTGATTTCATTCTTTAACCAACAAACACACTATTTTTCATTACCTCGTAATGATCAATTTCATTCCCCCTTTTATTATATCATACCAAACGCTACCTAAAGGGCTTTTTATACGTCTAGGCATGGTTGTAAAATTGTTAGGCGTTAGTCAAGTGAAGGTGATCAACTAGCTATTAATCGGGATTAATCGTATACAAAATTTATATGTGATCTTTCAAACTTATAAATACATACATACACACACGAAACTTTTCAAAAACTGATATATAAATTTTCAAACTCATTAATTGGGATTGGATTAACAAAGTATATTTTTTTCAAATACTTCAAGGATTTTGACATATTTTACTGATTTTAGGGGCTAATAAGTTGAAATCACGTCGGCAGCCCATCGATTAGCAGAGTAATCAACAATTAATCGCCATCTAGAACCAATTTTTACAACAACTTTTCTAGCTAGTTCGCCCAGGGGCGAAGCCCGTTCTTAAATCGGCGGGGGCCGGACTCAATTTATCTCCGAAAATCGCAAATTTCCACTACTAAGCCAAAAGGGGGGTGGGGGGGGAACCCCTGTCCCTTTAAATCCTGCGCCTCTGGGTTCGCTGATGTGGCAGGCAAACTCAGTAAGTTTGCTTGTGTGGCAAGCGTACTTGGAACACCATGGAATTTTGCTGTTGTGAAGAACTCAACTTTGCAAAATTTCGTGTGTCCTTATTTGAATTTGATTACCACACAACAAACTCCATGCAGCATTGCCACACCATCTAACTTGTGTGGCGAGCGAGCTTGGTCGATATGCTAAGCGAACTCTATTAAGTTTGTCAGTGTGGAGAACTCAACCTTGCAAAGTTTCATTTCTAATTTCGCTTGCCACACCCGCAAACTTCATAGAGTACGCTTGCAAAACTATCAAACTTGCTGAGTTAGCTTGCTAGCATACCGCCAAAAATGAAATAAGTAACAAAAAACACTTAGAACTTCCAAAACATATTGATTTCATATTGGACTAGGTTGTTACCATGATTGCAACACGTGCAACAAAAACACTGTAGCATCGAAACTCATCTTGATTGACATTGCTACGTGATCTTCTCAGACGCGTTGGTAAATGGTTTCTTCCCGATGAACTTACACTAGCAGAAATTCGATCCAACATTCGTCTAACAAATGATGCCATTGCAACTGGAGTGATCATGTAGTTGGCTAAATTATCACAAAACAAGACCTTTTGATATGGTATTTGATATGATCATTGGTCTCAACACGTTTTATTAATAGATGGAATATTACATGTGTACATGATTAGTGGGGTGATGTGGATATTGTGCACGCCGTACACACACTAACACTTGTATATTTTAAATCATGTGATTGTGTTAATTGGAAGGCACCATCTAATATTATATTCTAAGGGGATAATGGGAGAAAGTGTTCTTTTTAGTCACTTGTTAGTCATATTTCCTTGGTTTGAACATGGCTTTTGCACTTTAGGGGTACGATTTGATGATGATGATGGGAGATCTAAACAAACAAGTAATAACTATAAAGAAATATCAAGACGAACAAAAAGACAAATAAAAAAAAAATATGATACGTTTAATTGGTTCAGTCGACTATATATATGATTTAGGGACTTGGTATCTACCATCGACTAGATGGATTTTATATTTACAAGTAAAGGGTGTTGGATATGTATACAATAATTGGATAAGTATTGTATATGTATACAATAAACAGACTTTGATTTATATCGATTTTGGAACTACCTATTCCACACGGTAAAAACCATAATATAGCCTGCGTTTGGCCATTAGTGCTAATGATCAATATAGATAATCGGCATGAAAGTCAAGTCTTTGTTTTATCAGCGTGTAGAAAGTCAACATTCCAGAAGTCGGATGAGGGTACGAATTTGTTAACGAAATTTGCACGACCAACCTAGACTAGACCCAATAATTCATATAAAGCAAACACATAGACTTGGTTTGACTATAAGGAGTGTGTGTGTGTGTGTGGGGGGGGGGGGATGAAACGTCATGTGACATGTGTGGGGCCTACGTGTGAAAGGTAAAAATTGTGGGGAGTGGAAGGGGGGGGGGGGAGGGAATAAATATTATATTGTGTTAAAGTTTAAAAAAAATCGACCAACTTCGAGTAAACGTAAAATCAGCTCGCGTCTAAATTTATTAGCCTCATAACTTTTTTTTTTAACGGCTAATGTTACCTCCACTATATTTACAACAAATACACCTTTGCCTAGATTTGAACCTAGGACCTCCTCTCTAAGAGGCATATGCATTTACCAAGTGGTAGAGCCTCATAACTAGTGGCCATGTTTAGATGGAGGGGGGGGTTGTAATTTTTTGGCAAAACCTCGATCCATCCAAAAAAAAAATCTTAAATTCACCACTACTCATTAGTCATTTCTAATCACCGATCTAAATTGATATTTTACCAAAGATAATATTTTATATATCTACTCTCAGCCATTTTGTCGGCATCGGAAGATTAAAAAGGTGAATGCAAGCTTTTCTTGTTAGTTGGTAGTCCCTCTCAATAAACATGGCTCAAATCTATAGGAAGGTACCGTTTACCTTTAATCTACAAATCATTTTCAAATGATTGTTTTCAAGGTTACAAAGCTTTTCCCTTTATTTCTTTCCCCAACAGTCAAAAAAACCATTGGTGCTTATCATAGTGTTTTAAAGAATAACTTGTTGGTGAAACCTAATTAAAGGATGATGAAGATCATCATCATTCATAAAGTTAAGATCTTGTAGAGTTAGTGATTCCACCACTAAGTATTTTTTTATTTATTTATTTGTGGAGTTAATCTCTATCCTAAATCTACTTTATTATAGAGTTTTGGAAAACAAGTTGGGATTATTTAACATATGATGGGTATTTGAGACTTGAGTTATAAAACAAATTGTTGTAATTGTAATAGAAATTGTATATTTAATAATTTTATATAGGCATAACAATATACTATACATACCGTAAGCAAGGTCCTCTCCGATAAACGTAAAGATGTTTTAGGTCTACAGCCACTACAAATAAACCAGGCCTGGCCAATCATCAAATATAAAAAAACACAATTTAGGTTGGTTTTAAAATTTTAAATGAATTTGGACCTTATTAGATGGATTAATGTTAAAAAAAATTGATCACAATAGCCAACAATAATAATATATATTAAATAAAACTTTAGGCCCTTGTGAATTTTTGGCATGAAGCCATCACCTGCGTCGCCCCTATTAAGGTCTGGTCATGACAGTAAGTTAAAATAAATTAGTCGCCACTGCGATGCAATCCGTTGACATAAATAAAAATCAATGCATGTGAAGCATGGTTTATCAATGTAAGAGCTCCAACTTTTGGGTTATAGTGTGTTTTCTACGATTCTTGAACATGCATTAGTTATTATTAAAAGAATCATCTATACTATATTACAATGTATGAGGTAAAGGTAGTTTAAGATATCCAAAGGTTAAGAACTTTATTTTCAATAATAACCTTAAATGGGCAAATTAGTCATTCAAACACTTTTACACTTTAGTATCTCATTTTAGTTACTTAATTCCTTCATTTTTAGTTTGTAGTTACATTTTTCTCCACTTCCCTCCAATTATAACTCTTTTATTTAATACAATTTTAACTTTTAAACTATTATGTTTTAAAAACTCTTGAAAATACCGTGACGGCTGACACATTTTTGTCAACGTTTCGATGTTTGTCTTAGTCAATATCGACTTGTGGATTGAAATGTACAAGAATGAAATGTCTTATGTACAAGTGATTATTGCATTGCTTGTCTTATATTAGTTTATCAATACTCTTGTGATATATTGTATAGTATGCCTATATGTTTTTATTAGACATCACTGAAAACAATTTATGTTATATTTTTTTGGGTTTATGTTTACGATTTTATATATCAACTATTTCATTTTCACTTTTATTAAAAGCTGAGCATTTTTATTATATGGATCATCAATACGTAGAATTAAAAAATAAAGTAGGGTAGCTGAACTAATTAGGTCATCCAAATTAATCATATGGGTGACATCAATGGCAAGACAACAGGTAATAGAGGCAGGCGATCAAACGTTGCAAGACATTGTAGGCGTTAGTCTTCCATTTGGTGGTAAGATAATGTTTATGGGAGGAGATTTTAGATAGGTGTTGCTGGATATTAAACGCGGAACTAGAGCACAAATTGTCTACTCTAGCATGAGAATGTCACCTATTTCGTCTTTGACTAAAAAGATGCGATTGGCAATTAGCATGAGAGCGCTGAATGATCCCTGGTATTCGGATTTTCTTTTAAGAGTCGGTGATGGAACTAAAGAATCTATAGAAAGAGGCTATATCCGCATACCAGAAGACATGACAATTCCATTCGGTAATTAAAAACACTTTATAACAGAATTGATCATTACAATATTTCCTTCCATTCAAAGTAATGTATATTCTTCTGATTTTATAATCTCTAGAGCAATATCGTCTATTAAAAATGATAGTGTTGACGATATTAACGATCAAATGATTGACATGTTTCAAGGGGAGAAAAGGTTTGCTATAGTTTTGATGAAGTCGAAGACGATCGCCACAACTTATATTGGTTGAGTTCCTATACTCGCTAACTGTTAGTGGTTTGCCACCTCATAAACTCTGTCTAAAAATCAGATGCCCCATAATATTGTTGCGGAATATCGATCCATTGCATTGGTTGTGCAATGACACAAGATTAATATGTAAAGGCTTTGAGCGCAATGTTATTGATATAGAGATAGTTGTTGGGAAACATACTGGAAATAGAGTATTTTTGCCAAGAATCCCTCTATGTCTTTCCTATGACAACATGTTCCCATTCAAGCTGAAAAGAAAACAGTTTCCCATTCGACTTAGCTTTTTCATGACAATCAACAAAGCTCAAGGTCAAACAATTCCAAATGTTGGTGTTTATCTTCTGGATTCCGTATTTTCGCATGGACAACTTTATGTCGCTCTATCAAGAGGGATATCACACGCTAATACAAAGGTATTAGTACATACTGTCAAATACATCAAACGAGACGAGGTATACACCTCAAATGTTGTCTATCGGGAGGTGTTACGCGATATATAAAATGCTTGTAAGTGAGAATGTAATGATTTTTATGCATTTGATGGTTTACGCAAATACATTCTAAATATAGTTACATGATGTTATTACTTTATATACTTTTGTCACTTTTACTAACTTATTCATTTTTCTCTTAAATTCGTTTACACAACGAAAAGATATTTATAAAGATGTCATTTTAAAAGTTAAAAGGCTAGTCAAAAGCTTGTCCCAAAATAACTTCTAAGTTTACAAAAGATTTCTAAATAATATCCCTCACCCGGGAAGATTCTAAAGAAATCCCTTGCCAAAAGCCCGACGTCTTATCCCAACCATCACCATGTCGTTGGTGCCAAGCATCCATATTTTCATTTACCTGAAAGATATGCTTGAAAATGTCAATATGTAAACATATTGGCGAGTTCACAGGTTTTCTCTCAATTAATACGCTATTAATTGAAAAACAAGTGTGTGTAATATTACCATGAAACATGTATGTAAAGTATTAGGGTAGCTAGCCCTATTACCAATGCGCTTCCATGAGTCTATAACCAACCCTTGACAATTTATAAATGACAATTTGTTAAACGTTTAAGTAACGTTCAAAATACGTATCCAATTCAGGATCAAGTTATTCTACACAGTGTAATAAAAATTAGAAGGGTGAGAAGGATACAAAAAACACAATAGATCATGAAATATGACACAATGAGCCACAAAATATAACACAGTGCCAAAAAATATAACACAATGCTAAAGAAAAAAGATACAATGAATTGAAAAAAATGACACAATGGTACATAAAAGACACAAATGATATAACACATATTCTAAAAACTACAAGCTAAAACCCCCAAAAACGAAGACCTAAAATCTAACGTCGTAGGGTTCGATAAGATGGTTCTAATGCCGCTTGAATGAGTCCAATCAGAGTCCGTTTGATACCCTTCCTACGACTTCCTATTTTTATTTCACTGTGTATTTGATACTAACCCTCAAATTAAAACCTTGGCACTTCCAGATAATAATGAATCTGATAAATATAAATTCGTTGGACAGTCTTCCTACAGCGATGGCTCTTAGGCGTCAACGAAGTCATGTGTCCGTTTTTCGTAGGTTGGTTGGTTTTTATGAAGTTTACTTTTAAGAAAAAAAATAATAAAATAAAATTGGAGAGTTATCCAATCCATATTTTCCGGAACTAAATTAATAAAAATAGAGAGTTATCCAAATTAACCACCAAACGTATATAAAGCGACATTAATATCATCATCATCATCATATTCTTTTCATCATATTATTTTCTTCTACTACTACTGCTGTTGCAATATCTCTCTCTCTCTACGCACAATCTATCTCGTTCTTTAGCAATAAAAATAATAATCATCATCTTGTTCTATTCCCATGGCTTACATTCTCTCAACGATTATTGCATTGTTCAATCTTCGATTTTCTGGTTCTGTTTCGAGGTCTAACGATGATGCTGTAAGTCCATGATTTCTGTTTCCTATTTTTAACATTGATATTAGTTGTGTGTTTAGGGTTTAGCAAAAATTAGGGCTTTTGTTCTTTTTTGCAGTAAGTTCATCGCTTCTACTCAAAAGCCCATAAAACTGCACTCTACCCAAAAGGCGGTAAAACTGCCTAGTCTCATTACCACTAGTAACTTTGTAAAGCTGCCAACTTCTATAACCACTAAAAAGACTGTAAGGTTGCCAAATCTCGCTACCACAAAAAAGACTTTAAAGTTGCCAATTCTCTCTACCACCAAAAAATCTTCAAAACTGCGAAGTCTCTCTACGAGAAAACCAGTTGAACAACCAGTTCCATCTACCAGAAAACCCGCTTCTCAAAAGCCCATAAAACTACCAATTCACTCTACCCAAAAGCCGGTAAAATTGCCAACTCTCACTACCACTAAAAAGACCATGAAGCTGCCAACTCCTGCTACCACCAAAAGGAACGTAAAGCTCCCATTACCCTTACTATAAAAAAAATACGATGGAAGTTTTGATGTTTCATGAGAACCGGAATCAGGCGAGTTTTTCTAAGGTTATTCTATGTTGATTACATAAGATCAGACCCAGGTTCGGTGACAACTTCCACAAATATTACTACTCAAGGCCAAAAATGAAGAAAGATTCATGACAGACACCTGTGACAGTTACCGACGGCTTGTGTGACGAAAACAGACATGTGATTGTTGTGGAGAACGAGTGAAGACAAAAGGATGGGCGTAGCTAGGAGCTAAGTAGTTAACTCGACCGATATATTAATTATATATCACCGATGTACCAGTCATCGGACCGGAGGGATTACATCGATGAAAATCTTTGTACCAATAATATCATAGATATATACCGATATTTCGCCAATATTTTACTTCAATAATATTAGTGATGTCACTGATTTTCTTATTTATATTTTTAGCCCATTTTAGTACCTATAGTTGGGAGGGAAGGCTGGAACTTCATGATCGGAAAAATGAAAACCAAAACTGATCCTGCGGTGTTTGGTCAAGTGATGCCGATGGTCACTGATTGGCATTCTAGATCGTATCATCTTTAAATGGTTGTTGCTGCGGTATTGCAGTGTTTTGAAATAACAGAGAAAGGGAGAGATAGAGTGAGAGAGAGAGAGAGAAAGAATGTTGGTATATAGGTTGACGGCTGAAAAAATGAATTGTAGGGTTTGGTTTGTTATACAAGAAAAAGACAAGTTGGGCCTATTGTAGGGTTTGGCATGTAAAGGTTATTTGAATTGGGTCATTGACTTGGGCCTATTGGATTAATACAATTGGTAGTATCCAAAAGTTACACACACATACATATATATAAATTCTGTAATTACCGATAACCCACAATCATCTCACTGTGACAACCGATATCTCAAATATCAGTCCTCGGCAAGATATCCGATATTTTACCGCATCAACTACTTAGCTTTTGTACTGGTGGTTGTATAACTTGTGTGTGTGTGTTGGTGGCTGCAATATAACTCCATAGAAGTTTCTAAACGAATTCTAGGGTAAATTTATAGTTTAAAAATGGGCTTTTATTTTACATGGGCTATCAGTTTGTTTTTAGTTTTAAGAAAACTAGATCATTTATTAAAATCTCTTACAAGTTATAAGACAACCAAATGAACATGTGTTTTTTACCCTATTTATTTTTAAAATATTTACATGTAATACCCATTCCATATTGATATTATAACTAGTTTTTTGCCTTGCAGACGCGCATTTAGGAAAGGGAAAAGATATACCGAACGAATACGCCGACGGCCACCTTCGGTGTCACTCGCCGTCTCTGGAGTCAACAGCTAGTACAATAGTCTAATCTAACCAATTCATTCAATAAGATAAATGCATAACAACCAAACATTATGTGGATACTTAGTTACTTACCATTTTCGTTATACTGAAAAGCATCATCGTAGGTTTCTAGTAGTTGTAGACACTAAATTGAAAGCTACACGATGAGGTAGTAGATACAGTCAACCGGCCTAGGCATGCCATCATCACTAATCGAGCCCCTACGCAAAGGTGCAATACAATTCCTCGCAGTGTACCCAAGGCAGCTTCGTAAGCAAGGGAAAAAATAGCATTATATAAGAATAGAATTACTACCTTTCGATGCGACACGCAACAAAGTCATAGAGCTCAGACAATATACAATGTACTGTGCAACACACCAACCGGTTGCATCGTCACGATGCCATCACAGTCGGGGTACACAGGCGCATGAATGCGATGTCATCATCGCTCATGTAAAGCGAGCCGTGTACGTCGCCTGTAGTTTGCGTGCAGCCGAAATTTCAAGAGAGTGTTCCAGCTGCACACAGGTGACAAATTTATATGAGCAACATAACTTATGATAGGGCACACCGCATTCACATTGATCATTGTTAATGCAGTTAGTGAAGAACATATAAGCTTTTATGTGTCGTTAAGAAGCGAGAGTCAGCTAGCCAGCATAGCCCAAACATGGTAATGCATCCTCTTAAGCGTGCGCATCATAACCTAGCACAAAGACACGCATCCTAATAGACGTACCGCCTTGCACCCTTATAAAATTTACATATATGTAAGCAACTTGCGGAAATCGCCTAAGTGCTCATCACATATAATAATTTAACAACGTATGCCCGCCAATTTAGAGCGACAGAGGCAAGCGATAATAACACCGAAGAGGTGGGGTTGCCGTTGCCTGTGACGGGCTGAATAGGTTTCAAATGCGTGGCACTTACCACCATACACCCACCAACAGCCAAACACACGACAACCTGGAAAGCCACTGTCACAGCCTCACCTCAACCACCAATACTATAGACTAAAGGGTAAAAAACAAAATTCTATTGAAGAAGAACAAAGAATCTGTAAACCTGTAAGAAGAAACATGGATCGAGCCACAGACATAGCGCCGCCACCATAATCGACGTCCAGCACGCCCATAACCAGGTTTCGAAGCTCAAAAACCCTCGAAATACAAAACCCATCTGTTAGTTGCTCGATTACTAGTTCTATCACTGCCACCACCTAGGGTTTCGCAAATTAACCCGGTAACAACGTGCATCGTAACAGGGAGCACCGGTAACGTTGACGAACGCACAGATTGGGGTTTGTATACACCTGAGAACAACCGAAAACTGGAAGAGGAGGCCGGAGGTCATGGTTGTCGTCGAAGAACCGACACAGAGGCTGTAGAGATGAAACCGACCAAGCAGAGATGTCACCAACCAAGGGATAGGATTTATATGAAGAAGAAGGTGCAGCTTTAGAGCATTCACAATAGATGCTCCATAATTGTGTGAGGGGGGGCTCTATATTATAAAGAGTGGG
Organism: Ambrosia x helenae; assembly: GCA_030844895.1. Taxonomy (NCBI): domain Eukaryota; kingdom Viridiplantae; phylum Streptophyta; class Magnoliopsida; order Asterales; family Asteraceae; genus Ambrosia; species Ambrosia x helenae. The sequence continues at coordinate 54,639 of JAUTDX010001568.1, forward strand.
TATAAGTGGTTATGAGTAGAGAAGAGAGAAAATATATAGATGAGACACTATTCATCAGTAAATTTGGAGGAGATACTGTTCACCCTCCATAATTTTTTAATATTTTTAAAAATGGTTGTGAGTAGATGAGAGAGAAAATGTAATGATAAAAGTATAGAATAAATATTATTAAATAGAAAAGGAGAGAGAAAGGTAGTGATTTTTGGTGTAATTATAGAGATAGAGATGGAGGATTTACTGTGAATGCTCTTAGGGACTTATACGGAGCTTTACCCACTTGTATTGAGGGAAACAGTAATGTCTCCTCACAACCAAAGTTCCTTTTTAATTCTATTTATAATAAGACCGCAAAGATGCTACTTACAAATATGTCCTTAAAGTGTGCGAGTGTTACCAAAAGTTCTTATAACAAGATTACGAGTCGTTTCTAGATTCTTGGATTCAAATGTATCAAATGATTACCATAGCATTAACTACAAAAACTACTTATCTTCATCCGGCAACATTAAGTTTTTAGCCTACTCGAAAACCCAAGAAAAACTTTTAGAAATCATGTTACGAATCAAAATTTAGAAAGAAAACAATTTACCTGATCTGACAGTTCTTACTGTACCGCGAAGAACTTAGAAAAGTTATTTGCTGTACGAGAAGAACCTAGTATTTTCAACAAACTCGCCGCGTACCGCGAGGAGTTACCCACGGTTCACGAAGAGGCCTTTTTCACCGAAATTTTCTAAACTCTACTGCATTTCACCAGCCTAATACTTAGATGAATTTTTGCAGTTTTTTGGCTGGAAATTTACAAGCAATCGAAGCCCAAGAGTTCAACATTTCAAGGACTTTTACCGCCTCATATTGGACTTGAATTACACAATCCAAATTCAATCAAATTACCCTCGGTTCATACTTTTCATTTATGATTTTGACTCCTCCTGGGTCAATCCGACCCGTTAGCATTCAAATGCCAAATTTTTTACTCTTATCACACATTTCTTTCTGATTCATGACGATAGCTATGTTTGGTCACACAAGGGCAACACCTCCATCTCTATGTCCCCGTGACCCATTTATACTTTGGTTTTACATGCCCAAATTCTACTCACTGTGACCTTAAGGCGCACGACTATTCGGAATTCTATTCAATACACCTAACAAGACTATGGCCCTATGTGATGTTTCTTTTTACATCATCAGTCCGAGGTAACTTCTTCAGGTCATGCCTACTTTTTAGGAGAGTAGTGGCTACCATTCATGAGAGTGGTGGCTATATTTTAGGATAGAATAAAACTGTTACACTAATAAATTAACCATCAAATTCTGGCCATAATCACGGGTTATTCTGGCTGAGATTTAATATGAGAAATAACCGCCAAATTTAGATGGTCAAGCTCATCTAAAAATCAGTTATTTTGACAAAAAGTGGCAACTTGTAAGGGGTGAACAATTACTATAATGATAAGACTTAGGGACTATAAGGTCCTGGGTTCGGGTTTTTCTCATAATTATGAGTTTCCTCCTGAATTGGTGACTTGATGGTGGAATATGATCGCGTTCTAACACTGGTGGCACAATGATACTCCAGTGATCCGTGAGTGATTCCAATTGGCCGTTCCAAAAAAAAAAAAACATGTTACCAATTTAAGTTGTTAATTATCAGATATAATAAAAACAAACCTTTTTTAAATAATTAAGTCAAAATGATTCGTCCAGAACAATAAAAATAAACACTTATCTTGACGTGTTTACACATTGGTGCATTTTGACAGTGGTATAATTAAGGAGATGCATAGATGTATAATATAAATTCATGACCTAAACATTGTTGTCAACATGAACTAATCATTCATCTAATGACCTAACAATGTGTAAAATCAAACTTGTAATATGAAAGTACGAATCTCCATAGGACCCAACTCGACAACTAGAGCCGATGGGTCAACTGGTCCACCTCTAACTATCGGTGGTTCGCTCCCACTTTCGCCTTCAACCTTCCATGGCATCCTTTTTATTGCGGACTTGTCTTGGTTTGCAGATAAACTTGTTTCTTTCATTGACTTGATCTGTAAATCATAATGATTCGATATGGTTAGTTGTTTACGCTAGCAAGATAATTTGATAGCACGATAATTTGCTTGTTTTGAAACTATTGGTGTCATTGTGTAACTTTTTTGAAGTGAACATTTTCTTTAGTTCGACTTTGACTAAGGTCGAATAGTCAACGTCCTCACCAGCCTAAATTCATAAAATGTAACAAAATGAGTTTAAGAACTAAATTAGAAATGCATAATACCTATTTTTTTTACCTAGATTAAGTTGCATAGTATTTTATGAGCTTATTTTGTTATGAAGATAAAAAAAAGCTATGCATAGTCATTTTTATTATATTATTGTTTGTGAAGTAACACTTGTCTATTTTATAAAATTTATTATATAAATACCATAATATATTCAAATAAAATAAATAATATCAGGCATAATAACACACAACTAAGGTCAAGTTACCTCGTATAGATGTGCTAACCGAAGAAGCACACTTCCATCCTCTAATTCCTACATAAACAAAGGTTAGAGATCGAAGGCGCATTTGTGAATCGTTGTGTAATGACTCAAAATGTTACCTGAAGTGTAATTAACGCGACGTTAGGTGGTAAAATGTAGTTCGGGTCCATTGTTGTTGACCTTGTTGAGTGTGAAGCTTTATAATTATCTTGATTCTGTCAAGTAAATGGTTGTTGCTTGTTAGATTATGATATCTGAATAAACTATCACATGAGTATAGGAATGCAGGCCAGGAAGCGCCCAACCCGAATAAACCATTATCAAGAGGGGCAAAAGGTTTGAACTCACAAGTGGACTAATTTACCCGGTTGCCTTGTGAACGTTTGTAGCTAGGTAATCGTAGAGGTGGCAGTTTTGACCTATTATACGTTTGTTTATAGGGAAAACTAGAAGAATAAAAACCGTTAACTCGAAAGGACATGGGTCAAATGGTTAAAAGTAGCAATAGGTTTATTTTAGTACATATTTGACACTGATTATTTATAAAAAAAATTAGACACCTATTGGGTCAACCTAAGCATTTCAATCTGCACAAAACCAAGTCAGGCTCATTTTGACTCGCGAGTCGCGACCCAACCCGTCCGTTCGCCACCACTTAACATACGTAACAATACACAAATCTTTCAAATGGTATGCAAGCATACACATACCTCATGAGTGAAGGCTAGGAGTAAAGGTGAATAAATCTCTTGGCCAGTTGTTCTACGCCAACGTGATCCGTTACCAACGTGGTCAATGCTCATATAATAATTCCCTCGAATCTGAAACCATGTTGCACTGTGAGGTTCTACTGTTCTAGTATTCATTTTATATCATTTTTTTTCTCTGTGTGGGTCCCATCTGCTTCTTAGATGGGACCCAAAATATCGGCTAAATGAAATTATCAATGTTTAAGCTACCATACCACAAGTCCTTGACAGGCGGTCTTGTTACACACAATCTCGTCAAGGGCTTCACCCACTCCTCTATGATCATCATACAGCATACGCCTTCGAAAAAATATATACACTTTTATACGCATGTATAAAAAAACTACATATACAAGACTCAGAATCATAGAAAACAAGAATCTACCTGTGAAACATAATCTCCATTTGCCCGTCATTGATGCTAGCTCCACAGTAGCGCGATCAACAAGCACGGACAACTCAGTTTTGTTATCTGTTGTGTACATCCCAAGATTGAGCTGAAAATAACACACTTTACAAAACGCGTACACATTTGAAACTATTGAAACATGTCTTTGTTAAGGCCTCCAAGAGTTACGGATAATAATTTCCAGCCACGGGTTGGGTGACTTCAAGAGGCCAGTCTTCTCTGTAATCCCGTATCTGTTATAAAAAATAAATAATTATTTCCCTAATAAAATATTAGCAAGATTAAGTGTAGAAAATATAGAAAACATGTATCAGGCTTTTACCCCTCTTGAGGAAGTCCCTTCGTTAGAATCGGTATAGAACACCTTGTTGGTGGCCATATCGGCTGTAATTCTTGTAACCACTTCTTTTGCAATGCCATCATCCATTGGAATAGGACCGATCTAAAATCAAATTTCTTCTTTTTTAGAGTTTAGTGTTCTAAATGTAAGCGTTTTTTTCTTTCATATATGCATATAGATGTAGCCAAGTTTTCTACAAAACCAGCACTGTCAACGGTCACTATTAGATTGAGGTAAAGACTTCCATCCATTTACTTATGAATGGGAAGATTCGGGTTATATTGTATCTCCTAACGGGTCAAACAAGGAGGAAAAGAAAATAGCTTAAAAGAAAGCGGGCTGAATAGATAGAAAGTCGCTCAGAATAAAAAGCGATCTAGAATAAAAAGTGTTTTAGGACAACCCAACTAAGTTTGGGGACATAAAAAGGTGACCCATTTGGAGATATCATGTACAAGTAGACCATAAAACAGATAAATTATACTTACAGTGAACTCGAATTCAGCATGCTCTTTGTCTTTGTAAAGTCTAGTCACCTGAAAACAAATGATCAAAAGAAAACTAAAGAAAACGCGCCACCTTTTGCTTTTAAAGTCTACTCTTTCCTTTTGCAGAATCAAGATCCTGACCTGATAGATCCACGGGTTGAATTGTTGGTGAACCTCTTCGACAAGTGGTCCACGAATGACTTTAACAGGTACCTAAAAGTGAACCAAAGTATCACATGATGAAGACATGGCCCGACCCATTGCTTTCTTAACAGAAAAGCGGGCCAAAAGGATAAACTATTTTTCAAATTTTAATACGTACTGATCTTGAAACAATAACTGGTGGTGATCCGTTCGGGTGAAAAATGTATGCTCCGGAAGGCTATGGGAAAATATACTATGTTTAGGAATAGTAAGATACTATGAAGAGCTAGGTAAGGTAGATGTTTTAAGTTTCATTATGTGGGGCCCATCTCCGTCGAGGAAGTGGGCCCCACAAAACGGACCAGTATATTATTGTACCTGGTTACCTGCTCGCTACCGTACAAAGATAGCTTTGTTGTATTGGTAAATCAATCTGAAAATCCAACAAAATTAGTCAAAAAAAAAAAACAGAAAAACCGTCATTTTATAACTTTTTACTGATTAAAAACAGAACTTACCCCGGTTCTAGAATTAATAATCCTCTTTAGTTGTCCAGACTGCAATGAAAACAACATCTTCAAACTTCCTGGTCCGATTTCAATGGTGTCATTTTGTGGCGTATCTACCACAGAAATATATTGTCCTGAATTTTCAACATAATTATAATTAATAAAACGATCATAATCATTATTAACACGAAAAAGGGCATAAAAATACCTTTTCCAGGTGTCTGAGTGACAAAGTAAGTGTTCCAACCCAAAGGTGGCACAGATGCTTGAAACAAAAGCCAATATTTTGGGTCATCTTTGGGTGAAATTCCTAAATAAGCTCTGCGTAAAAACTTCTTAGGTTGCTGGTTATATTATCAAATTCTATGAATTGTGCTTCAATCGTATTGCCCTCGTTGTCTTGGACAACGAGGTTAGCATCTTTGACCTGTTAAAACATGTAACGGATCAAAATTTATCCATTCTTTAAAATAGTTTCTTTAATGGTACAAAAAGTATAACAAATGTTAAACTATTTGATCATAATACAGACGTACAGGTATCCTGATAACGTCCGTGCGATTCCATCCAAGGGCATTATACGCGACAATAACCTGAATAAGAACAAGATTTCTTTAATCAAATTATCATAATGAACAACTGATCTTTATACTTTGGAAGCTGGATTACCAAACTCTTCCCAGAAGGGATGTTTTCCGCTGGTGGGCAAAAACTTATATTGAGCAGCGGACACTGTCACATAGAAAATAACTGTCATATGAACGTTACAAAAACTAAGGAACAAAACTAGTGATATTAAGATATAAAAACTTAAATTATTGAGTTTAAATCATCATCATCACCTGGCTATATGTGGATGTGAGTATGGTGCAGTTAGATGTAGAGCTAGTTAAGCATGATAAAGCTGAATTGACAACAGCCTCAGCCTATGGAAAATTAAAGAAGATGAATATGCATAACACTCATAATTCTGTTAAATAAAATGTGTAATCCCATCTCCAACCGAGACCACTCGACCACCCCATATTTGATGGATGAAATTCTGAGATGGTAAAATATTAATTACAATATTACCTCGAGAGCTCCAATTGCTAAGCGTTTTTGGTAGTCGTTTGTTGTATGTTG
>JAUTDX010001569.1:0-67084 GCA_030844895.1 Ambrosia x helenae
AACAAGAGACAACGGTTCATCACTTGATGGGAAAGCATTAATAGCATTACCCTACAATCAATTATTTCACAAGTGAAAGTTTAAGACCAAAATGCAAGATAACTAGGAAGTAATTAATACTACTCACCACAATAACTGCATCTTTCCCAAGAAGGACTTTATCAATAATTCTTCTGTTAGTATCACCTGCCGCCACTGTTAAGATCCATGGAGCATAACTCTTGATCGAGTATAAATAAGGACCTTCATTCCCTGCTGCATTCACTGTGAGAATTCCTCTCTCCATTGCATGGAATGCCCCAATTGCAATTGGGTCAAAAGTAAGTTCACGTGCTCTTGAAAGGCAATGGAGATTGATATTAAATCAACCCCATCAGCAATGGCATGATCAAAAGCGGTCAAAATATCCGTATCATAGCAATCTAGACTGCAAACTTTATATGCAGCAATTCTTGCTGAGGGAACACCTCCTCTAGGCAATTCCTTTCGCAATACCATAATAACTCGCGTCTCTTACTTCACTGCCCGATATGATTGACGCAACATGAGTCCATGCCCACTTTCATCTCTCGTAGAAAGATCGCTACTTTGAATGCTAAATGTACGTGCTCCGATTATCTTCCTATAGATTGACGACTTTTACAGCACTTATAATTCCCAAATCGCATTAAAAGACCATACCAGATGATAAATTATGTGATGCAACACTCTAACACGATGTCCGTCTCTGTTAGCTATATATTGAGTATAAAAGTAGATTCCTCCCTAAGGAGGATTTTCTAAAAATGAGAATTACCCTGGATCATACTAAGTTTTTTTGTCACCTAAACCATTCATTGCATTTTACTATTTTAGAAAAATAGAGAGATCCTGAAGTTAACATAAATCATGATTTTAGATCTCAATTGAACATAAAAGAATTCCAGCTTCCTCACTATGAAATTTTCAATTTCAATGCCATTGATTATTTCCCAAATTCTCTAGTCTAGATTTTGAAAATTGCACCACCTAACTAAGTTTAATAAACATTGAACAAACTGACCTGTTACATACAAAATCTTTACCACCGTTGCATACCCCTTTCCATTTTGCAGGAATAGGACCGAATCCTTCATCGTTAAAGCTCTCTGACTCTGGCCATATTCCGGTATCAATGACACCAACTATAATGTCACTCTCGACAGCAGGGCGTCGTTCGATGCTTTGTGAAAGTCCCATAAAGTCCCAAGACCTTGTGGTCTGTACTTGGGACTTCTGACAAGGGAAAACCGAAATGACCCCAACAATTCCTGTTTAAGGTCAGCACATGTTCAACCAATATGATTAAAATTATTGATGCACATGATTCAATGCAAAACTAGATACCACATTTTGTTGGATTAATCTTGATGTTTCGGGTTAAGGTAGGGTTAATTTGGTTACAGGTCATCGATTTGGATGCGGATCAGTTGGTTATTTAGAAGTTTAGTCATTTATTTAATGTTATGAATAATGGAGTAAATTATGTTGAGGCTGCTTCGGATCTTGGATGAATCAAGATGAACGTGAAATATGATAGGAGTATGCATCACAATTGATGCTGGGACTCACGAATATAAAACAGAGGGTGGAGAGAATTTGATATGCACAAACTAATATTATTATTCAACAAACATGAGATGATACATAGAGGGGTATTTATACCCATACAAAGACGGTTATTTAACCGCTACATCTAACCGACATGACTGTTCTAATTAACCGACATAACTTACAATATTGGCGCCTAAACCTGTTTGACCTTTTAAAGTCAAATTCTGACTTTTATAATAAACACTATTTCTTGATTCTAATCTTCTAACATTCTCACCCCTAATCAAGAAATTCTTAATCTTGTTTTCTCTGTCCGTGCTCATTTTTTATTACAGCCTTTTCCATCTTTGGTTAAGAAATTTCAATTTTCTGACTTCGACTCTTCAGATGCTTTTGATCCAGATATTGAAGCGGGTTAGCGCCGTCTCGGTCGGTTGAAACTGATATGTTCATGCTGTGAAGGATTTCTGTCTTTGATAATTATTAACCCGATGTCTGATTTAAACAATGGTTCAAACTTTTCGGTCCTTGATCAAAAATCATCATTCTTCTTTCATTCTTGGCCTTCAACTCTGATCGCCTTTGTAAAACCATTCTGTTTTATCATGTTCTGAATTACTTGTGTCGTTCCATGAATGATCTCTCTGATCATTAAATCTGATGTATCTTCTTTTCGCCTCCTGCGTAAGATACCGAGGAACGATGGCACACACACCCAATCTTGCAACTAATATGATCTCTCTTTTGATTCTGGTTTCTAATCTTTTTGTTCTTCATTCTTCTTACGTTTCTGCCTGAAAACGGGGTCGTCTCCTGCGATCCTTCCGTGCTCTGTTTTATGGACTTTCTTGTTCTTCATAGGCGATTACATCTTTGGACTGCTTCTGATTGATCCACAGTAACCATACGCTCTGATACTGTTAAAAACTATAAATACTATTATAAGTTTTGTTATTTCAATTTCATTACACATAGACTTGACATTTTATTTGTGTGTGTTTATGTTGGGCTGAATGGAATTTGGGCGCTGACTGGAAGCTGTTCAACTTGGGCTGATTGGAAGCTGCAAGTTGGGCTGCTGGTTGAGGTGCATTTGGGCTTAATTGAAGATATGAAGCTGGGCTATATCAGCTGGGCTTGGATGTTATAAAAAGTCATGTGGGAGGCCTATCTAAAACACCACACCACCTTAGGCCTCATGTATATAAATGCCTATGAGGGTTCCAGAAGTCTTTGATGAAAATATTTATTTCTTCACTTAATTATTATCCATATATTCTCTCATTGTATTCCATCTCTAGAGTTTTTTCTACTCTCATTATCTAGGGTTACTTGAAGATCTGTAATCTTTAAGTTATGTTTTCGGTTAGATAGATTATCATAATTTGACAGATACCATGTTGAGGCCCCTTCGGATCTTGGATCAATCAAGATGAACGTCAAATATGATAGGAGTATGCATCACAGTTGATGCAGGGACTCACGAATATAGAACAGAGGGTGGAGAGAATTTGATATGCACAAACTAATATTATTATTCCACACACATGAGATGATACATATGAGGGGTATTTATACCCATACAAAGATGGTTATTTAACCGCTACATCTAACCGACATGGCTGTTCTAGTTAACCGACATAACTTACAATATTAGCGCCTAAACCTGTTTGACTTTTTAAAGTCAAATTCTGACTTTTATAATAAACACTAATTTCTTGATTATAATCTTCTAACAAATTAGCATGCTTGACTAGGTATTAGTATTTAAAGTAGCCGTTGGTTTGTAGGTTAATTCAATAGATATTCTAGGATGTTTCCTTTAGAATAGGTAATAGTAGAATGAGTGTTTTGTGTTCAGTTAGTTGTTAGCCTACTAAAGGCATTTCTTGGCACTTAATAATATTATCCAACTTCTGCAAAGTATACATTTTTCCTTTTCCTGTTCATACTACAAAAGCAATAAGCTTGACACATACGTGAGTGTTTGTGTTATCTTGGACTGAACCAACACATTTTGCATAAAATAAAGATTAATTATTCTATGACAATGTATATTTCTAAGTTAACATCTTTCTAAATAATAATCAAGTCCTCTTCAGTTAATTTAGTTATATATAATTTATGTTTGTGTTATAGCCCAAATTATGACTTAATTAATTTGCATGATCAAGTGACTTACTTGTTAACTTCTGTTTTTCTTCTTCAGATAGATATGCAGCAAATCCATTGAAGCTTCTTTTGTAGCTCCGAATTAACGCTTGGCTTGCAAAACTATTATTTTTAACATAAAAAAATAAATATATATACCTTCAAATCTAAAAACTTAAATCAAAGATATACCTGGGATGAATGACTTGTTTAATAATTTGAGAGTGATGCAATGAAGGCGAGTATTCGCCCTCAGGGAGAGATCCCATATAAGCAATATAAATCTGCAAAAATTAATATTCATGAGAACTAGATGTAAATGAGAACATAACTAATGAATGAAAGAGTCCATACTTAATGTGGATCAAGATTGAAGAGAAGATGAAGTTGAAAGTTTGAATTATGTATTTAGTGATTACAAGTTTGTTATTTAATTGATAAGTATCCGTGTTAGAGTAGTGTTTGATACTATGTAATCAGTATATTGTGTCGAGCTTTGTTAATAAAAAATGTTCGAGACAGGGTGTCTTCAAAATCTGGTGTTTGTGTTTTTCCATAAGTCAAATTGAAGTTCAGAGAATTATAATTGTAATCCCGTCATAAAACATAGATAGGCTGAATAAAAAACAATATGGTTTATGCTCAAGGTGGTGAAAAGGGAATTAACAATCTATAGGAAACAATCAATTTAACCTTTCGTTCTTGATCTAGGGAAGAGGCCAAAGAAATGAATACGCATATGGTTAGGAAAATGATCAATATCTCCATTAGCAAGCGCATGTATAAGTCGTAACGCACCAACCTGGATGAGGTAACATGTCAGAAGATGACAAAAATTTTGTAAATTAAGCTCATAGTGTTATCACCAGATAAAGTATATATGTATATTTGTAATACATATGTGCGTATATTTTATCGTATAAAGTACAATTATTTTTACAAAAAAAAATATTGTTAGTCAGAATTATCTTACATATAGTAACTATGTATAAATTAAATATATGTGTGTATATATTTATATCAATAAAATACTAACTTTGATAAAATAAATGTTTTTATAAGTATTAATTTTTACATGTAGTTCTATAAAATAAAATAAAAATAGTTCTAGTCCGACAAGGTGTAACCATACAATATTTCGGTGTGCAAATAATGAATATGTTATTGAGTAGTATCAATAAAAGTGTGCAAATACAAGCTCAATAAACGTATTGCACAACTTTAAGGAATTCCAACAGCAACAAAATGTACCATCATACGATGTCAATTTTTTTTTTTGGGAATGTATCTGTTAATTCATATTATAAAAAGGAGATGGTCACACAGCTCAAAACATAATAAAGGATTCAAGCACATACTATGATTTAAATCATTTCTATCATGATTAAGAATTCCTAAAACTTATTATTTCCGTATTCTTATGGATTATAATTATATGTAAACACACTAGGGAGTGAAGGTGGCGAGAATGGTTGTGTTGGCGGCACAATATATGGATACTAAAATTACATAAGATAAGTAACATATATAACAAGTAAACATAGTTCAAAACCCAAAAATTTACCTTTGACCGGTACCGATATAACAATTCAAACCGGTATACTGTATTTTACCGGCGGTACGAACTTGATGCAGTTTTTCCTTTTTACCAGGGTGTTTCATACCGGAATATCATCCAGCATCCGGTATTACCAGTATATACCGGTTTTTAAAACATTGGCTTAAAATTTGGACTTGAATCCTTTGGTTTTTGGGTTTTGAATGATGATTACTTGTTACATATGTTTACTTGTTTTATGAACCGGTTTATACCGGTTTGAACAGTTATACCTACTAATTTTCATAAGCCAATGTTTATATGTTTAGACAAATAAACAAGGACCGTGGCTTGGAGATTGCCCATATTTTATCGCCTAAGGCCTTAGTAGTTTGTATAGGCCATGGGGGTTCTATTGGGCTTGCCCATATTTTATGGGCTATTTTGTACCCATTTAGGCATCCAACTTGTGGGCTCTACGCCTTTCTTTAGGGTCATGGAGTCCTGGTTAGAGCTTGTTCTAGGAAGTTGGGTCTTGTAGTCTCGCGGGTGTGTCCTCGTAAGACCATTTATTATGGTCCACAACTCCACATGGCACGTAGAATGAGTTAACCCCCACTCACATCCAAACAACAGCCCAAGGTTTGTGAATCCAGGTACGAAACTTCAAGGCGTTAATGCATTCACGACTCAATCTTGCAGCTTTTAATTTTTGCTCTCACGAATAATTGCAAGCACCCGTATAATCCACTTTACCAATTTTTAAGTTTTATTATAAAATAATTTAAATATTATTTTAACGGATAGGGGATAGTTAAAACTTGTGAATTATTACACAGTAAAGGTGAAAAACAAGAGAGTGAGACCCCATGTCTATGTGACTGTGACGTGGAGTAAAAAATGTGAGAACATATAACAAATAGCTTAAAAGATTATACTGTTTTTCTCCTTTCACTTAAAATAATTTCCGAGCAAAGTCTATTGGCCAAAAATAAAAGGTCAAAATAATAAAAATAATCTATATAAACATAATCAATAAAAATAAAATAAGAAATTAAGTAAGATCCAAATAAAAATTCTAAATCCTAATCCTAAGAAGTATATATTTATAAAACTAGATACGCATGCAAAGCAAGCATCCTTGTTTATTTGTCAAATGAAATAAAGAAATATGTACCATATCCATATGATGTCATTATTCTTTTTGGGAACGTATCTAAAGGAGCTGGTCACAGGGGTGTTTCCTTTGGTGGGATTTCGGGATTCGGGGTTTGTGGCAGGGCAGGCAATCCTAAAAGTTGAATCAAAGAAAGTTGACAAACAGGAAGCTGATCATTGTCTGGAAAACCAACACGTTTTTAGGCCCTTCACTTTTGACACATTTGGGGGCCTGCTCCAGAAGCAATCCGGTTTTTAGATCGAGTGCAAAGGGTGGTGTAGAGTTACTCTCCTGCGGCCTAGGACACAAATTTTATTTTTAATAGAGTAAGTTTTACTATTCAAAAAGGGGTGGCGGCGCAGTTTATTGCCCGTTTACCCGCCGCTCACTTGTAATTCATGTTGATTTTTAAATGAAATCAAACGAATAAAAAAAAACTTAATAAAGGGTTCAAGCATATACTATATTTAGAATAATTTCTATTTAAATTTAAAATTTTTAAAACTTATTTTTTTCATATTCGTCAACGATTATAATTATATTAAAACCCACTAAGGAGTGAAGGCGTGACAATGGTTGTGTTGGCAATGCGATGGATGGTGACTTCGGACGCAAGTATCTTAACATATTATTAGTTCCACTTTGACTAATATATTATTAGATAATAATATTATCTAATTCAAATAACTTCATTTTATTAATGTCATGATTTCCGGTTAATTGCAGCTACAGTATCTCTATCTTTAATGAATATAAAACTATATAAGCCAAAATAAAACGGGTGGTGGACATCTTAATTCTTATTAAGACAAAAATTGTTTAGTTCCTCATGGTGGAGTGGACACATATCTTCAATAGGCTCAAGTCTCAATAGATGATATTTTGCTATAAGTTTCATGTTACGATCATTACCAATGATATGATCGATCACATTACATTTTATGTATAATAAATATAAAATAATAATAAATAATATATTATATTATAATATATTTATATATAGTTACGTACCTAACAAAAAACAAGGTGATAGGTTAACCTTGTTAATTATTATCCCAAAACATGAAAGTTCACATGTAAAAATGCGAAAAATAAATAAATATATGAGTTACCTTGTCGAAACTTAACAACAACAGAAGGTTATTCTTTAAAAAGGAATGGTGATCAGAACCGGTTCAACTTGGAAGGTAAGGTTAGGTAGGGTTCAGATTTTACCCATGAAGAGAGTTAGAAAGCAAAACAAAGTTGAAATGACTAGTTTGTTAGAACATTAGAAGAGACTTAATGATTAAGATTTGAGGTGACTTGAATGGGTATATATAGCGTGCAGTGTACACAAAATTTATTTTTAGTTATAGTTACTAAGGTTAAGTAAGGATGTGTAATTCCACTAAAGATTTAACAAAAAAAAGGATATCACCTGTTTTAGGCAATTAAGGCTAAGGCAAAACCTAATTCTTATACGATCTTATACGATTAAATGGTTTGATAATGTAATGCATGAGCACAACATATCTTACATGCATGCCATGCATATGATAACTAGTAGTGGGTTTTTACGGTTGTCTTTTTGCTTTTTGCAAATTATGTTTAACTAGTATTAAGCCCCCGCGTTACAGCGGGGGTGTAATACCATACCAAGTAGCACTAATGCCACACCACCACCACCACCGATCACTAACACCAAAAAGTTCGTAAAAGTAAAATAAATAAAAAAAGGAAAAATAACTCCGAATGAAAAGAAGGCGTTAAATTGTAGAACCACAGACGCTCGTTACGACGTGTTAACGCCAAAGGCGTAAAATCGATGACTTTTAATAACTATGGTTAATGTGAAGTAACTAAGTCGGTCTAGGACCTGCGCATTGCGACGAACTTGTTATAACTCGCAAAATTTAGAACGGAACTTAAAACGAAAAAATTGCGTAAGATGAAAATTACGTGGGACCAAAGTTGAAAGAAAAAAAGTGTTAGGGTTAAATTGTAAAATATGAAAATCTTTGCGTTAAAAGTAAAAAAAAAAAAATGAGAAGTTTTGGGTTAAAAGTGGAAAATTAAAATTGTTAGTGTTAAATTGTAAAAGATGAAAATATTTGTGTTTAAAAATAAAAAAAGAAAAAAAAAAGAGGGGGAGAAGGTGAAATGTGCAACACCCTATGCACAATATACAACAACATACAACACATACAACTCCTTATGCACAAAGTACAACAAAAAAACTTGCAAATTAGAATATATATAATTATAACTTAATAGTTTTCACTATTTTGTTGAATAGAGTTTTATTTCTATAGTACTTAAGATTACATTTTTTATTTAAGGATTTCGTAAATTGAAACTTATTAAAGTCGAAATGATTTCAAGGGTGATTCACAAAGGTTAAATCAATGTTTTCAGAACCGGATTGGACGTCGAATCAGAGTCCCCGGCAATTCACCGGTCCGACCGGTCCAATGAACCGGCCCAAAACCACAAACCAAAACCCCAAAAAATAAATAAAAAAAACGGTGTGACCTCTCATAAATCCCGGTCTGACCGGCCGGGTCAACAGCGGTCCGATATAGCAACCCGAACCGGCCGGGGTTCCGTTTCCCGGTCCGACCGGTCGGACCGGCCGGTCCGGTCCGGGTTAATTCACAAACTTAATGCATGATGATGGGGTTAATTGCAATACAACGCATGCATGCACCATTTTAATTTCCTCTTTGGGCTGCAATGATGGTGCATTACGTTATTGCTTCAAACCGGTTAGTAATAGCAATGTGACTCATGATGCATCTATCAACTTCCTCTTTGGTAAACTTAGCAACAGATACATTATATTTTAATACATAAAGGCAAAGACATTCCATGCATCTTAAAATTAAATCTCGATCAGGATTAAAAGTTAAAAACATCAAAATTCTCCTTTAACACAAACAACCGATCATCATTCAACACCATGTTTTGTACTTTTACTAGCCTAAGGAGTTGGTTACGGTACGTATCCTTAGATTTTAGCATTGACATCATTATTATCATTGTCAAGCTTTTCATTTTTATTGTTAGGTTGCTATAATAAAATATTTTGAAGGTTAGTACACGTTTACAGACTGGCTTTTAACTCATGAGACTTGATCTACAAAACTATTATAATATATATATATATATATATATATATATATACTACTAATAATTATTATTATTATTATTATTATTATTATTATTAACTATGTATTAATTTGGAATGCCATGAACAGTTAGTGGCATTAATGTAAATAAGCTACATAGTAAAGGGTAATTCAGTATATTATTATGCCACTCATTTGTGTAATGGCATTTTTTAGTCTGAAGCATTTCAGCATATTATTATGCCAATTATTGCCAAATAAGAAAGATGTAAAACTGCATTTTTGAGAGTTAATAGTAAATACAATTGGTTTCGTATTAAAACATCAATTGTGTTAGTCATGTAGTAATTTGAGATCCATTTTCTTAAATAGAAGGCTGCAAGTTCGATCATGTTAGGTTGCATTTTTTTTTTTCATTTCAACAGCCATATTTAATGTTAAGTATAATCTATTTCATGTTAAAACACAAATAGGTTTGGTGGTGTAGTGGTATGAAATGTATTTTCTCAATAGGAGGTCTTGGGTTTGAAACCAGGCGGTCGCGGTAATTTTTTTTATTTCAATAGCCTTGTTTGATGTTCTTAATCAGTTTTGCGCATACAGTAACCGAGTAAAAAAAAAGTTCAAGATGAAGCAGAAATCACCGCGGCGCGCCCCAACGCGCGCTGTAGAAATCCTATTACAATCTATTAATAATACAAGGTAATGAACAGTAACTTAAATGAACAGTTAGTGGCAGTTTCATAATTCTTGGTTTTTATGAGGGTATTTGTGTCATTTGCCATATACAGATAGAGTAGAATAGATGCTGGTGGCTTGCACGTCCTCTACTGTCGTTGGATGAACTCATCATGCTTTTTCATTTATTTCAATGCACCCTGTACACGTGTTCTCTTTTAGGTAGCCTCATCCCCATTTTAACACACGTGTCCCCAACACCCAA
This sequence comes from Ambrosia x helenae, assembly GCA_030844895.1. Classification (NCBI taxonomy): domain Eukaryota; kingdom Viridiplantae; phylum Streptophyta; class Magnoliopsida; order Asterales; family Asteraceae; genus Ambrosia; species Ambrosia x helenae. The sequence goes on from JAUTDX010001569.1 coordinate 10,473, forward strand.
CACCCAACACCTCTGTACACATAGCAATCACCTCCCCACCCACCGCAAATACACACATTACACACACATATTCAGAGAGAGAGAGAGAGAGGGGGGGGGGGGAGATCAGAGAAGACAACGGGAGGCGACGGTGGGTTTCCGGTTATCACCGTCTGACACTAAGGTAAAACCCATCTTCTACACCTGATTTTTTTCCAACATTATAATATCGTTTGAGACTACAACTGTTGGTTGGAATGGTGATTATAGCCGTAGTGATGACCGCTGACGGCGGAGATGACCTCCGGACACTGGACGACTGGTGGTCAGTTTGATGATTAGAGATGGTGGGTGCTAAATTTCCTCAAAATACCCAAAAAAATGACCAAAATTTTCCAACGCACAATTAACGTACGCATCTCATCCATAATTATTACCTTTGTCTTTACAAATATTAGCATACTATTATATTTTATTCAATTTCTAGGTTTGAAATTTAATAATTTTGCATTTAATTATATGATGGATGTTTGTTTTTGTGTTAATAGGTGGTTGGTTGTGCGAAGTCACAGAGAGGAAGGAAAAAAGAAGTTTATTTTGGTTTAACTTTCTTTTTATTTAAAACTAATTATTCAGATTGTTTTGGGTTCAAGTCATTATTTTTAGTTTTCATATTTTCATATTTAAATTATAATATTAGATATAAGTTTTGGTCTTGACCTTGCAGGTTTAGGATTTGCTTGATCCTGATTTATTTAATTTGGGCGCTGCAACTGAAAAGCGGGGATTGGTTTTGACTTTGCAGGTTGCTTCAATTCAATATATCCAACAGACACTTAAGAGTAAGTCCGCAATATTTTTTTTTTCATGTTTTGTAGTTGATTGTTGTCTATGCAAGTGGCTGAGTTGGTATAGATTGATGTTTGTTGTTTATTGTTGTCTGTGCAGGTGATCGAGTTGGTATAGATTGAGGTAATTATAACACGAATTTGTGATTTAACTTGAATTATACAGTAATGTAGCTCTATTTTTTTAATGTTATTGTCATTGAGAATCAGCTTTTGTATATGCTGTGTGCTCAGTAAGGTTAGAAGTTAGTAAAGATGGTTTCAGGGTTTATTTTAATTTAATTTTATTTGATTTGATTCTTTTCTTGGATCAATGTGAGTAAAGTTCTTAGCTTTATGATCTGGGATTTGTTTAAACGATTTAATCTTTAATGGGTATTGATTATTTAGTGAAAAAGTTAAGTGTACAGTGTTCTTTATTTGATTCCTATTTTGGTCATCAATATGTGTATGCATATTATTTATATATAAGATATAGATACATGTGTGTATGTATGTTATAATTTGTGAATATTATATGCAGGTTGATCACATGGGTTATCAGATGCAATTGAAAGAGGCTGTTTCAGAGTGAATTGAATCAAACTGGTACACACTCTATATTTTTATTTATCTCTCTGTTTTATTGTTGTTTGTTTGTTAATTCATGATGTTTTTTTACTTGATTTATTTGTATGTATGTCATTCTTGTGGTTCGATTCGGTTCGGCTTCTGTTTGAGCTCTAACATGGGTTCTGAAAGTTATTAGAAGTGTTGATTCTCAATTCTCATTGATAGTAAATTATGAATATAAAGTTATTAGAAGTGTTGATTCTCACACTAATCAATAATCAATTACAGAACACGTGGTATATATGCATGAACCACGTGTACAGTAGAACTAACTGATGGGATTACATATAGGAAGAGGAAGAGGCTAACCTGGATACACGCTAAGATGAAAGTCCTGTAATAGGGCTTTGGGGTGGAATCATTTGGCTAAGTGGAATGACAACACTCATTGCATTGTTGTCTGAATATTTATTGGACACTATTGAGGTAATAGGTTTGTTGTTAAATGTGTGGTTCCTGTTATAGTTTAGGCGGTTCTAAAGAAACGCCAAAACTAATATAGTTGAGGCGTTTCAAAAGAATCGCCAAAACTATATTAGTTTAGGCGATTCCAAAGAAACGCCAAAACTAATATAGTTGAGGCGTCTCTAAAGAATCGCCAAAACTATATTAGTTTAGGCGTTTCAAAAGGGTTGGCAGGAAACACATGATACTTTAAAAATTAACTTTTGGGAAACTTTCAACCTATTTGACCCGCTTTCTTTTAAGAGAGCAAGGTCCGCTTTATTTCAAATATTAGGCTACATCCAAGACGCAAATCCTGGTCAAACCATGAGGCGTATTTTGGTAAGATAATATCATCAATTTCTATAATTTTTGTTTAAATTCGTTGGAGACATTTAATGACTTACAGATATGATAACAATCGTGTTAAGTACGGTCATTGTTCAACATTTTGCAGAGTAAGGGTTCATTGGTTAAAGATAAGTCTTTCATCCGTTTAGTAGCATTGGCTGCTGCAGGATCAGGAGTCGCCTACTTGGTACCAACAATTCTGGTGAGTGGACAGTGGCTCTATTTTTTTAAATTTTTTTTATCTATTTTACATAAGCAAAGTTTTAGGTTTATGATTGCATTGCTACTTTAATTAGGTCTAGGTTTAGTAAATTATTGTCTTAATTTTTTGGTGCTACTCATTCTGTTACAGAATTAGAGATAAGGTTTATGTTTTGTGAAACAAACACATCTCCAATTTGACACCACCTATCATATCTATAACTATATTTTGGAGATGTCATTATTGTAAATTCAATTTGCGCCACCGCAACGCGCGGCTGGTTAAATACCTATTATTATTAGTTTTCAAAGCTAATGAATAGTATTTGGCAATTTTGTAATTTTATTTTCATTCAAGGGTATTCACGTCTTTCTTTCTGTGAGTCTACTTTGTGCCATTAAAGGGTTAGGGCTAGACATTTATCTTCCACACCACACTGTCCCACCGCCACATCCTACTATCCCACTGCCACACCCTGCCGTCCCACCGTCGCGTGTACCCCTTTTGACCACTGTCACAGGATACCGATGCTATGACCAATGTTTTCGCTGCCATATACCACCGCTCTGATCACCGTTACACTATAGACGTAACCATCACCTTCCAAACACCGCGTTATCGTCATGGGTGAGTCTAAGTCAATATGGTTGACATGCACATGTGCAGATTTGAAGGCCATTCTGTTGAAGTAACGTTCTCTTCTTTGAAGTTTGAATAAGTTGTTGAAGATCCTCATTTTCAACACATAGTTAGTAATTCAGTTGTGTTTATTTCCTTTAAATAGCAATGCTACTCATTGTTTGTTTTTGTACCTCATTTTGATAATAATAACAGAAGTAATCTTTGGCCTTCAATACTTTCTGGCTTTGTTCTTGTTTGTGTATTCGAGTTTTGATATTCAACATTGTGGTATCAGAGCAAGGTGCTCATTTTTATCTTTTGTATCAAGGCTGTTCACTTCTGTTATGGCTGATAAGTCCCAATCCACTCTAAACAACCAAGTAATTCCAGTGTTCAGAGGTGAAGGCTATGAACATTGGAGTATACGTATGAAGACAATTCTGAAGTCACAAGATCTATGGGAACTTGTGGATGCTGGTATAACTGGGGTTGGTAATGATCAGGCTGGGCTTCGTGAAGCACAGAAGAGGGATGCAAAGGCTATGGCTGTGATTCAACAAGGGGTTCATGACCTCTTGTTCTCCAGATTTGCAGGAGCCAGTACGTCGAAGGAAACATGGGAGATACTCATGATGGAGTATCAAGGAGATTCTCAGGTTCAAAGTGTGAAGTTACAAGGGCTTAGAAGGGAGTTTGAAAATCTGTCAATGAATGATGGTGAGTCTGTTGGGGACTATTTCTCACGTGTCATGGGGATAGTCAGTCAACAGAGAGCCTATGGAGAAGAAGTGACAGATTAAAAGGTGGTTGAAAAGATTTTGAGAAGCTTATCACCAAAGTTTGACTATATTGTGCCTTCTATTGAAGTGTCCTATGATTTGACAAGTTTAACACCTGTCAAACTTATGGGATCACTTCAATCTTAGGAGGCAAGATTGAATGGCAGGAGTGTTGGAATGAAGACACCAGAAAAGAGTGATGAGCAGGCTCTCCAAGTGATGCAACCACAGGCTAGAAGATCTCTGAATGATTAGTTCAATAGGATAGGAAGAGGATCATACAAAAGTAAAGGTAGAGGACGTGGCATGGACAGGAATAGAGGTCCTTAGTGTTTTCATTGCCAGAGATATGGGCATGTGAAGAAAGATTGCTGGTATGCTGATGAGGCTCAAGCTAACATTGCTGCAGATCAAGAAGATGATGAACAAAGTGATGATCAACATCTATTTTTGGCCTGTATTGATGATATTGTTGCTGATGAACAAAACTTTGCCTTAATGGCAAATTCTGGTGAAGGATCCAACTCCTTATGGTTCATAGACTCAGGCTGCTCTAACCATATGACAGGTTCTAAGGAGATCTTCACTACTTTAGATGAGACATACAAGTTGAATGTCAAGCTTGGAGATAAGAAAGACATTGTTGTTGCAGGAAGAGGAGAAATCAAAATACCCACTGGTAATGGTCAGTTTAAATACTTAGCTGATGTTTACTATGCTCCTAAATTAGAATATAATTTATTAACTGTGGTTCAACTGATGAGAAAGGGGTATGCTTTGTATTTTGAAGATGAGGCATGTACCATAAAGAATAAAGTGTCTAACACTGTTTTGATGAAAGTAGAATTAGCCAGGAACAACATGTTTTTGCTTGATGCTTCACAAGCTTGCAGTTCAGGTGAAAAGAAAGATAAGGAGACTATATTGTGGCATGAAAGGTTTGGTCATCTGAATTATAAAGGGCTTCAGCAGTTGGAAGACAAAAGAATGGTTCATGGGTTACCCAACATAAAGAAAGTTGAAAGTTGTGAAAGCTGCATTCTTGGGAAACAAACCAGGCCAACCTTTCAGTCTAGAACATGGAGGGCATCTAAAAAGTTGGAGCTAGTTCATTCTGATGTGTGTGGTCCCTTTCAAGTAAGCAGTCTTGGTGGTAGTAGGTACTATTTGCTCTTTATTGATGATTTTTCTCGTATGTGTTGGATTTATTTTCTTGAAAGAAAGTCAGAAGTACTACAGAAGTTCAAAGCCTTCAAGGCTATGATTGAAAAACAAAGTGACTGTTATATCAAAACCTTAAGAATAGATAGAGGGGGAGAGTATTGTTCTAAGGAATTTGATTTATTTTGTGAAGAGCAGGGTATCAAGAAGGAGTTGACAGCTCCCTATTCTCCTGAACAGAATGGGGTAGCTGATTGGGTCTAGAAGTGCATCAGACAATGAATGGTGTATTTCTAGGACAAGAAAGGTATGCTCAGAATTTGGTTGATAAATTTGGAATGAAAGGGTGCATGGTTGAAGAAACTCCTATGAATACCAATGAAAAGTTGCAGTTGGATGATGGTGCCAAGGCAGTGGATGGTTTCATGTATAGAAGTCTCATTGGTGGTCTTTTGTACTTGTGTAACTCAAGGCCTGATATTCTGTATGCTGTCAGTGTATTGGCTCGTTTTATGCAAAAGCCTTCAGTACTACATTATGGTGCAGCTAAACGAGTGCTCAGGTATGTTGCTGGTACAATAAATTATGGTATGTGGTATGGCAAAGATACAAAGAAAATGGGAATTGTGTTGGTTGGACACTCAGATAGTGATTGGGCCAGTTCTATAGATGACAGGAAGAGTGTGTCTGCACACACTTTTACTCTGGGTTGTGGTGCTATAACATGGAGTTCTAAGAAGTAGAATATTGTGGCTCTTTCAAGCACTGAAGCAGAATATGTAGCAGCTACTTATGCTGCATGTCAAGCAGTTTGGTTGAGGAGAATGTTGGCTGATATGGAGTTAACTCAAGAGGATGCTACTGTTATCAACTGTGACAATAATTCAGCTATTTGTCTTACCAAGAATCCTGCCCTGCACAGTCGTTCAAAGCATATTGAGTTAAGGTTCCATTTTATTAGAGATCTAGTTACAAAGGAGCAAGTCAAGTTAGTGTTTTGTAGTACACATGATCAAACTGCAGATGTGTTAACTAAAGCACTTCCAAGTGATAAGTTCAAGATGTTCAGAAGAAAGTTGGGAGTGCATAAGTTTGAGTTATGGGAGGGTATTAATAATAATAACTCAAACTAAGTTGAGTATATTATGCACGTGCATGGGTGAGTCTAAGTCAATATGGTTGACATGCACATGTGCATATTTGAAGGCCATTCTGTTGAAGTAACGTTCTCTTCTTTGAAGTTTGAATAAGTTGTTGAAGATCCTCATTTTCAGCACATAGTTAGTAATTCAGTTGTGTTTATTTCCTTTAAATAGCAATGCTACTCATTGTTTGTTTTTGTACCTCATTTTGATAATAATAACAGAAGTAATCTTTGGCCTTCAATACTTTCTTGCTTTGTTCTTGTTTGTGTATTCGAGTTTTGATATCCAACACGTTACACTATAGACGTAACCATCACCTTCCAAACACCGTGTTATCGTCACCATCCAACCAAACATCATCCTTTGACCACCGCTTTACCCTCGCCGTCTATATCTTCTGACCACCGTTTATCACCTGTTGTGGGCCTGTCAGTGCTCCGATTTTTATACGATGAAGATAGGCTTTGGCGCTGATAGAATATTAACCTCAATCCTTGATTGGTATTGTATTGATTAACTAAATATATAGGAAGATACATGGGCCTATATTAGGCAATACAATATTACAATTGATTACACATAAAGACTTTCCATAATCTACAATCTATTATACCCCCGCAGTCGAAGCGAGAGGCTGACGTATGCTGAGACTGGAGCGAAAGTCTTCGAATAGCACTCGAGGGAGGCCTTTGGTAAAGATGCCTGCGATCTGGAAGCGCGAGGAGACATGATGGACACGAATCAAGCCTTTCTGAACCTGCTCTCTGACGAAGTGGATATCAAGTTCGATGTGCTTGGTACGCTAGTGCTGGACTGGATTACCAGAAAGGTAAACCGCACTGACATTATCACAGAAGACTATGGTCGCCTTGGAGAGAGGATTATGCAGCTCCAAAAGTAAGTTGCGTAGCCAACAGATTTCTGCAACAACGTTGGCAACGCCTCTGTATTCAGCTTCAGCACTGGAACGAGACACTGTAGGTTGACGTTTTGAGGACCAAGAGAGCAAAGTAGGGCCGAAATAGATGCAGTAGCCAGACGTGGATCTCCATGTGTCAGGGCACCCGGCCCAGTCAGCATCTGTGTAAGCAGTCGGATGTGGCGGATGAGGGCTCAAGGGTAAGGCCAAAGTCAACGGTGCCCTGGATGTAGCGAATGATACGCTCTGATACCATGATAGAATATTAACCTCAATCCTTGATTGGTATTGTATTGATTAACTAAATATATAGGAAGATACATGGGCCTATATTAGGCAATACAATATTACAATTGATTACACATAAAGACTTTTCATAATCTACAATCTATTAGGCGCATTTGAGAGGATTTTTAGCTTTTAGTAGCAGTTTGGGGATTTTGTTTGATGTTCATTTTCCGTGTATTTTACCGGTTTATATGGTTGCCTTTTTAAACAGTTTGAGTTTTACTCGATGATGGTGGTCATTGGTACATCTGAGAGGTGACAGAGGTGTTAACATCCATCTTTTGATGATGATGCGTGTAAAAGAATACTGTGTTTTTTTTTATGACCATTGTTTTTGTTTTGACTGGTTTGGTCATTGGCATCCTAAAGGTCCTTTACGGGTATTTCCAAAGATAAATCTAGGCTGTTGATCTTGATATTTAATGTTTTGTTACAGATGTTATTAAATATACAAACTGAGCTTTTCCTAAAAACACAAATTTTCATATGATATTAATCCAAAGATAAATCTAGGTTGTTGATCTTGATATTTAAGTAAATATGTTCTTTTATGGAAGAGTAGCGGAGGGTCGATACAAAATCTTCTGTTCAAGCTTTTTTTTCCTTATATCATGCAAACTATGTTTTGTTCAATTAGTGTATCCCAAAACATTCCAGCATTCAAGTTCAGACTAATTACTTATAAAACTTGTATCCCTCAAGAAATCCATAGTTGAGTGTTGTCATCCGATGTAGTCATTTTGCTTGATTTGTGTTGAAATTTGGTATACAAACATAGTATGATGATTGTTCTAGCCTTAATATCCAATATAATACTATATCAACAAAGCACAATTAAGATTCGATGAGAATTGAACTCAACAATGGACAAAAAATGCGTTTTCAATGGCTTTGTTCCCCGCAGCAACGTGCAGGCTTGAAACACACTAGTTATTTATGAATTCAAACTAAATATGAATAGTGTTTTTCAAAATTTATAGAAGATATATATTTAATTAGATTATGATTAAGTTATCAAACAAAATATGGTTGTGGTCTAGCGGTTCGTTTGATGTTTGTTGATTGCTGTTTCACATGTTCGAATCCAACTCTAAGCTTTTTATTTATGCTATAGCTAGGTTATATCCCGGGAGCTTTCTCGGATAGATAAATGTGAATAAAAATAAAAAGTATATTAAAGAGAAAATGTATTTTGAATGAGAAGCAGAGGTAAAAACAATCATTGCATGACGTGATTGAGGCGGTGGTCTTGAAGATGTAGTTTTTTTTTTAAAACAATTGGTTTTGACTTATTATAATCTGGATGAAAACATATCTCCCATTTACAGTTTCATTTAGTGTAAAAACTTCATTAGAAATGAGTGAGTGTGTCACATCTCAAATTCCACGTGCAGGGTTTTACCGCGAGGCACGTGACATACCATGATCTAAGTCAACGGTCCCAATAAACGACCATTATATGATAAAGAAACGACGTAATGAAAAGACTTTGATTTAAAATTTTATAACATATCAGAAGCATCCAAGTAACGTGACATTACATAACTAACACAAGTTTACAATTGTTTTTAAAATGGTAACCAAAACGACTTTAGTGTAAACGTGATGTAGTGCAACCCACAGTGCGTCCTACTCCTTCTACTCCGCATACTTGCACCAATTCAATTTCCTCTTTGGGCTGCCTTAAATCCTTGATGGTGTAATATTTTTTTTGCGTCAAACGAGTAAGTAATATTTGCAATTAATGTGACTCATTATACATATTAATTTCCCTGTTTGGTTTACTTAGCTAGAGATGCATTCTATTTTAATACATCAAGCCCATTGTTATCACATAGAAAGACGTTCAAGCTCAATTAGGATCAAAAGTTAAAAAAGGTTAATTCTCCTTTTAACACAAACAACTGAACCGATTATCATTCAACACCTCAGCACGGTGTTTTGTTTATTGACTAGCCTAAGGAATTGGTTACGTAACTTATGGTATCCTTAGGTAGTGTTCGTTTCACAGGAACGGAATGGAATTCAAAAGAAATTGGAATTTGATTCCATTCCATGTCATGTTCGTTTCAATAAAAGAAAGGATTGGAATTGAATTAAAATCACTTGAAATCCTCCAATCTTGGGATTTAAAATCCTTCAAAGGTGGGAGGGAATGTTATCAAATATGTTGGAATTCATGTCAATTTACTAATTTTAAAGAGTAATTATGTCATTTTACATATTTTCCATTCCAATTCCATTGATGATTATACCAACCAAATACATTATGGGATTTTGGGTATGTTTGGCAAAACTAGCTGGTAGCTGAAAGCTTTTTAAATATATTTTGGTGTTTGGCAGAGTAACTGGAGCATTTAATAAAATGTATAAAGTGACCAAAATGGGCATAATTAAAAGCTTGTAAAGAAGGTTTTTATTTTATTTTTAAAATAGAATGGGTATTTGTGTCATTTACTAATTAAAAGTATGTAGCTAGTAGAGTTTTTTCTTAAACACTAGTATTAGTAGCTTTTCACTATAGAGCTTTTTCTCCAACCTAAAAGCTTCTAGCTCCTTCAACCAAACAAGGTTTTTTATTGAGTATGAGTTTTGTCTTAAAAGCTTGAAGCTTGAAGCTCCTAAGAGCTCGTAAAAGCTCCTTGCCAAATATACCCTTTAAGGGATTCTTCAAAATCCAATTCAAATTCCATTTCCAATTCCAATTCCCTTTCATTCTTGTGAAATGGACACTACCTTAGAGTCAATAAATTACATATCAACCAATCAAAAGGCAATTTGTTTTTATTGTTGACTTAGACCATCTATCAATTTAACTTGGAGTTGTTACGAAAAATCACAATTTTGACTACGATATGAATTAGGGTGCAAACGAATCGAGCTGAGCCCGATTTTAACCAGGCTCGAGCTAGAGCTCTATCTCGATTAACTTATGAGAGCTCGAGCTCGACTCGGTACAGGCTTTGTTTTCAAAGCTCGAACTCGGCTCGGGCTTGACTCGTTTATTACTATTAGTTAATATATGGTATTTTCATGGTTAAATATGTTGGTATGGTAAGTTTTATATTTGCAGTGTTGTGGGCCAGAGAGTTATATTTCTTAATGCAGGTTTGGCCTCTTGTTGGTAGGCTTATGTTGTAAAGTTACTGGGCTGGGTGTATTCCATGAGTTTAAGCCCAGTTGGATTGTGTTTGGCTATATAAGGAGATGAAGGTTCCAGATTAGGGTTTCATCACCCATATTCGTACAATCACTTTCTCACATTCTCTCTGTCTCTTTGGTGCTCGTTGGCGATTAGTCTGGGTTCTTCAACAAGTGTTGAAAGATTGATCTTTAGGAGCTGTCTTAGTATTCTATTGGTTCATCTTGTATTATTTTGTAAGATCGTTCCATTATTTTCTTTTTATTTCATTTATTTCATCAACTGGTCTGTTAGTCAGTTGATAGACTTTGTATCTTTAAGATTTATCTGATTTGGAGAAATCTCAGGGTTTGGTTGGGTGATTTTTAGGGTTGCTTAAATAACAATGTTTTGGTCGTTTGTTTTGTCGCTATACTCTTTGTTCTTGAGTCTGTTGTGGTTGTTCTTGGTTTGCATGAACTGTTCAGTCTATTTTGTTAAGATTTTTTACATGGTATCGGAGCCATAAGGCTTTTTTTTTTATCAAAAACTGGTTATTGTCTTCCGCTGTTAACCCTAGGTCTATTAACTTAGATCTGGTATTTAAATCTATAGATCTGAGGTTTAGAAGTCTAGATCTAGATCTTGTGTTCTTGTCTAACTATTGTTCCTTGTTTGAAGGTTCTTGTTGATGACCTGTTGTTAACATACCTATTGGCTGTGGATCTATTATTTGGATCACTGGTTGTAAGTGATCTGTGTTTTTGGATTTTGCTGTGCAACCAATAACTCTATTATGTTCTTATTTATTTTTTTGTTTTGTATTGCTTTGCTTGGCTGCTTGGAGCATATGTAAGTTTTCTTTATCCCTTGTTTTTTGTTTTGTGAGTCTAGGTGTCTGTGGCCGGGTTAGAAGGACTGGTGGTTTATTGAATCTCTGCGGTTATTTGTGGTTTTTCTGTCTTATTTGTCTTCTCTCTCTCTCTCTCTCTCTCTCTCTCTCTCTCTCTCTTTTGGTATTTGTTGTATAGTATCTAGGTTTGGCTCCTATGTTAGGGTTTTATTTGTTTTTGGTTATTGTGTGTTGTATGTTTCTTTGTTTGTTTGTTTCTGTGATAATGTGTATTGGGAGATACTAATCCTAATCCTCCTATTCCACCTCAAATACCAGCAAAATCAGGAGGTCCTGATTAGGCTGGTAGTCTTAGTACTCTTATAAGCAAACCTGATATTAGTGATCACTTGTATCCTCATCCTAGTGATACAAGTAGTTTAATAGTGACATCTATAAAACTAAAAGGGACAGAAAATTACTGTTTAGGCTAATTCAATGAAACTTGCATTGCAAGCTATAAATAAGTTTGGTTTTGTTGATGGTACTTGTATTAAATCTACTAGTGATGATAGTCTAATGAAACAATGGGATAAGTGTAATTCAGTTGTGTTATCTTGGCTATTAAATTCTGTTAGTGAGGAATTATTTTTAGGACAAGTGTTCTCTAAACTTGCGAAAGATGTTTGGGAAGAATTAGATGAAAGTTATAATTAAGTTGATGGATCTGTTGTGTTTAACCTGTATCAAAAATTAATCCTATTTCTCAAAATGGTAGTATTGTAGCTGAATACTATCATAGATTTAATACTATGTGGAAAAAGTTTGATTCAATTGCCTGCTTATACATGTCAAGCTTCAAAGGATTACAATGATTTGAACACCTTGATCGAATTAATGCAATTCTTAATGGGGCTTCATGATGTTTATCAACTTGTTAGAACTACTTTGTTACCAAGGAACACCTACCAAGTATTAAAACTGCTTTTTATATTATCTCTAGAGAAGAATCTCAAGAGGTATAAATTCATATCAAAAGGGAACAAATGTCTCTTTTCTGTTAACTAGTAATTAATTTTCTAATAATAAAAGGAAAGTTAATAGATGTCCAAATCCAAATCTTAAATGTACACACTGTAATATGATTGGAAACACAATTGACAGGTGTTATGAATTGGTAGGGTATCCTCCTGGTTTCAAAAAGAAAAACCCTAATCAAGGGTTTAAGGGTAACACAACTAGTAACATGGGTAATAAGAGAACAAATATGTTTAGGATTGTTGTGTCTTCTTCTACTGCTTTGCCTTTCACTTCTGAATAGATAAACAAGTTGATGAATCTTACAAGTGACAAGTCTGGAAGTGAAAGTCAAGGTCAAAACTCCAATGTTGGAGGTGAGAGTTGTATTATAAATGTTTTTTTTTCCAATATGCCTGTCTTATCTAAACTATAAAATGCTTTGGAAAATTTTCAAGTTGTTCTGAATTCTTAAAATTTGCTTTAAAGTCTGGGTGGGTGGATCATGGATTCTTAGGCAAATCAACATATAGTAATGGTGACAAAATGGTTAACGGTGTGGACGTGTCTAGTTATAACATACTTGTCAAACATCCAAATGATTGATGGGCGGGGTCGAACATGGTGTTTAATGCGGTTAATTGTTTGTTTTTAATGAGGTTTGGATGACTATATTCCTTGAATGTGATGACTACGCTACATTGTATGATTGCAGGTTAAACGACGTTTTCGGATGGAATTAGAGCCTTATAGGTGGAGCAGTCAACATTTTCAGCCATCCAGATGAGAAAGTCAAAGTGCACGGGGGTGCACACCCTAATGCACGGTCGTGCCATCTGATACGTGCTCCCCAAAGCTCCCACCGACCAAGACTGGCACACATACTGAAGAGCACGGGCGTGCCCACATAGCACAATAGGACTTCCAGTACCAATGGACAGTACTCGACTGTTAAGAACGGGCTTGCCACCCTTGAAGCACGGGCGTGCATTGATGTGCATGGTTTTAGTAGTTTAGAAAGATGTCATTTCCCTAGTGCCAAAAACTTGATGTTTTAAATCCAAATCTTTGGTTTTGGGGAAAACGACTGATTTCTACTAAACCGTTTTAAACAAGTCTTAAATTTATAAAGTAAACGATAATTACTTTAGAAACTAAAACCAACACATAGGTAGAGAACCTGACGTGTATAGTATAGTTTTCTAGGGTAAGTATCGAGTATCGTATTCCAGAGTTCACACTTTCCCCTATTTCACCTTTCATCATTTAACTGATCGGGTTTTTAAAAAAAATAAATAAAACGGAGGGGTTCTTTAATAAAAATGGTTTTAAAAAGGTTTTGGGTTTTATAAAAGAAAAAGATAAAATAGTAGAGTTATCAAATGTGCACATCTCGGGGCCCTCCGTATAAGTAGTTAAATGCATTATTATAGTTAATAGTTGAGGTTAATTATTTGTGAGGAGGAAAAGAGTGATCTTGAAGTGTTGATTCCTTGATAGAGAAGCGGGGCCACTACTGAGTAGTGTGATTAACCATCCGATGCGGGCTTCCCTAACCGCGGTCAAGTCTCTGATCCTCAAGCTCATCTTCTTCTTGTAGTGGAGACTTCACTTCGGACCTGGAACACCGTACACCTCCCTTAACTCTTGCTTTCTGTACCGAAGGATCTCTACTTAGAGTCGGTCCTGGAAACATCGTATCCCCTAAATAGGTTAACGATCATGAGGACCGAAGGATCTCTCTTACAGTCACCTCAGGCGACATGTATACCCATTGGTTAACAGTTTTGTACTAACGAGACCTAGATATAGAATTCTTATATTATTTATCTTAAGTGACACTTTAAATATTTATCGGCCTGATAAATATAAAGTTGGTTTTGGTGATTAGTGACTTAATTAACCCAACCCATAACCTCCCGAGATGAATGAATAATCCTAAAGGTGCGCAATCCGAAGATTACTGGTGCACCCGTAGGGAATCCGCCCTTTGCCAAGAAAATCACTCATTCGCTGAATGAAATCCTTGATAAAGGTGGAACATAAACATAAAGGTATGCAATCCGAAGATCACTGGTGCACCCGTAGGAAATCCTCCCTTTACCAAGAAGATCATTCAGTCATCTGGTAAGTACCAGAAATGTGTCACTCAGATCTGGTCCACTTCAGAAGCCATTGTTTACAATCAGGTTTGGATATTAGAAGCCCGAAGGATCGGTCTCACTACCGGTTTCCTCACCTTGGATCTAGCTCGGGACTACCAGAAGCTGATTATACCTCTTGATAGTTTATTAATTATACCTTTTTACGTGTCGATAAGCATTTCTAATCATTATTCGTCTGACTTTAACCAAACCAATACCCGTTTCCAGTTTCATGGTGTAAACACACTAACAAGTTAACTAGTCTACTACTGATCGATTAACCGGATGGTTTTTCAACATGTATCCGACTAACACAAATAATCATCAAAGTCATACGAATATAATCAGGAATCCAACAACAATGAAACATGGTTGCAATGTGATCATCAAGATTCAAACATGAAAAACACCAAATTCATACAAAACATGATTAAATATACAAACGATTGTTCTAAGTACTAGATACTATTGTTTTTACCCATAGGTTTACAATCTATAACATAAACATCACAAATAACTTAACAAAATCAGATTTGAACAAGATTAAATGTTTATAGATCAAACCATAAAAAGCAAATGTGATGGATTGGATGATGATAGATGATCCCGATCGCCTCCCGAGCGTGTTATACAGCTTCTCAGCAGCTTCAAAGGTCCAGAAATCGCCCAAGGATCGCCCAGAAATTAGCCAATACCAGATCAGTGAGTTCTGCTCTGTTTTTATACAATTTTCGATAAGCCGCACAGTCGTGCACAGGAGGCGCACGGCCGTACACTTTGTTTTGATCGTGACATCATTGATGTGACAGGCAAGTGGGCTACTTGGTCTCTAAAAATATCTGGGAAGCTGCACGGTCGTGCACCATTGTTGCATGGTAGTGCTGATTATGAAGTACCTGAGAATCATGGTTGCACTGCCTTGTGCACTCGCAGTGCAGCCGAGAAAAATAGGCCCGCACGGTCGTGCGGTGATCCTGCACGATAGTGCAGACCTTGGTGTCCGAGAATCTGAGTCGCACTGCCTGTTGCACTGGCAGTGCAGCCTTCAGTTGACGAGTCAAGGTGATCCGCACGGGAGTGCAAACTTGTGCACGACCGTGCACAAGTGTCAGTGTCTTTCAGAAGTTGCTGGAAATGTCCATTTCGTCCAGATTTCGTCCGTTTTCTTCGACTTTGTTTTTGGGGCGTCGTTTAAGACCTGCAATAACAATACAAAGCAATTAAGTACTGAATTCGTGAAATTATGGTCGAAAACGAGTAATTTGGGAGTTTAATCGGGGATTTATATATGTATAATTTAACGTATATCAAACCTCCCCACACTTAAATTTTGCTTGTCCTCAAACAAACAACTAAACGGAAATAAACGAAAAACTCACCAAATGGTAACAAAGACAAAATAACCTGTACAAATAAGAATCAAGCCAACATATCTAAAAACATGTGACAAAACAACTAAAAGGGGATGATTCACTTCCGATCAACATAGCACGCAAACCCATACACGACTCACAATGTTCACACACACTCGGTTTTATTTATGATACATACGTGTAATGTGTATGTGATGTGTAAATCGCTCTATTGCCAAGACAATGAATCGTGCAATATCATAAGCTTGTCAAAACATCTAATCTTCACCAACTAACGTGTGAAAAAGCACAAATCAAGAGGTCTTATAAGGGTTGTAATGTTAGGCAAAGGTAAGGGTGCAGAATGGATATTTACAGTGACAAATCGCTAAAACTCGGCGGTTAAGTCTAACTAACAGAAACAAACACAACTATACAAAACACACGCAAATATAGGAGATTTTTATTTAAATCGAGCTAAACATAAAAATTCTAACTTTATAGTCCCGAAAATTGCTCGAACACTGCCAATTCACCGTATTTTAAGGTGTTCTATTTTTCTGGATTTTTTTTATATATATCGAATTTAACACGAATATTTACAACACACAGGCTCTAAATATATAAACCCAAACACGAACTATTTACGACACATAAACGAGTTAAACAATAACCTAAACTGAGTTTCAACACAAAGGTTTAAAAGAAAAAGGCTAAATTTGGTTAAGTGGTGAAATGGAGTGGTAAATAAGAAAAAACACAGGATTAGGCTCCACATGGTTAACTAGTGGATAACATTTGGGTGCGGGAAACAGATAGAACGTATAGAAAAGGCTAAATCAAAATGGTATCCTAAATGCCTCAATCATTTTCATACAACCTCACACGTTTCTGATCTAAACAAGCATGCTAATGACAAGTTCTAAATTGCACAAAACATCCGGCTCACTCAATAAGCATCAAGAAATGAAATAATCTCTACTATCGGCTCAAATGTTCACGTAACCGGAAGGAAATGGGTGCAAGTTTATGGATTTAGCAAGCTAGTATCACGTCTGTTTGCCGCGCCTCAAGTTATTTTTATCAAAAATTGGTTAGGCTTGATATTTTTAAATATATATACATACTTAAAGGTTTTTTTAATATATATATATATATATATATATATATATATAGAGAGAGAGAGAGAGAGAGAGGACAAACAAGACAAACAAGATATAACCCCTCCCTACACTTAAACGTCACATTGTCCCCAATGTGAAAATAGATAGCGTTTATGAATTGGCTAACTATTGTGTGAAAAAGGAGAATAATACTCCCCTGGTGTCGAAGAAATATCCGGGAAAATAAACGGCATAGAGCATCCACAACGGTGCTCCCCCATCTCCTGCATGAACATTCTTAACACAAACAAACACCTCAAACCCATTCATCATCATCCAACAAATAAAACAAACTAAATTAAAGTACTGAAAGGAAATAGATTAAGTACAGATGTCTTGGGTGCAAGCACCCTAAATAAAGTACGAATACAGAAGCAAATAAAGCAATAAACATGGAACTGCAACGCGGTCTAAGCGGCTACTAGTCATCCCCTTCCCTGTGATAACTCTTTTCTATAGAAGACGCAACCTAAGGTGAGTTTCACAGCCCCACTTTTACGGGTTCTACTTTCGGGGGAGAAAACATGCTATAAACTATTGTTTTGGAACTTGTGTCATACTATGGGTTACTTTTGGGTTACTATACGATCTTTGGAAGTCCCAGGGAAACCATGAATGTGCGAGGTTGCACAACGGGGGAATGTGGATAGATCTATTGGGCGTGACCTGCCCCACTCGTCGACTGGGAGCCGGGCGGGTGCATATTGTCTCGAACTATGCTAAACATCTTCGGGCGGCTTAAACATCCAGGCTAAACATCTGCTAAACGCGTCTAGTAATGGTTTCCAATCGTAGTAGTAACAAAACTTACGCCTAGCTAGCCTACACTTGACATAGTATTGACAGGATTGAACTTGGTAACATCTTGGTAACAATTTGGTAACATTTTATGAAAACCTGTGAACTCACCAGCATTATATGTTGATATCTTTTTGGCATGTTTTTCTCAGGTCACTAAGGTAGCATCACACGGACTACGCGCACGGGTCTTGCATGGCGTCTAGGGCTTTTAGTTCATGTTTTGAATAAATCACTTGAGACTACGTTTACATTTTGGGAATGTAACTTGTTTTAGCTTCCACTACTATTTTGAAATATTAAAGGTTTAAGTTCGTGTCTACGTATCTTTCATATAGTTGTTTATTGTGACCGTTGACTTGAATACTGGTGTCACGCGCCTCGCGGTAAAACTCCGCACATGGAATTTGAGGGTGTGACACATTCATATGTGTATATAATCTGAAAAAAAAAATATACACAAATCATAAATATATAAAAATTCATATAAAAATAATATTATTGTATGAAAATTAGAATCGAACATTTTTTTAATCAAATCGTTTTCTACATATGAATTACTTAAAACCAACCAATGAAAAAGTATCTAATCCTATCAACATGAAAATCAGAAACATTGAAGAATTTTATGTATTTGTTATATTAATAATTAGAAGGAGTTGAAAACAATGAAATAAACAAATAATAATCAAAAAAATATTTTATATAGAATCATTTTATACTCTTATTATCACGATTCAAAAAAAATAAAAATCAAAAGATATAAATCAATTATTCAATGCTTGGATAGAGAAAAACTTAGCTAGTAGTTAAAATGATTTTAACTTTTTGAATACTTATTTTTGAAGTATTCAAATTTATTTTTAAAATGTATTAAAAATAAAATATATTTATAAAAAAGGTAAAACCGTATATTTTTATTAAATTCAAAATATTATTAAACAGAAGTAAACAAAAGTAATAAATTTGATTTATTAACATTAATAAGTTTACAAAAATAACTAAATACAGGTTAATTTTAAAAAAATTAAACTAATTTAAAAATTGAATTAAAATAGGAAAGATAAATAACTAACAAATTTTAATATTATATACAAATCATTTTTAAAAAAATTACGTAACTTGTAATATTTGAAAACATATAAAATTTATGATATTTATATTAATAGGGGAAAGTTAATTTGAGAACACCTATATTTCGTGCGAACCGCGAGAACGCCATCTAAAGCCATTCAAATCAAAAAATTTCTTTTTACACTTATCTTTATTACTAAAATACAATTCCAAAAACACAATTTACGCGTAAAAATTCAAACGTATACGAAAATAAATTGTTTTTACACATGTGTAAATTTACTGTTTGTACATGTGTAAACTGTTTCAATTACACATGTGTAAAAAGTTAAGTTTAGAGTGTTTTTGCAAAATAAGATAAATTATTTGGAAAGAAAATTCATTTATTAATGTTATGTTTTAATTATAACGAGTTTACGTCAACCCGCGCATTGCAGCGGGATGTTGATTTTGGTATCACTGCATGAGATGCGAAATTAACGAAAATTCTTGATCTTGTGTGCGCAAAACATATTTTTTGCTGTTAAATAACCTAATTTAACAACAAAAATCCCAAATTTCAGTGTCTTCACAAAAATAATTAAGTAAATATATCAATTTGTATATTCAGAAAATTATTTTTTCTTCAAACCGAAAATTTACATGACCCCATTAGCTACTTAGGCTTTGGCCTAGTGGTAAAGAGGACTTATCAACAAAAGAACGATCTATAAATATCAACAATCAAAATTGAATATGACCAATTCGACCGAATTTAAAACTAATATTATGAAAATGGTGACAACATTAACTACAACTTATCTAACAAGTATGTTGTTTACGGTTGTACGAAAGTAACTGATGATCCATCAATTATCAATGAGCTCAAGAGAAAGATGTTCCTTGGTTACAAAAAAAAATTAGGATGTCTTTTAATCAAAATTATACCTTTATTTATAGTTATTTAACAATTCAGATTAAAATTTTAATGTTGGAAAATTTACAGCCATCTGAAGGTGATTCATTGCATACATCTATGTTGGAAATAACATCGTATGATTTGTCTAGCACTAAGGAAATTATTTTTTTGATTGAACCAACTATTTAGATAAGTTTTATACAAATATCAATGTACGATTTTTAATAGAGTTATCTATATATAGATTGTTGATGTGGTATTTTTGTGTATTCTCTAATGATTTACTTATGTTATTATTGGGAATCATTTTCTGGAACTGGAGACAATGAAACTCCAATGTCCAATGCTAAAAACGCAACTACAAAAGTAGTATGCATTGAAGGAGAAAACTTATCTATAAGTTCCAAGTATCAGTTGCCTAAGCGTAAGCTTCATGAAGTTTATGAAGTAGATAATTGTATACATGCTACAACACATTCTAAGAGTACTGAAAAAAAATGAAGAAGGCAAGGACTTGGATGAGTTAACGGCAACGACCAAAGTCACTCCTCTCTACTCCAAGAGGAAAGACAAAGAGAAGGTTGTTTGATTTTTGGTTTGTTTTTTATCCTTTATTATTTACTGTTGAACTACTATTTGAGTTTTTGGTTTTGGTTATGGGATATTATGATTATATTTGCTTTTTTGAATGTGTGATTTCCAATTTATAAGTTATGTTTTGTCATATTCTGAATTAGATGGTATATTCTTTTGTATTTTTATTTGTTTATACATTGAATTTAAATAAATCAATTGCTTAATTATTTTAATTTTTTAAAATAAACAAATTATTTACTTACTAACTTCAATATGCCAATCTGTTCAACCAGTTTAAAAAACAAAACAATCACAAACTTTCTGTTTAAATCTTTATTGTTTGGTTATTTATATAAAAAAACGTTCATACGAGACAAAAGTCTGAAAAAAAATAAATTATTCTCAAATAGTAAATAAATAAGTAACACTTAGTATGATTAATGAAAGATGTTTCAACCTACAAAACTTTGTAAAAATGACTTTATGAAACCCAAGTTATATAATCCAGTTATATTCTAGAATGGTAAAACCTTTAAACAAAATATACGAATACTCAGTTTTTATACATATACATGTACATTGATATGTGTTATGTGCCTAATACTAGTGTTACCAAGTGGAAGTCTCATGCGATATATTGGGTCTTTGCCCATGCAACATGCTGTCACCTTTTCTATTATCATATTATATGTGTTTGTTATTATTAGTGGTAAGAATTAAGAAATGGTGGGTCATGTACCTCACGTTTCTTTCAACCACGTTTATGCTTTTTCCTTTTATTTAGGACTAGTGGGTTTAGTGGTTGTTTTCTTTTATTATTTCTAGTATCAGCCTATAAATGGCCATATGTGTATTGAGTATGTATTATGAAAAGAATTAGTAAAACCCTTGTTTCCTTCTCTATGTTTCTATCTGGTTTCCTTGTCTCTTTTCTTTGAGTTTGATCCACTCTACGGATTACTTATCCAATAGATACACATCAATATGGTCCATTTGTGAATTTTGACTGTATTTGGTCTTCAATTACTCATACCATACACCCACTTATTTAGAAACATAGACTTCAAAGTTGAAACACTTCATAACAATTTCCCCTCCCATTTGAAAATTCACATGAATTTGTAGAAAGTAAAGACAATGGATCGGTATATTACCTTAGGGTCATGAATAGAGTCAGGCCGCCGTCAACGAACAGTGGTATATGGAGGAGGTTGGCTGGATCAGAAACAGAGACGGAGATCGTGCGGTGAGGGAGCCGAGAAAGAGATGAGTTTTGGTGGCGGATTACGGCGTTGTCGGGTTTTGGCTCAGTAGCGGGATGGGTGTTGGTCCGCCCTTTGAATGAATCTAGACCCGATATTTATAGGCGATAAAACAGACCAGCAAGAGCTTTTGGTTACCATATATTTTGACATCAATCAAGAAAATATTTCAAAAGTTTAGCAAGATTGACGGGAAGATTCTTTTGGCAGACAAAATCAATAAATTGCTTCCAATTGCATCCATATTAGTTTCAAGTTTAATTGTATTCGTCAATTACTATTTTTTTTTTTTAATTTTTTTTTGGGCGATGTGCAGGCAAGAATGGAAAGAGATGAAGATGGTTGCCTCTTATTCTATAACTAGTATTTACCCATGTCGCGCGTTGCTGTAACAGCCTAGCGTTTGCGGCTATGATAAACACACTACGATGATGACATTAGTACGTGACATTATTATACGCTATAAAATTCAGCAAAAATATGGTGAGAAAGCTTTTCTAAAAAAAAAGGAAAATTTTTCATACACCAAAAAAAACTAAAATCATCACAAAAGTTAAAAAGGAACATAACCTGGCAACGAATTTTAGTGAAGATTAACAACATTAACTCAATATAGCCACTAAATTTCAGCTCCCTTTTGTTTCCTTCATTCCTAACTCTGCCATCACCGTAAGTCTGTAACCAACAACGTTTTGGTTTTTAACCTTCCATCACTGTACCACCTACCACCATCCTCATCTTCACCCAGTGGCGGATCCATAACAAAAGTTTAGGGGTAACGCTCAAAAATATTTTTACCGCACATTCATACAATGTAATAAAACAAAAACAAAACACGATAATAAATAAAGTTAAACGAATACCTGATAGATTTCTCCTCTTCGACATTTAAAAGCTTGAAATCGATTCTAAATCGAGTTGTCTCAAGTCGGCTCAGATTTGAAACCGAGCTAAAGATCTAAGCTCGTACTCCACTTGGTTTTTAACCGACCTGGCTAGTCACGGTTTGATTAGGCTCGGATTTAAAAAGAAAATTTGACACATGGCTTTCAAATTTCAATAATATAAATGTATCATTAAGTAGTTCAAAAGAGCGCATTAAAAATAATATGACTTAATACATTAGAGTCCAAAATCAAATTCAACCAAGTATAAAAATAAGCTTCAAATTTTAGTGGATACAACATATGTTCATTAGCTTGTTAATCGACATACAAATATGCCCTAGATATCCCATCCACACTCTTCAACTCAAGAAAATAATAAACATTTTTTTAAAATATATTATATGTATATAAAAATAAAATATATTATACGCAAAATTATCCAAGCTAAACCGCGCTGAGCTAATGAGTGAGCCAAACCAAGCCAATTTGGCTCGTTACGAACGGAGTCGAGTTAGCTCGGATCTGTTTCAAACTAGGACATATTGAGCGAGCTCCGATCCGCAAGCTTTTTGAACAACCATAGGCAAGTGTGTTTTTTTCTGTTCAAAACTAACGGTAAAAGATATGAGCTTAAGGACTGGGTTGTTTACTTTTTCTTTCAGAAATTGAGCTTCTAACAAAGTGTGCAAACGAGCCGAGCCCGAGCTCGATTAACTTATAAGAGCTCGAGCTCGGCTCGGGCTCAGCTCGTTTAGTGTTTATTAATTAATATATTAAATTAAATAATATATATAATAGGCTCGTTTAGGCTCGATAACTCGATAAGTCAAAAGTTCGGCATATATTAAATTAAGTAATATATATAATAAGAGCTCGAGCTCGGCTCGTTTAGTGTTTATTAATTACTATATTTAGCAACGTTGTTGGTACAGGGAAGGTCCAGACGGAGGGAGCAAGTGTATTCAGTTCCATGGGGGTCCCTAATGATAAGACTAGCCCCGGAACCTTCGGAACTAGATGCTCCATCTGTGAAGAGACACTACTTCCCCTTGAGAAGAGGTTGTTCCTCCTCGGCCTCATTCACTTCCTTCCCTATCTGCTGTCCAGTCAGCTCGATAAGGAAATCTGCAAATACCTGCACCTTTATAAGCCCTTCTTGGGACATACTCTATCTTGTGCTCCCAAGGCCAATAGCCCACTTAGCCAACCTTCCAGAATCTTCGGGTTTCTTCAAAACAGATTGCATGGGTTGGCCAGTGATCACTTTCATTGGGTGAGCTTGAAAATATCTTCGTAGCATCTTGGCAGTGTGCACAAGAGCCAAAACCAGCTTCTCCATGGGAGAATAGTTGATTTCAACATCTTTGAGGGCTCGGCTAATGAAGTAGACAGGTATTTGCTCCTTTCCTCTGACGACCAAGAGGACCGAGCTGATTGCTTCTTGACCCGCAGACAGGTAAACTGTTATTACTTCTCCTTTTCAGGTGCAGCCATAGCTGGCAAGGAAGCTATGTGTTTTTTGCAAGGAAGGTAGTTTCGGCTTCCTTCGTCCAACAGAAATCTTTCTTATTAACACAGTTTTTAAGTGTTTTGAAGAAAGGTAAGGATTTCTTTGCTGACTTAGGTAGGAAACGTTTTAAGGCAACAATTTTACCATTTAGGCTCTGCACTTCCTTCTCTATTGTAGGTGACTTCATATCCAGGACAAGTTGGATTTTGCTTGGGTTTGCTTTGATGTTTTGCTTCCCAACTATGTGGCCGAGAAAATTTCCTTCCTCGAACCCAAAGGAACATTTCACAGGATTGAGTTTCATGTTTATCCTTCGGAGGTTGTCGAAGGTTTCTCAGATGTCATCAATCATTGCCTTCCCCTTTTTCCAAACCATCTCTCATTTTTTAAATAATCAGATTTTTTTAATAAAAAGGATTTTGCCGGTCAAGTTTCAAACCCATCAAACCTAATTTAATGGCTAGAATATCAAACCCGTCTAAACCAACAATTCAGGTTTGAAATCAGTTTTACTATCGGATTACAAAACCTGTTTCAGATCACAAACTGATATTCTTGCTCACCTCTAATTTGCCCCTTGATTCTTTTTTAACTGCGTAGTGCGTTGGTTAGAATTGACCCTGAACAATTTTGTCCATTTTTAAGTCTTAACTAGTCAAGTATTGTTACACTTTTAGTTTGTATACATTAAAAATATACATCTAGTGGAGATGGTTTTCAAGGAATGGTGACGAGCTGACGAGCTACGGTTTTCAAGGAACGGTGACGAGGTGACTATTTTTATTTTTAAATTGTTAGTTTGTATTATTATTTTTTAAATAATCAAAATTAAAAGGTTCTTGTTTAGTCACTTTATAGGGGTCTCTGTTTATTGTTGCGTTTACTCACTTTAGTGAGGGGATAGTTTGTTTGTCATGTTAAACAGTTTTGGGGATAGTTTTGTTTGCATACCAGGTGTTTGATCAAATACTTGAATGAAAAACAAAAAACTTATGTTAACCTTTTTGATTTTTTATTATTATTATCATTTTGTTTATGTTAGATTGTTATTGGATTGGTGATATGAGGTTGATAGATCACATGTGATTGATGAATAAATGTATAGTCTTTATATGTTAGTATATGCTAACACATGTTAGTGATGCTCCATTATGTGTTTGAGGAGCCCAAATAACATGTGTTTCTGTTCTAGTGTTGGTTTTCACGAGTAGGTTATAGAAAAAAGGCGACGTTGGTGATGTGGCTGTGGTAAGTGATGGTTTTGAGTTTTAAAAAATATGGAAAGTGATGTTTTTTCATAAAGATTATAAATTTTTAATCTTTGGTGAATGGGGTGTTAAATTAGCTTGATCAAATTGGTTTCTGGCTTTGTGAAAACTGTAAAAGGGTTTGATCTTTTAGGGTTCATATACGTTATTTTTAGAAAAACATATGTTAGTATATGCCCAACTAACATGTGTTAGGGTTCATATGACATACGTTATTTCAGTATAACATATGTTTTAGAATACATTAACACATGTCAGTGATGTCTCATTATGTGTTTTGGAGGGCCCAACTAATACGTGTTATCTTTTTTGTAGGTTAAGAGATGATTTGTGTTAAAGATGAAGATGGGTATCAAGAACGAAGCATAGCTAGATCTTTTTTATGTTGTTATGATAGTTTTTTATCATTCACAAATAATTTTATTTGTATGAAAAGTTTTTTTGATACGTTTTAGTGTTGATTGTAATGATCGTTTTTATCATTTCTTAAATAAATATACAATTTATATGTTCTTTAATTTATTTTGTTCTTTTAGTATATGTCTTTTAACACATGTTAGTCATGCCTCATATGAGATCAGGTTTTTGTATCGTAAACTAACATATGTTAATATTCTTGTGGGAAAGAGTGCCATAAAGTAGGAGATAGATGATTTGACAAGGGTCAAATCAACCGTTTTAAATATTATTTTCTGAAAATGAACATTACCATATTGCCCTTATTTGTGTACTTTAGTGAATTATATTGTATTAATTAAATAAAAAAAGCAACAATTATTGTGGACCATTGATCAAATATGATCAATGGCCACTAAAGGGTTTCTAGAGTTTTTCCAAAATAAAGGGTTTCCATTTTATCCTCTCACATATATTATATATATTATATAATATAGCAAAACTTGAAACCTCTTGTAAATAACGGTTTTTCTTTGCGTTTTATGGTTTTGTCTTGTAGTGGCTTTTGTTGTTGTCTTTCATTCATTTTGATATGTAGTGTGTTTGTAGTGTTTTGCGTTAACTTGCGGTATAAATTCGTGTTTGCCTTTAGCTGCGTTTTAAGTCACTTGGCGTATAAATTTATGTTCTGCTTCACTATTTTTCCTAGTTTTATCATCATTTGCTTACTACTTAGCACGGTTTTACAACCACCGCTTGTGGTTCACGTATATGTTTTATGATTTTCCCTGTTCTGGTCATCGTTTACTGTCTACTTAACGTGGTTTTACGACCCATGCGTCCGCAACATAGGGTCAACATCGGTACATATTCATGTATTCGTTTTTATAGTATTCATTCGATGTAAAACACGTGCCGATTGCTACGCCTAGTGTATATCATGTTGGTACTGTAATGAACAGAACCAATACTGACTGAAAGTCTGCCGCGAAACGCGAGGGAATTCCACTAGTTTTATCTTATCCACGAGTAAAACTTGTAAAGTGTAACATAGGCTCTTAAGTCTTTAACATAATGCAATTGTAAGAAAAGAATATTAAAACACTGAGGGCTGCCCAATATTTAAGATTAATATTATACCAAGCTCATGCGTCACATAAAAACTCTAGGCTCCAGCTATTCATACCCCCCACCCTTCTATTCCAACCCCCCCAGGCGTCTCGCTTTGGCCAAAGCGAGGCGTATCGGGTCAAATCAAACGCGGTGGCAGGGAAAAGCTGAATTTTTTGATCCAAAGCGCCTAGCTTTGGCCAAAGCGAGGCGCTTTGGATCAAAGTTTTATTTTGGGGTATTTTTTGGTGTTTTGAATTGGTTTTTTATTTTTTTTATTTTTTTTAAATAATGATTTAAAAAAGTTAAAAACAAAGTAAATAACCCTAATTAAACGTCTATATAGGCGTTTTCGATTTCCAAATGAATCAATGACTTAAACATGACATCATCAACCACGTATAGTCAAAGATTTTAACAATAGATTCAGTACTTCCGGGAAAAATACAACATTAATCTTCGTTATCCTTTATCATCTCTAAGAATTAAATTCCTAAGAACTGTTCACCACCGTTAAGTACTAACGAAGACCTTGATCTGCAATATTTGAAAATTATCATTGCTTGACATGCTTGGTAACAGAGGGGAACACTTTCTTTTTTTGTTCTACAATATTTTTGTTAGTTGTTAATGTTGTTATAGTTTTTTCTACTTTTAGAAAAAATAAAAAACCAATTAGAATGCGGTATGCGCATTAAATTTCATTAAATAAGTTAAAAACGCGAATTGATCAAACTTTGTAGAGGCCTATTTCTACGGGAGGTGAGTTGGCAATCACGGGATCCGCTTGGAGTCTAAAGCTTCGCGTGTCATCTCTAAGTATTCAATTCCGATAATCCACACCTTTCTCCTGAAGCAAAACCTCTCTAGGTTTACCATCACCAAAAGGATTCACCTTAGGCCTCGGTTTGTCCATTCCAATTCCTAACATTAATTCCAATTCCACCGTTGTTCATTCTTCTTCTCAGAATCTGAAGAGAAGTTATTATCATCATCATCCACAGTGTTCTTACCTAGAGCTACCAAGCATCCGATTGTTTCAGGTTGCCTTCATCGTTGACAGATATATCTCTGACAACAACTTGCTCTGTACCCGATCACAATGTCCAACAACTGAATATTACTTGCTTGCATGAACAATATTTCTTTTGGATTTGAGCAGTCGTCTAGTGGTGTGGTCTACCTTTTTGCTTATGATCCAACACCAAATCTCATTAAATTAACGAATGATCCATCCATTTCAGCTTTTGTATTACTATTTTCGCAACTTCCATAGGAACTCTCCATTTTCAAACATGGTCATTGTATGGTATTAGTGGTTGGAAACTCTAATGAATAGTGGCCCTTTTGCAATGGGTAACTTAATGTTCTATATATATGAATAGCGACCCTCTGCAAAGGTCTTGATGAATATCTTCATGAATCTCCTTGATCTACGCATAAGTGTGAGAGTCGATATCCTATCAGGGTGACTAACAAAGAGATGGTCTTTTTGATGAATGTATTATTCACAAATACATTTGTTTAACTATTTTAGCAACTTCCATAAGAACTCTCCATTTTTCAAACATGGTCATTTGTATGGTATTAGGGGCTGGAAACTCTGAAGACCAATGACCCTCTTGCAATTTGATCGATATCATCCAACGCTATGTTCAAGGACAACACCATTAAACATCAAGTCGATACAAGTTGGTGAAGATCAAGAGGATGCAAGTTGAAGAAGAAGATGACAGATATCACTAACATAACTTGCACCGGCTTGAGATATGAGTTTGATTAGCTTAAATCTCTCTGATCCATGGTATCCACTTTCACCTGAAGCTTTACTTTCCTACCTCTGTTTTGAATTTAATGCTTTATAAAGTGTTTGATGTCACTGTGAGTAGATACATTTCGTTGAATAGTGACTGTTTAATGTTTTTTATACATGAATACTTTCCTACCTCTGTTATGAATTAGTATATAGAGAGCAAACCGACGAACATCATTCAAAATTTCAACTTCCCGCTAACCTCTGCGCCATCATCGACTACAGCAAACCGACGATCTTCCTCCACGACACTCCTAATAGGAAGAAGAACAGAGCTCCAAAAGCAAGTGTGAAGATCAAGAGGATGCAAGTTGAAGAAGAAGATGACAGATATCTCTAACATAACTTGCACCGGCTTGAGATATGAGTTTGATTAGCTTAAATCTCTTTGATCCATGGTATCCACTTTCACCCGAAGCTTTACTTTCCTACCTCAGTTTTGAATTTATTGCTTTATAAAGTGTTCGATGTCACTGTGAGTAGATACATTTCGTTGAATAGTGACTGTTTAATGTTTTTTATATATGAATACTTTCCTACCTCTGTTATGAATTAGTATATAAAGAGCAAACCGATGAACATCATTCAAAATTTCAACTTCCCGCTAACCTCTGCGCCATCATCGACTACAGCAAACCGACGATCTTCCTCCATGGCACTCCTAATAGGCCTCTCTTTACATCACGGTACGATTTAAGGTTCCAGTTTTGTTTTTGTTGCTTTTTAATAATAAGTTTTGTGTTTATCAAACCTTAACGTCTGAAATATGGATCTCGTTGTTTGATCGGTTAGTGGATACCATGGATCAGAGAGATTTAAGCTAATCAAACTCGTATCTCAAGCTGGTGCAAGTTATGCTGGAGCAATGATTTATTATAATTATTTTATTTATTGTTATTTTATTTCTGTTTTGAGGGTGTAATGATGATGATGGTTATGATTTGACAAATTGATTAGCTTAAATCTCTCTGATCCATGATCCACCTCAATCCTTCCTTTGCATCACCTATATCAACCACCACCACCTGAAACTAGTTGGTCAATCATCACCTGAAACCACTAGCCAACAACCAATACAAATGGTGATGGGTCACAATGGGGCTAAACATAGAGACTAAATCACAAAAAGAGTGTCAACACATAGAGACTAAATCACAAGGGGCTTTGTTTTTCTTATGCAAGGGTGGTCACTGCCAATACAAATGGTGATGGATTTTTCTTTAATCTATAGGGTGGTCAGGGAATGTAAGCGTTTTTTGTAGGTAACTCATCATCACCAAAGCAAATGGCGACGGGTAGTGGAATATGTCATCGTACGCAATCAAGAATTCATTTACAATGAGAATGACGACGAGTATGACATAACTCCACTAAATATGGCGACGGGTATGACACCACTCCACTAGAATTCGCACTGGGTTTAGGACTCGTCAAATCATAATTTTCATCTAGTGTAAAATTCAAATGAAAATGAGAATGGAGTTTCAAAAGAAAAAAAAAATAACCCATCACCATTAGCATTGGGGACTTGTCAAATAATTTTCAACAAGAGTTAACTAATACATCTACTAATCATATTTTTAAATCTACATATTCGGCCCATTATATGATTAGAACCCTCTACATGTATGAAGGAACACCTTTGGATCATTAGCCCACAAGCCTTTTGGTGATTATATATCTAGAAGACATATTATTTAGCTCATTAGCTTCTTCTGTTGTACGTTCTTTTGTTTTGGTTACGTAACCATTGTGTCATATATTTTTTTCGATTGAAGAGGTACTTGGTGAGTATTGACCCAAACTTTTAATAGAAAAAATTCGATCATCTTCATGGACTGAGTAAACTAGCATTGCTTTGGAGGCTCAAAACCCTACATTCATCAATGATTCAACCACCGTAACTACCTCTACCTCTCGTCACCACCACGGTTACCGTGATGGCCAAGACCAACTGACCATAGTAGGCACGACCGTCAACGCCAGTGGTGTCAGTACCACCACCACCATTGCCGTCACATCTACCACCGCTATTACTGCCAACACTTACGCCACCGCTGCTTCCACCTCCGTCGCGCTCACTACCTCCACCCATAATCATCACTAGCTGCTATTAAAACATTGTGGTGAGTGTGTTGGATTAATCAGGTTTTGTTCATGGGTCGTTGGGTCACGGGTCAGCGGGTCGCAGATTAGTCAGTTGGTTCACTAGGTCAAATGGGTTTGCGAATAAACTGGTTCACGTCTTGCATGGCTGGAAATGCAAGGATAGCATTTGAGTTTATTTAATAATATTAGTTTGACGAAGACTTAAGGGCATGTGAAAGTTGGAGATCATGTGACCGTTGGGCAGAGGAGTGACCGATTCATTAGAATATAGTTTAACATTCTTTTGTTTTTTTATTCTCATGTTTTGTTTTGCAAGGCTATAAATAGCTGTTCATATTTATCAAATAAAGTACAAGCTTTTCTTTTCATCATTGTCCTCTACATTTATTTTCTTCGTACGTACGTACGTACGTACATACGTACATACATACATACATACATACATACAGTAAGGAGTTGAGTGTATTGTGTGTATTTGTGGGGCCTGAACCAACATTTGATATCAGAGCCTAGGGCTCGTGTAGAAGGAGAAGGCCGATTTGAGAGTTAACTTTCGGAGGTAGGTAAGCCTTCGGGTGCAGGGCTGCGAGAGCAGCAGAAGCAGGTTGGTCGACGGGTTATTTCTGACGGAGGGCAGGCGTGAAAAGAAAGAAGGGTTCGGTATAGTAGGTTGGCTGTTCAAGGATGTTTTTACAAAGTTGACGGCGAGTTGTTCGGGTCAGACGTTCCGGGTTAAACAACGGGGAGTATCGTTGTTTGGGTACGAGGTGACCGAGATGAACAATGGTGTCCGTTCGTGGTTGTTTCACAGCAGAATACGAAGCCAAGATGGGTGCTTGTGTCAATTGTTGTCGCGGGGTGAAGTACCGGTTAAAATGACGGGGTGACGGGTGAACACCGGGGTGTCTCGTGGTTATGTAAAGATGTTAAAAATCCGCCAGAAAGTTGTGGGTTTCACCAGACAGAGAGGTTAACCAGGTTGCAGAAAAAACGAACAGAAGAAATCAAGCGAGTGGCTATGATTTAGTTCGTTTAGCAGGTGATGGAAAACGGTAAAATAGGTGTTTTGTTTTCTTGATCGGTAGAAGAACGTTCTCACGGAAGTGTTGTGTGCAAAACAGGTTCCGTGTGGTGAAAATCAACAGTCGGTAGTAGTGGTGGTGTTATACGGCTTTGGACGGGGCCGAGGTGGAGGCCGGGTGTCCGGGATAAGTACTGTTAAGGGAGGACATTGGACGTGACCGAGGTGGAAGGTCAGGTGTCCGGGAAAAGTCAAGATGGTTCGAAAAAAGTGATTCGGTTCTATAGTGAAGACGGTAGGAACAAAAACCGATTAAGGGGGTGAATGTTAGATTAATCGGGTTTTGTTCATGGGTCAGTGGGTCATGGGTCAGCGGGTCGCAAATTAGTCAGTTGGTTCACTAGGTCAAATGAGTTTGCGAATAAACTGGTTCACGTCTTGCATGGCTGGAAATGCATGGAGAGCATTTGAGTTTATTTAATAATATTAGTTTGAGCAAGACTTAGTGGCATGTGGAAGTTGGAGATCATCTGATCGTTGGGTAGAGGAGTGACCGATTCTTTAGGATATAGTTTAATATTCTAAAATTTTTTTATTCCCATGTTGTTTTGTAAGGCTATAAATAGTTGTTCTTGTTTATCAAATAAAGTACATGCTTTTCTTTTCATCATTGTCCGCTGCATTTATTTTCTTCGTCTATTATACATACATACATACATACATACATACATACATACATACATACATACATACAGTAAGGAGTTGAGTGTATTGTGTGTATTTGTGATGCCTGAACCAACATTTGGTATCAGAGCCTAGGGCTCGTGTAGAAGGAGAAGGCCGATTTGAGAGTCGACTTTCGGAGGTAGGTGTGCCTTCGGGTGCAGGGCTGCGAGAGCAGCAGAAGCAGGTGGGTTGATGGGTTATTTCCGGCGGAGGGCAGGCGTGAAAAGAAAGAAGGTTTCGGTACAGCAGGTTGGTTGTTCAAGGGTGTTTTTACACAGTTGACGGCGAGTTGTTCGGGTTAGACGTTCCGGGTTAAACAAAAGGGAGTATCGTTGTTTGGGTACGAGGTGACCAAGATGAACAAAGGTGTCCGTTCGTGGTTGTTTCACAGCAGAAAACGAAGCCAAGATGGGTGTTTGTGTCAATCGTTGTCGCGGGGTGAAGTACCGGTTAAAATGACGGGGTGACGGGTGAACACCGGGGTGTCTCGTGGCTGTGTTAAGATGTTAAAAATACGGCAGAAAGTTATGGGTTTCACCATAAGGAGAGGTCAACCAGGTTGCAGAAAAAACGGACGGAAGAAATCAAGAGGGTGGCTAGGATTTAGTTCGTTTAGCAGGTGATGGAAAATGGTAAAATAGGTGGTTTGTTTTCTTGATCGGTAGAAGAACGCACTCACGGAAGTGTTGTGCGCAAAACGGGTTCCGTGTGGTGAAAATCAACAGTCGGTAGTAGTGGTGGTGTTTTATGGCTTTGGACGGGGCCGAGGTGCAGGCCGGGTGTCCGGGATAAGTCGAGTTAAGGGAGGACTTTGGACGTGAGCGAGGTGAAGGTCGGGTGTCCGGGAAAAGTCAAGATGGTTCGAAAAAAGTGATTCGGTTCTTTAGTGAAGACGGTACCAATAAACACCGATTAAGAGGGTGAATGTTGGATTAATCGGGTTTTGCTCATGGGTCGTTGGGTCACGGGTCAGCGGGTCGCAGATTAGTCAGTTGGTTCACTGGGTCAAATGAGTTTGCGAATAAACTGGTTCACGTCTTGCATGGCTGAAAATGCATGTAGAGCATTTGAGTTTATTTAATAATATTAGTTTGACCAAGACTTAGTGGCATGTGAAAGTTGGAGATCATGTAACCGTTGGGTAGAGGAGTGACCGGTTCTTTAGGATATAGTTTAATATTCTATTGTTTTTTTATTCCCATGTTTTGTTTTGTAAGGCTATAAATAGTTGTTCTTGTTTATCAAATAAAGTACAAGCTTTTCTTTTCATCATTGTCCTGTGCGTTTATTTTCTTCATCTATTATACATACATAGATACAGTAAGGAGTTGAGTGTATTGTGTGTATTTGTGGGGCCTGAACCATCATTTGGTATCAGAGCCTAGGGCTAGAGTAGAAGGAGAAGGCCGATTTGAGAGTCGACTTTCGGAGGTAGGTGTGCCTTCGGGTGCAGGGCTGCGAGAGCAGCAGAAGCAGGTTGGTCGACGGGTTATTTCCGACGGAGGGCAGGCGTGAAAAGAAAGAAGGGTTCGGTACAGCAGGTTGGCTGTTCAAGGGTGTTTTTAAACAGTTCACAGCGAGTTGTTCGGGTCAGACGTTCCGAGTTAAACGACGGGGAGTATCGTTGTTTGGGTACGAAATGACCGAGAGGAACAAAGGTGTCCGTTCGTGGTTGTTTCACAACAGAAGAATACGAAGCCAAGATGGGTCGTGAGTTGCCACGTAGCACATGTAGGGTCTGCAAATCAAGTGTTTAAAAGGTAGGGGGTGGACGGGCTTGGAAAAGGGGTTTGGGTTTTGAAAAGTTTGTGTGTATAACTTAAAAAAAAAGCAGCCAATCACATTCATGCAAGACCCGCCCCACGCCTGTGGGATTCTCCACGCCCTTGGGGCCACGCCATGTTTCAAGGCCCGGGGGGCGGTGTTCCAGGCTTGAGGACCATTTTCACACCATGTTTCAAGACCCACTCCCCACACTCTAAACAATGCATATGCCTAAATTTGAAGAAATAATGCAGTTAAGTAATACTTAAAATAAGGCCTATTTATAGCTTGTGTAAAAATGGGTGATAATATGTATCCTTAACATGCATTTACCGTAATTACTACTGAATTAATGGTCACAGGTTGACCATCAACCGTTTTTTTTTTATCGGCAAATTTCACTTCATATAACCCAAAAAATTTACAAAGGAAAACGCCTAGTAAGGTACTAGACACAATCCCAACCATTACAATAATCACTCCCATTTGCTTTACACCTACAGACATACAAGCAGTTATGCTCTCAAATAATAGGCAGCTCAATTGCTTTCCATTTCCCTCAAGTCCACCTTGTTTCCTTAGCTTTGTGTATCGCCCAACTAAACGCCATCGCTTGTATTTCGGCAAAAAGACCATCTAAAATCACCCTTATTCCTTGGAACACAGCAGCGTATCTAGCTCTCCATAACAGCCAAGCTTTTGATTCTGGACAAAGACGAAGCAGTCAAGTGATCGGTACTTCGAACTTCTTCCATGATTCCCATGACCAACCGGCTGTTTTAAGCTTATGATTTACCCAACTGAAAGATATCGATTGTAATTCGCCGAATATGCTATCCAAATTTGCTCTTTTCCCTTGAAAAATCACCCTGTTGCGGGCCTTCCAAATACACCATGACGCAGCCATGATCACGATTCGTAACCATTTCTGTTTGTTCTTCGGAATGTCCCGGTTGTTATGTAAATTCAGTAAATCACGGACAGAGAAAGCAAAAATTGGAGGAACGTTGCACCACAAACTTATATTGTGCCAGATCCACGAAGCCACATAGCAGGAGGTTAATAAATGATCCGCGTCTTCTGTAGTGTCGCCGCATAACTTGCAATCAGCCGTGCCGTGGATTATCCTTCTTCTGAGCAGCCCGTGTCTTGTCGGCAATCAGTCTTGTTCAGCTCTCCACATAAACACGGACACCTTCTTCGGTACCCATTTCACCCATTGGAACGGATAGAAAGGGGTAGCAAAACTTTGTAACAGTTTTCTGCAAGATGAAACTGAAAACGCTCCATCCGAAGCCCCAACCCACTCCCACAGATCCCGATGAGTTGACAGAAAGGTACCGGCAACCAATGCAGTGCATTGTTGCAAATCCGTCAATTCCAAGTTAGAACTAGGTGCTCGTTTCCAACTCCAGTTCTGAAAACGAGCAGCCACAGTAACAGCCTTGTGAGTTTCCAGCGCGAATAGGGACGGGAATCGATCTTTAAGTGGACCACCATCCACCCACCAATCTATCCAAAATCTAATAGTCGCTCCATCGCCAAGTTTACCTTTGATTGTGGCAGGAATATTCAAGTTTTGTTCAAGTACAGCATCGCTAACCTTATAAATTGCACTCCAAACCCCCGATAAACCCCTACGAACCGGAAGATATGCGGCTGAATTATTGATATGATGGACCGCAGAGACTACCCTGCACCATAGCGATTGTTGCTCAAGTTTAAAACGCCACCACCATTTGACAATAAGACTTTCATTCATCGCTTTTAAAGACCCAAAGCCAAGGCCGCCTTTATCAATCGGGCTAACCACACGTTCCCAAGCGACCCAGTTGACTTTCGACTTGTCTTCATCCCCCCCCCCCCAAAAGAAACGTCGCCTGAGCGCTTCAAGCGAATTAAGATCTCCAACAGGTGCCTTAAACAGTGAAAAGAAATATAGTGGTAGACTATCAAGAACCGCTCGGATCAACACCACTCGACCCCCGAATGATAAGTGTTTAGCCTTCCACTTTGATAAACGCTTCTTGAACACTTCTACAATGGGATCCCAAAATCTGCATTGACTCATATTGGCGCCAACGGGAACTCGCAGGTATTTACACGGCAATTTATCCAATTTGCAATGAAATGTTTCGGCCATTTCAGCTACGCTCCCATGGTCTACCCCGATGCCGAACAAAGAGGTTTTATTGTGGTTCATTTTCAGCCCCGAAATCAGTGAAAAACACCTCATTAGACGCATAATATTCCTAAGATTTTCCTCCCCCCATTTGCCAACAAACACTATGTCGTCCGCATACATAAGATGTGTAATCACTGGCCCACCGTTTGGTAACTGTAACCCATTTATATAGCCTAACTCACAAGCCTTATGAATGAAACTGGTAAGGGCCTCCATTGCCAAAATGAATAGAAACGGAGATAGGGGGTCCCCTTGACGTACACCACGGAAGCATTGGAATTCTCTAGATGGCGAGCCATTAATCAAGACCGACGCCCTAGAAGATTCCAAAATGCCTCTAATCCACAATCGCCACCTTGGGGGGAACCCCATTTGAGATAGGACTGACAAAATAAAGTTCCAATTAATCGTATCATAAGCTTTCTCCATATCCGCTTTTAGAATGAAAGACCCAACCTGTGAAAATTTTGCCCACGCACATATTTCATTCAGAATCAGCGGCCCATCAAGTATGTTTCGAGATGCAAGGAAACCGGATTGTTCTTCAGATATGACCGAATCCATAACACCCTTAATTCGGTTGGCAAGTACCTTTGAAATTATTTTGGAGATGGACCCGATAAGACTAATTGGTCTGAATTCGCTGAAGTCAGTGGGATCGAGTCCCTTAGGAATCAGTGCCAAGAAAGATGAAGCACAACCCCTAGTGATCACCCCATCTTTGAAAAAAGCATCCATCATTTTCATAATGTCATCTTTTAGGAGCATCCAAAAATGTTTGATAAATCCGAAAGTAAAGCCGTCGGGTCCTGGGGCACGGTCACACCCACACTCCCAAATGGCTAACTTGACTTCTTGAACTGTAAACGGTGCAACCAACCGGACTGCGTGATCATGTGGTACTTGCTTCAGAGATGGACAATTAAACGAGGGACGCACCACTTTAGGTTCTTGATACTTGAGCGCAAAGAATTTCCAAGCCTCTTCTTTGAGCCGAGACGGATCCACCACCCATTCATTATTTATTTGAATACCATTCAGCCTGTTGCAACCCATATTATGGTTTATCACCCCGTGGAAAAACGACGTGTTTTCATCTCCCTCAATCAACCACTTAATTCGAGATCGCTGCCTTAAATCTTGTGCTATTTCGGAGTTTATGTCATCAAGTTTTCTCTTATTCTCGACCCATTCAGAGACTTCCGATTCAGTCAACATCCCACTTTCCATCCGTCCATCCAGTGCAGTAATTCTACTTTCAACCGTTTTCTTTAGCGCACCCCTGTTATCCCGTTCAGTTGCCAGCCATGTTTTAACTTTCTCCTTCACCCTTTTTAGTTTTTGTGCAAACATAAGGTCGGCTGGTCCACTAGTCTCAGTGTTATTATAAGCTGCAACAACCACTTCATCCAAACCAGGCCTCCCAAGGGAAGAGTTGAAAAAACGGAAGGGGGAGGCCCCATAATTAATGGACGATGTAGACAACACAACCGGACTGTGATCCGAAACAAGTCTCGGCAATGCCGTAACTGTAGCATCGGGCCAAGAGTTCCAGAAATCATCACAAACCAAAAACCGGTCAATTTTGCTTAACTTGTTCCCCGCTAGGGCTGTTCATGAGCCGAACCGAGCCGAGCTAGGTCAAGCTCGCGCTCGGCTTGGTTTTAAACCGAGCCGGCTCGGCTCGGCTCGGATTTAAAACCGAGCTGAAAATCAAAGCTCAAGCTCGGCTTGGTTTTAAACCGAGCTGGCTCGGCTCGGCTTTGTTTGGCTCGAATTTAAAAAGAAAAAAAGATAAATTTGCTTTCAAAATTCGATAATCTAAAATGTTATTCAATAGTTAACAATAACACATTAAAATAAGCTCAACCTAATACATTACAAGCTATAACCAAGTTCAAAAAATACAAAATAAGTCTTTAATTTCAACGAAATACAATATAAGTTCATCAGCATACGAACTAACCCCCTAAATATGCAGTATATGTCTGATTGAACTCCTAAATACTAACCTATTTGAAATCAAAAGCAGTATTGAGTTTGATAACTTTGACAATTATCATTATGCTATGGCTTATTTAAATAACTTGATTAGTTATAACTTCAATCCCAAGCACACAATCTCCATGCTGCTACTACCAAATATTAAACATGTAACATATTCCCTAAATTTTTTAACATTTTTATAGTATATTATATGTATATAACAAAATATATTCAAAATTAGAACTATCCGAGCCAAACCGAGCCAGCTCGGCTCGTTACGAACCGAGCCGAGCTAGGCTCACTTTCCAACCGATCCGAGCCGGCTCGGCTCAGTTTCATACCGAGCCATATCGAGCGAGCTTTTTTCGAGCTAAATCCGAGCGAGCTTCGAGCGAGCTCCGAGCCACGAGCTTTTTGGACAGCCCTATTCCCCGCATCGGACGCTCTTGTGTATTTCCTACCCCCCATCGAATACTCTCTTAACCCATTTAGCTCGATAAATTCGTTAAAATCAGCAGCACATGACGAATTAAATTCACAGTTAAGTCTTTCTTCCGGCGCACGAACCGCGTTGAAATCGCCCATTAATAACCACAATCCGTCGGTCATTGTGATAATCTCTGAGATAGTATTCCACAGTTCTTTTTTCTGTCTCAGCCCCTGGGGAGCATATATATTCCCAACATTCAATTTAACACCCGATTCCTTAATAATTCCAGTAATAATCAAAAAATTACGATGTCGTATTATATCCGTCTTAACAAAAAGTCCAGGGTCCCAGCACGACAACAAGCCCCCAGACCTACCTTCCGAGTTGACCCACTCGAATTCAACCGGACGCCTACCCCATAATTTTTGAACCTGTATTCTGGCTCCGTCTTGCATCATTGTTTCCTGTATTCTAACAAAAAATGGTTTTTGTACTCTAATAACCTCCCCAACAGACAGGATTTTGTCATCCTCCCCGATCCCCCGAACATTAAAAGTTAAGAAAATCATTGAGCCACAGTAAGTTCACCTTCTTCCCTGACGGATTGTAGGAGCTCCTCTTCGAAGCCATCCAAATTAATACCAACTGCTCTGCCCAGATCACCCGTACCCACGGCCTCCATGTGAGCCGCTGTGTTACTGACCTTGACTGTAGCAGAGACATCAGGACCTGGTGTATAGAGATTACTAGGGTCAAAGGTTGGGGTAAAGGAATATTGTTTGTGAAAAGGCTAACCGTCTGAAAAGAACGATTGAAAGTATCCTTGGGTAATTGTGATTTTTTTTTTTGGATAGAGCTACCAGTACCAGATCCATTGGGTTGAGATGAGGTGGGCCAAAAACTTGGGTGCGAGTTTAAATCAATCAAATCTTCGTTAGGCCCAAGTTCAACTCTGGCCCGTTTCCTAGAGGAGCCCAGTTGAAAAATATAATTCTCCAAAGTCACATGGGACCCACCCTCCTTGTTTGCCACAAAAGTCTCATGCCTTGTCTCCTGACTAACCTCCTGCATAGTAATTTTGTCCCCACCTATTGTGTTAACTTGCAAGCTTTTGTCAGTATTATTATTATTATTATTATCGTTAGGTGTAATATTATCATTATGAAAAAAACCATTAATATCATTAATGATAGTATTAATATTTACATCATTGATACCATCACTAATGTTATTATTAATATTTTCAAGACCAAGATTACGACTGCTATCCCCCTCATTTAGGTTTCCAACACCATTGCATGCAACCCCATTATTGTACTCATGCATGCTACCATTCCCACCTTCCTCATTGATTACTCCCCCATTTCCATGCAGTGTCCCTTCCCCTACCCCATGACTATTCGCTTCCCCAGCTGCCGGAGTCGACTCGGGTACCGTGTTTTTCGCCGGAGTATTGTCGGCCTTTTCTCCGATAATCTCACCTTCCTCCATGGCGTCGTCAACCTCATTCATAGCCTGATCACTGGTCTGAGCTTCCTCCGACGAGTTTTCATGGAATGGTTCACAATTCTGATCGTAGTCATTGCACCTATTCCTCGTATCTGTTTTCAACAGAACGAAGTCTGGGCACCACACCTCATCCGTCTCCTCCACCCAGACCTTTACTCGCTGTTGTTTCCATCGAAGCTCTACTACCTTGGAGATGCGTTTTCCATCATTGACGAGTACAGCAACATTCTCAAAGGAAAAGTTACCATCCTTGTCACTAGCTTGAGAGCCTTGAACTACCTTACCAAAAGTTTTGGCAATCCGATCGATGACTTCGTTGTCCCACAAGTGAACCGGGACACCCGACACTTTTAACCATGCAATCCTCTCGAAAG
Source organism: Ambrosia x helenae (assembly GCA_030844895.1). Classification (NCBI taxonomy): domain Eukaryota; kingdom Viridiplantae; phylum Streptophyta; class Magnoliopsida; order Asterales; family Asteraceae; genus Ambrosia; species Ambrosia x helenae. The sequence continues at coordinate 51,147 of JAUTDX010001569.1, forward strand.
GAAATAACTGATCATCCCACCATTGCAACTTATTAAACCAGTTCTTCCACTCACCTTCCCTTCCAATCAAGAATTCTTCAGCCAATGACTTGGTCATAAATGTAATTAGAACCTTCATCCCAACGACATACTTAACCTCCACGTCTTTCAGCTTCAAAGCAAACAGGAAATCTGCCATTCTACAGAGGCGAACGACATCGATCACCTCCCAAGTAGCGTGCACCTGCCTAACACGAACTTAATCTGATACGTCTTGTTGGGAATTGAGACAATGTTTAACCTAGAGCAATCTTGAACAGGAGGAAATTGGTTCACATCATCCCACATTGGACCCTTCCCTTTCTCTTTATCTGGTTGACCATAGACCCTCGGGTCATGATATTGTTTAGGCATATTATCTCTTCGATACTCCTGGCGAACAGGCTCCTCTGCCTTGCCAAAATCGTATTGCTTATTCTTATCGTCCTTCATGAACTTGGCTACATTAGCTTGGACCTTCCAATCACCTATTCGAACATTACTTAACACTTTCGCCATTTCCCCGGCATTTCTAACACCTTCAAATCTAATGAATGCGAAATATTTGCCTGCTTTGTCCCTCCTTCGAGGTAAATACGCACCGGTCATAATTCCACACATCTTAAATTCCTTCCATAGCATGCCAAGAGAGCAGTTGCTAGGTAGGTTAGAGATGTAGAATGTTGTAGTCACCACATCCTGGCGTGTTCTCCGTAGGTCATTTGACGTCTCCTCATCCTGGTTTGATCTCCGGTGTTGGTAGTTTTTGCGCCGACGGTGCACCTCCCACTCCTCTTCCATTTTGAGTTAACGTCAATTCGATTGACCATCAACCTACACAGTCAATGGGTTAAATCATTTAGATAGATACTTTCCTTTTCCTACCACTAAATCAACCCGTGTCCATTGTAGCCTGAACCCCTTTTAACCCAAACTGAACTGATACTTTTTAAAGCGATCCATTTTGACCTGGACCTAAATCAACTTTACAGTTGAACAGAGTGCTTATAGTATAGGGCTAGTGCTGATTAGAGGTGCACAAAAAACCGGTTTGAGAAACTGTGTACCGCCATGGGGCCCGGTATATGCCGAATCAGGTTCGGTTCCAGATTCAACCCAGCGGTCCCACATTGATCCCCATCCTCTCCCCTTCAACCCGACCCAAACCATGCACAAAGGCTATTTTGTAGCTTGTATTATGTAAAGGTCAATCTCCAAGACATTAGTAGCTGCCTACTTATGTGGAAGAATTCCTAGTTATTATCCAGGCACTTAGAAAGTAGCAACTATACTTGAGTGATATTATAAAGAGTTTGAAATATCGTTTGGGAAACAAATATGATTCTCAACCCTCACTCACAATTCTACCCGCCCAAGACAAGAAAAGATGCAACTGATTGTGTGAAACAACGGAGCACCATATATGCGAAACTTAAGATGGTCCGCTATGTGGAGTTGTGTGAGGTGGGGCTGCTACAACCCTCACCCAGAGAGTTCGGGGAGATATGGCTACAAAATTTATAGAAGGTATATATACAGCAAGAATGATAGATTGTAAGCCAGCAAAACAGGTGGGTCAGATTAGGTAACGGGTCAAAGTGGGTCCAAGTCAAAACGGGTCGTTTAAAACAAATGTTTGAAAGGCTATTCTCTGAGACGCCGACAATCCAGAACAAAATGGAACAAGGAAATAAGTGGCTGATTTACCTGTATTAAAGAGGGGGTACAAGGTGGATGATTTTGTTCATTTGATTTTGCCCCCTATGTACATATAGGCAGACTTTAGTGCACTAGAGACCAAACCAAAAACTTTAAACTAAGTGTTATGGACCCTATCTAGCTATAGCAAATGTGGGAACAGTGTCTTGCGGAATAAGCAACCTGAAGATACAACTTGCAACCTGGGAAAAGGCAGAACATGTTACCACTTTGAGATGATATTGTTTTATATAACTTTAAATACACTGTTGTAAAATTTAATTTTATTTGACACCATTACAAATAAACGTGATTTCAATCGAACTTCTCATGATTATGAACCGAATAGCACCATCATGCTAGCGTGCACCAGGGCTTATTGCTAATATGCACCAAAGTCTTTTTTTCTTTACCAACATTTTTGCCTTTTCTATTCCTTGGGTACTGATTCGTTAGAGTAACATATTTTTTATTTACCTCTGAATATCGATATCGTACCGTAACGATCATTTTCGGTACAGTTACCGGTGCCCATTTTTACCGTTTTTGGGGACCAGTACCGGTTTTGTAGATGTTTAGTGATTACGCGTTTCGCGGCAACACACAGGTGTAAACCACTTCCGGCAACAACATGCGGCCGTTTGCTAAAATATGTGGTGGCACTGTAACGAACTTGTCGCATCGCGTGAAAGAATGTAGAAAAGTCATTGTCCATAGTACTATTAAACATTCCTGCACAACAAACACGCCCCACAACGAAGCGCGGGGTAACTAAAACCCTATGCACCAAAGTCTTTTTTTTCCTTAGCAACATTTTTGCTTTTTCTATTCCTTGGGTATTGATTCGTTAGAGTAACATATTTTTTTATTTACCTCTTAATATCGATACCGTACTGTAACGATCATTTTCGGTACAGTTACTGGGGCCCATTTTTACCGTTTTTGGGGACCAGTACAGGTTCTGTACATGTTTAGTGATTACGCGTTTCGCGGCAACAAACAAGTGTAAACCACTTCCGGCAACAACGTGCGGCCGTTTGCTAAAATATGTGGTGGCACTGTAACGAACTTACTGTCGCATCGCGTGAAAGAATGTAGAAAAGTCATTGTCTGTAGTACTATTAAACATTTCTGCACAACAAACACGCCTCACAACGAAGTGCATAGTGACTGCTCCTGTGAGGAGTTGAAGGTGGGTTAGACTTAAGAGGGAAGGTAATATTTTGCTCACTGCTCATATGTAATTTGAAAGAATAACATTTTATTTTATTTATATTTTGTGTAAGAGTGTCTTACACATGAAACTAAACTTTGTACAATTAACACAATTCACAGATTGACACAAATATTTGCATGGTTCACAATTCTCTCTCTAAAAAAAGAGAAAAAAAAAACCGACTTTAACCGTAACCTAACTGCACCGGAAGAATAACCTAACAACCCGAAACCGAATTAACCAAACTCGATCGGTTTAGGAACCGAGATGACCAAACATTTCAGTTTCGGTTATTTAATGGCCAAACCCGACCTGAACCAACCCGTGCACACCCCTAGCTTCTAGTATAGGGTTAGTGCTGATGCACAAAGGCCATTTTATAGCTTGTATTATGTTTGATCTATTTCCAAGACACTAGCAGCTGCCTACTTATGTCAACTCCTAGTTATTATCCACAAAGTTAGAAAGAAGCAACGATACTTGTGTGATATTATAAAGAGTTCGAAATATTGTTTGTGAAACAAATTACCTACCCTTTTCCGGCAGAAATGATTCACAAATCTCACAGGATTTGATTAGGAAATTCGCTATAAAAAGGTGTTGGTGAACAAAATAGCAGATGCAATATCTAAGGCAACTCATGCAGATCTGGTATCATCTAGTACTAACTTATACAAAACCAAGCATATATAGAGATAGAGAACCAGCTACAGTAGTTAATTGGAGTTGAGAATACTCTCACTCACAATTCTACCCGCCTAAGACAAGAAAAGATGCAACTGATCATGTGAAACAACAAAGCACTATATATGCAAAACTTAAGATGGACGCTATGTGGCGTTGTGTGGGGTGGGGCTGCTACAACCCTCAACCATAGAGTTCGGGGAGATATGGCTACAGAATTTGTAGAAGGTATATATAGAGCAAGAATGATAGATTGTAAGCCAGCAAAACATAGAAGGTATATATACAGCAAGTTTAAGATGGATGATTTGGTTCATTTGATTTTGCAGCCCTACGGACATATAGGCAGACTTTAGTGCACTAGAGACCAAACCAAAAACTTCCAACTAAGTGTTATGGACCCTATCTAGTTATAGCAAATGTGGGATCAGTGCCTTGCGGAATGAGCAACCTGAAGGTACAACTTGCAACCTGGGAAAAGGCAGAACATGTTACCACTTTGTACCCTTGTTGTGATCCCGCAAAAAGGTAAAATAAAAGACAAGATATAAACTACGAGATAACTATCGGATTTCAGTGCAGTGAACATTCTTATAGAGTTATGGCTCTGGATCCAAGAAGGCCACTTTTGCTTTTGTAGAGGCTCGTGGGAACATCAAAACATCCTTTGTAATGTTGAGCCTTTTCTCAGCATCAAGGGTTGCTGCTGGTCGGATTATCATCTTTTCAAGATGTGGAGAACAATGAAGCAAAAGCTTTACAAACAGGAGCTCTGGTCTTGATCCTTCTAGTGATGTCATTTCTACATAATGCAGCATTAACGATGTCTGATCTAGACAGTCCGGGGATTCTAAGAAAGTAGATGTTAGTTCCAAATCAGCCTCTGGTCCCTACAAATATAACACAAAAGTGAAATTACGTCCTACCATCTAACCGTTTACTATAAAAGCCAAAAAATATCAACTTTTAACAATGTTTACCATCTGTGTAGGTGTCACACGAAGTACTTCCAGATTAGGTGAGTTCCGAAGCATACATAGAGCACCTTGAAGTTGATCCAAATCTCCAAAACAAAACTTATGAACTTTAGTTTCTTTGAGCACTTTACCACATGTGGAAGAGACTTTGGAAACTTTTCTGCAGCCAAAATCTGTGCGGTGAAAGTGAGAATTCAACGTAATGATGGCATCAGTTTATGAGTGACGAAGAAAGGTTACGACTTATGCATTCTGATATGAAAGTTTGTATGGTACCTTGAGAAAATAACCATCGACAGTAAAACTAAATGTTTCGACTTGAAAATAACCTTCTAAGGATGTTGACAGACATATACAAACCGCATTAAGGTGTTCACTATGCAACAACAGGAACACCATGGCATTGGCATCAGGGCAACCGGCGACCGCAAAATCTGCAACTTTTCAGCCTTGATGTTGAAGTTGTTAACATTGTGACAATTATGCAGTACCAACTTCTCAAGTTGTGGCATGTTGATCACAGATCCACCTAAATTCCCCCAAAACTAACACATACGAGATAGATACATTTAAGATTGGGAAACCCCTGAAACTTAAGCGGTGCCTTGAAAATGCAGTTATATAATATCAACATTCTCAACTCTAGACACGAGAATACGGAGGATGGGATTGTATAAATCCGATTAAAATTAGTAATGACGAGTTTCCTAACACTGTTTCTTGATAGGATTAACATCCAGTGATCAACTTCTTGGAAGCTATCAATAACTATCTCTTTTGGTATAACGAGACCAAATTTGTCAATGGGACCTGGTGATTGATCATAATGTGGCTTATAACCCTTTAAACCCATTATGTTGATAAGCTCCAATTTTAAAAACTGTTTAGAGAATCGGTTAAGGAAAGCCAGTGACTTCATAGCGGTCCATCTATACCGCCAGTTTTTAGAGAGAACACTTGTTCTTACAGCATCTTCGATCGGGAGACGCTCTAAAATTGGGATTATTAAATCCTCTGGAAAGTTAGCGAGTATGTCCTCTTCAGCAGAAACCCTCTTAGTGTTGCTGTTATCTGTCATTAGTGAAAACAGAGGTTATGAATAACTCAACTGGAATCAACAACGATGGCATAAACAAGATAACTAAAACAGGATAATTTATCAAAAAGTAAACAGCATTATTTATAAAGATTTCTTGAAACAGAAACGCAATTAAGTTTGTCAAGTAAACAGATACAATGAAGAATATTACCATGGAAACCCTCAAGTTGTTGTTTAGTTGGACACTGGAATGTTGAAGAAAAGGGTAATTTAGGGCTCCCAATATAAAAGGGGGAAATTAATGAATGTTTGTTTACAACTTTGTTAACTTTAGACTTAATTACACGGATGATCCTTGTGCTTTACATGAATTTCATACATACCCCCAAATAGTACGTATGGTCTCTCAGTCAAATGTCCGTCCATTTCAGACTTAAGTTCCCTCACATGCCTGTCATGTGAGGGTAATATTGTCATTTTAGTTGGATTTACTATTAAAAAGATAACCCTCCCCTATTTCCCTCATAAATAACCACCATCATCTTCCCTCATCTTCTTCTTCACACCAACCACCTGTAATGGCCACCTGTTCATGTGGTCAGCTTGTTCGAACGTCTTGGACATATCACAACCCAGGACTCCGTTTCTACTATTGTCCAGATCCGGTAAGGTTTTTAGTTAAGAAATCACCTTTAATTTTTGGTTTTTATGTTGGATGTTGTTTACCTGGTGCAGAGGGAGAAACTGTCACCGTCGAGGATTTATTGGTTGGCTTGACCCACCTATGCCCTCGTGCTGTCCAGGTAATCCTTGGCCTTTTGAGCAAGAAACATAATGGAGGAGTAAAGGGATGAACTGGAAGCAAAAATCGAAGGAAGAACATGATGATCTTCATGTTTGTTATAATATTAGGGCTTACTGTTTGCAAAGTTTAACTCTATGTAATGGATAACTTAATGTCAGATATATGTATTAGGTATGAAGTGTAGACACAAGTGTTAAATACTTTTTTTCATTGTCTTGTTTTTATAACATGAGTGATGTTATCGTAAAAAGTACTTTAATGTAAAAAGTAGACTGAATGACAAGTTTTGTCCTTTACGTTTATAGTAGATTTCAAAACATGTTCTTTACGTTTAAAATTGATGAGTTATGTACTTTATGTTTTAAAATCTAGCACGTTTTGTCCTTTAACCCTAACCAAGTTAATTTTTATCATTAAGTGAAAGGTAAAATTGTCTTTTTTACCTATTAAATCCTACATGGCACTAATATAGTAATTCTCCCTATTGAGAGTGCCATACAGGATGCCATATGACATTGAGTGATTTTAAGAAAAAAAGAATTTAAAAACAAAATTGGATTTTTCTCTCTCATTTTTGCTCCCGTAATTTTTAAACGTTAATATCTTTTATATACGAGATTTTTTAAAGAAAAAATTACACAAATTAACGAGCATTTTATTATCTTTCCAACGAGTACCATAGTGCTATATAAAAAACGGAAGAAAAAAATGACTATTTTTTTGTGGGGTTTTTGTTCATACAGGAAAAAAACAAAGTGTTCAGATCATTTATTAATCATGTATAGGCAAGTCATTAATTATGTTCAAAACCAGTAAACATAATTCTATTTTCAATAGGTGTTAGCATTGGTGTTGTACATTGTTTTAGGTTAGGTTTCAATATTAGAGTTATATATTGTTTAAGGTTATGCATTAACATTGGAGATACATTGTTAATTGTTTTAGGTTAGGTGCTAACCAAAGCTTTCTTGCATGTAATTGTAAAGCGCATCAGTCTATTTCATATATAAAATTGATATGTCATATTATATTTCTCAACCCCGGGACGCTCCCGGAGTATAATATCTAGTTTTATATATATTAATACACCATCACCCACCTCCAGCCCCACACCACCATCACCTCCATCTTTTCCACCACCGTAACCTCACCCACACACCTTCATTGTTATACGGTCCCCCCCCCTAAAATCAATAAAAACCATGGCTTTAATCTCTATATCTTAAACATAACTTTTTCTCCAATCTTCAATAATCACAACCTCATAACATGCCTACAAAGCGCTCATCATCATCTACAAAACAATCTTCCTTCTCTTGGTTTCTCTGTCTTGCGTAGATCGTATGCACGGGATAAGGGTTGGCTTTTGAAGGAAAAGAGGGTTCGGACCTGATAAGAAGGAGTCGAGTGGGGTGACGCGTTGGTTGTCAAAGGTCACCGCCGATGGTCATCGAATGAGACTAACTCTCCCGGTCTTTCCTTTCGACACACACCTAGTAACAGAAGAGGGTGCTAAGGTTTGATTGTAGGGATATTGAACGGTAGTTGGTGGTGGTATGATGTGGCGACAACTGTAGTGTTTTTTTTGATGGAAGGGAAGGCGATGGTGATGGTCGGCGACTGTCATTTATGGTCCGATGCGCTATTGGGGATTTGGGGTTGGGGTTTTGACGGAAGGGAATAGGGGGTGGTCAACATCAGTCAGTGGGTAAGGTTTCGATGGAGGGGAAGGGGGTGATGATGGTGGTCAGCGGCTGGTGGTTGTTGCCCGATATGTTTTGTATTGGGGTCAGGGTTTGGTTTGATGGAATGGAAGGGGTAGTGGTGTTGGTGGTTGGGCAAGTGGTGGTGGTCGACGGCATGTGGTGGTCGCAACAAGTATGGTGGTGCAGGTATTAAGAAAGGGGGGGGGGGTTATATTAATTTTAAATTTTTACTTTTTGTCCAAAACTTTAACTTAATTACACAAATAGACAATGGAATGGTAAAAAGATGAATTTACCCTTGCATTAATGTTAAATATAACTAGGTTAGTGTCAAAGGACGTAACGTGCAAGATTTTGGAACATAAAGTACACCAACTTGTTAATTTTAAACGTAAAGAACTTCCTTTGAAATCTGGTATAAACGTAAAGGACAAAACTTGTAATTCAGTCTAAAAAGTATAAGAAGGACTAACGGGCTGACACATGTCACTAGCCAAAAGAGTATTATTGTCCATCACCATATTGTTGATTTTTTTTCAAATTTCACCTTCATTTTTAAAACGACCATAAATTTTCATATGACATTATTTTTTTAAAAAAATACACCATAAAAACAAGTTTTTTATCCTCTTTCATTTGCATACCCCATTGCTATAGTTTTTTTTAAATCGTTGGGTTGATAGCTTGCGTTTTATTGAGGGTATACTTGCGTTTTGAAAGCCAATGACTAATTGAAATATGTTTGCTACAACAAATAACTGCCTAACGTTGGTTCTGAGTCACAGGAAGGGTTAGAAGGTTCAAGGGTTCCGATCTGCCTAACGCAGGTCGTGGTGTCCTTCCACGTTGCAAACGTAGAAGGAGGTTCAAGATAATATTATTTTCGAGTATTAGATTCCTGGCTTGAGTTAGACTCAAAGCCAGAAATCTAGAGTTTTAACTCGAGTTGCGAGTGAAAGAGATATTCTCTTCACGTGTGTATAGCCAAGAGAAAAGAAGATTTTTGTGTAAGAGAATAAGTTGAAGTGTGTCCAATTCTTGTTTGTGATTGATCTGATTAAATAGGCAAAGTATCTTCTAATTTAGGAAAGCATATTATCTAGAATTAGATGCAACAAAAGGACAATCCACTTTAAGCCATTGGTGGCTATTGACCTGCGGTCCGAGCGATGTGGTTACGCCATCGACAGCTGCTTGTGTTGTTCGATGAAAAGGTGACAAGACATGTCATCTTTTGACCTGGATGCTCCGTCCTTCGAACCATTGTAGCCTTCAACCTTTTAAGCGTTGTATTATAATACTTATTATTCTTTTAGCTTTTAGGCTACCCACGTCATCAGCCCCCCAAGTCAGGAGGTTTTGTGGCGAAGCTAGAAGGCTTCTGACTGTTTGCCTATTTTTGCTTTTGCTTGAAAGGTTCAAAGGTTGGTCGGTGTTGGGCGGTTATTATATCTGTAATTTGAATTGTGATTAGACTGTTGATGGGACAGGTGGCAGCCGTGCAGCCTTGTCATTAATGCAGAGCATCATTGCAGTTTATTATTATTTATAACCGCTATATAGTTTTATTTTTAAACATTTTTACACAAACACTTTCACTTTACTCTTTCTCTTTCCTTCGACAATATTCCTGATTCCTCTTAGGATTTCGCCTCCGATCAACCAAATTAGTGTTTTTTCTTTGCTTTTTCTCGTCCCTGATCATCCTTCCAAGCATTATGGGTGCTAAGAAGGATATGGCCGTAACCTTTTCTTCACTTTCACAAAAGGAAGTTGAGGAATTTTGTTCCGAGTGGGATATTGATTTGTCATTTAATCCTGTTGCTCCTGGTGACAAGTTGCCTGTTTCTTGTTGTCCAACTAGTTCTATTGCATTGTATTGTGGTCATTTTGAGTTTTCAAATCTTCGCCATCCGTTTTTCATTTTCTTGTTAAACGTTCTTGAGTATTATAGGGTTTCCTTGGGTCAGATTCACCCACATGGGGTTGGTCGTGTGTTGCATTTCGAAATCCTATGTAGAGCCTTGGGGTATGATCCTACCCTTCTTATGTTCAGGCGATTCTTTCGTCTTGCAAAGAATGGTGACTGGTTCACATTCGAAGGGTCTCAGATAGAAACAAACTTGCTTTCTTCTCATGTGACTACCGTTGGACAATGGAAGACAAGGTTCTTTTGGGTTTCAGAGTCTATCTTTCCTTTTAAGCCTGTGTGGAGACATCCCGAGGCCGTTCGTAATGAAAAGGAACCATCAGAATCTGAATTAGATGAAAACTTTCTCAAAGCTATTCGAGCATGTCCTTCAAGGCTTCGTCCTTTTGGCGAGCGTTTTCTGGTTTTGTCCGGTATTAGCACCGATGGGATAAACAGGGTAGAGACCATGTGTTGATGAAGGGTGATCAGGGTATGCACCTTTTTGTTTTTGTTTGTTGTTGGTTTCTTCCTTCTTGTCTTTTGTTTATACGTTTGCTTTCTTTATTTGTAGTTATGTCGGCTCTGGATTTCATTAAGGGAGATGATGCTTCAGAGGTTGTTTTCAAGGATGCTGAAGCGGTTGTGGGTGAGGACGCTCTGACAAAGTATGAGAAGGGAAGGTATGATGGGACTAACTATGTTGTTGTCCTTAATGTGAAAAGTTTTTCTAAAGCCAGTTCTTCAAGGCTTCAACCAGGAGGTCTAGCCGACGCTTGCTGAAGGCTGCTAGGTCTATTGATGCGTCTGAGACGTTGACTGTTAGTGATGATATTGAGGAGTCGGAGGAGGAGAAGTTGTTACATACTTGCTTCATTCTGCCGAATGCAACTCTGCTCTTGGGGAGGTATACACTAAGCTTATGGTCCATGGCAAACATGCTGGTTTTATGGCAGGTTTTAAGGCTCACGAGTTGGGTCAAGTCATGGAAGAGTCTCCCTTTTATCAGCCTGATTCCCGGATGTCTTCAAAGAGACAGTTCTAAAGATTGAGCATTCAACCTATCCCTATGTTTCCCCAAGTATCTTCTTTCTATGGGAACCCTCTAGAGGGGTTTGAAAAAGTTGAAGCCCAAGGGTTTGAATGAAGCTGTCTGCGCGAATGTGTTGGAATCTTTTTCCAGGAAGAGGGCTCACTCTTGGGACAGTGAGGAGACTTTGGATGCTGGTGAAGCGCCTTCCAAAGATGCAAGTGTTGAAGCCTCTGAGGCTGGTGGTCTCGTGGAAAAGCTGCCAAAGAAAGGGAAGAAATCCAAGAAGGCGAAGGTGGCGAAGGTTGTTGGTGAGGATGAAGCCTCCAAGCCTTCAGGATCAAGTGGTGACGCTTAACTTTTATGACTACCCTTATTTGTAGCTTTCTTAGCAGTTGGTTTGTAAACAATTAACTTTGTGGTGGTGTTTTAGACAATTTATCTTTTGATGGAACCATATGGGTTCCTTTGTGGTTGTGGGCTTTAAACAGCCCTTTGAACAATGTTCTAGTACTTGGCTTGTTAAAGCCTTGAATGTTTAAGCCCTTAAGGCTATTATTAAGTATATGTGGTTGTTCATCTTTTACTTTTAATGGGACGGAGGGAGTATTTGTTATCCTTGTGTGTTTGTCTTTGTTAGTGTTTGGAAATGTTTAACCGGTAGCACCTTCAAAGGTTGAATGCTGCAGTCATTCATCCTTAAGGTAGTCTAGGCAAACAAGTCACCATCTATCCTATATACACTTACACAAGTGCTTCAATATGTTTCGTAAGTTTGTTTTTTAAACTTAAGGAACGATTGATGTAGGTTGTTCAAACCCGTCAATGAGACTTATAAAAGTGCTTTTTGTCTATCTCATGGAGTTGGATTGATCTAGGAACTCACCCCTTACATAGGTCCGTTTTAACCCTCGAACCTATTAAGCAAAATGGCCTGGGAGCTCATCCCTTTACATGGCCCATGCCATGGAGTTTTTTGCAAGGTTTCCCAGCCTGAACATAGGATAGAAAGTCAAAGTTTTCAAAAGAGGATCTAGTGATCCTTTCATTCATTTGGTATGTCATCATTACATCGCTTAAAAGAGAACAACATTTCATGAAAGCTTAAACGAAGAACCTTTTAAGGTTCTTGCCATTCCAATGGCGAGGAAGCTTTTTGCCTTCCATTTTGGCAAGCTTGTAGGATCCTCCTTTGTAGGATTCGAGGATGGTGTAGGGACCTTCCCCATTTAGGTCCTAGCTTCCCTTGGTTTTCCTTCTTGCTAGCTTCATTATTCCTCAGAACTAGATCTCCTGGCTTAAAGCGTTCATGCTTAACTCTGCGTTGTAGTAGGACTCCATCTTTTGTTTGTATTGAGCTTCTCGAATTGCTGCTGAGTCCCTAGCTTCTTCTAGGAGATCTAGATTGAGCAAAGCTTCTGGTTCATTGGCCTTGATATCGACATGAAGCGTTTGAAGTGCGGTGACTCCAATTTCAGCAGGTATGACTGCTCAGATCCAAAAGTAAGGCTGTAAGGCGTTTTTCTTGTTGCTTGTCTTTTCTGTGGTTCGGATGGCCCACAGGACGCTTGGAAGTTCATCCAACCACTTTCCTCCTTGCCTTCCTAGTCTAGCTTGATCCCTTCAACCACATTTCTATTCATTCTTTCGACTTGACCATTTGATTGTGGGTATGCTACAGAGCTGAAGACTTGTGTTATTCGGTATTCTTTGCACCAAGCATTGAACGGTTTTTTTCTGCGAATTGCTTCCCGTTATCAGTAACAAGTACCTCAGGCAAGTCGTATCGGCAAATGATGTTTTCCCCACAAAAATCGATTATTATTTTTTTCCAGATATTTTCCCCAAAGGCTTCACTTCTGGCCATTTTGTGAAGTAATCAACACCACTAATAAGAATTTGACCCTCCTTTTTACCTGTGGAAAGGGTCCAACGATATCCATCCCCCACTTGTGGAATGGCCAAGCTAAACTGATAGGCACCAAGTCATGCTTGGGGCTTTTTGAGATGGGAGCATGAATTTGACAGGCTTCACATTTTTTCAATTGCCCAGATGCATCGCGATGCATGGAAGGCCAGAAGTAGCCGAGGTTCATGAGTTTCGCAACGACTGATCTTGGACCACAATGAGCTCCACATATTCCTTCGTGAACTTCCTTAATTAGGTATCTGCTTTGTTCAGGGCCAACACATCGAAGCAATGGGGCCAAGTACCCTTTTTATAGAGTATTTCGTCTTGGATGATATACTGCTTAGACTTGATTCGAACCCTTTCAGCTTCAACAGGGTCTTGGGGTAGTTCACCTTTTTTTGGAACCTTATGAACGGAGTCATCCAATTTGGTTCATTTTCAGCGATTACATCTTGAACTTCGAGTTCGGATATGGAAGGATGCTGGATCACTTCAACCAACAACTTTTTAGTGAGGTGGGCAAAATTTAACGAAGCAAGCTTGCTAAGGGCGTCGGCTTTCTTGTTGTGAGACCTTGGAACCTGTTTGATTTGCAATACTGGAAGGTATTCATGATCTCCTTGGCCTTCTCTCTATTTTTTTCATATTAGGTTCCTTGGCAATGTAACTGTCGTTCACTTGATTGGAAACCAGGAGTGAGTCAGTGAACACTTGAAGCTTGTGAACCATCATCTTTTTTGCAAGCTTCAGTCCTGCTATCAGGGCTTCGTTATTCTGCTTCATTGTTTGTTGTCTGAAATTCCAAACGAAGGGCATATGTGAATTCTAACCCTTCAGGGTTAATTAGTACAAGACCTGCCCCTGAGCCTTCAACGCTGGAAGCTCCATCTGTTTACAGCTTCCAGGCTTCGGGGTCAAGGTGTCGTCTGTGGTGATATTAACTTCGGCAGTTTCCACCTTGGAATTTCAACGATGAAATCAGCAAGTATTTGTGTCTTTATTGCTTTTCTTGGGACGTAGGTATTTTGTGTTCACCTAGTTCAACAGCCCATTTGGCTAATCGTCCCGAGGTTTCGGCCTTTCAAGCACATTCTTGATAGGTTGGTTAGTGACCACTTGTATGGGATGTGCTTGAAAGTACCTTCGAAGCCTTCTGGCTGTTTGTACCAAGGCTAAGGCTAATTTTTCCCAAGGAGGGTACTTGACCTCTGCCAAGTTGATTTCCCTGAGGTTGTTGAAGGTTTCTTGTATGTCGTTAAGCATTGGTCTTCCGTCTTGCTTTTGATGACTAAGTCATCCACGTAAGCTTCCATGTTCCTGCCAATTTGCTTGGCAAAGGCCTTGTCACCAATCTTTGGTAGTGGCACCTGCATTTTTTAAACCAAAAGGCATCTTTTTGTAACGAAAGATACCCTTGTCAGTATGAAAGGCAGTCTTTTTCTCATCTTCCTCATTCATTTGTATCTGGTGATAACCCTTATAGGCATCCAGAAAACACTTGAAGGGGAAGCCTGTAAGCGAGTCAACCTTTAGATCAACTTCTGGCAAAGGATAACAATCCTTGGGGCAGGCTTTGTTGAGGTCTTTGAAGTCTATGCACATTCTCCATGAATCATCAGGCTTCGAACCATCACAGGTTTGCAACCCATGATTGATATTTCAGCTCACGAAGGATTCCAGCTTCGACCAGCTTATCGACCTCTTGACAGGCAGCTTTGCTTCGTTCAGGAGCAAGACTTCTTTTCTTTTGAACTATTGGCTTGACATTTGGGGGAATCTTGAGTTCGTGTTCGGCAACCTCTCGAGGGATCCCTGTCATGTCACTTGGGCACCAAGCAAAAATATCGACATTATCTTTTAATAATACCTCAAGCTTTGAAAGTGTTTCAGCAGGAAGGGCCGTGTTGACCCGTATCCTTTGATCAGGGTACTGAGGGTTGATGCTGAGACCAAGCTTGCTTTGCTCGTTGGGACCTTCACTAACCGTTAACACGGAGGTTGAGGGTTGGAGAGTTGCAACCCCCTTCTCGGTAGGGAACTTGGCACTCTTTCGGCTGATGGAGACGGTCATGTCAAAGACCACAACACCTGGTCTGCCGATGATGACGTCATAACTTGATGGTAAATCTAGGACAACGAAAGTCAATGGTTCAGTTCTTTGCATTTGTCCATCGGAGAAAGTGACATCAAGCGTTATTTCTCCCAAGGGCTTGATTGGTATATCCGCAATGCCTTTGATGGCGGCTTTGGCCGCTGGAGCTTGGAGCGTTCTTCTGAGCTTAGAAGGTTGAAACATTTTTGCGAACATGATTTCAGTAGCAGCTCTTGTGTCTATGTAGGCTTTTTGTGTTCTGAGTGAACCAACAAAAGCTTCAAGGACCAGAGGATCACAATGGTTTTTCTTCCTTGGTACAGGGGAAGTAGATGCCCTGACGCTCCCAATCCTCCAACCTCTGTCGCTTACTGGGGGTTTCGTGTTCGACAAAAACCATGGCAACATCCTTCTTTTTGCTATCAGCTATGTTTTCTTTGACACCTTTGACCAAGTGAGCTAGTTCTCCAGACCTAACAGCTTCTTTGACCTTTTTTAAGTTGGAAGCAATCATTGTTGTGGTGTCCCTTTTCTTCCAAACTCACAATACTGGTTGGAGCTTTCGTTTCTTTTGCTTTTTGGTAAGGGACGAGGAGGTCTGAAGGTATGCTTGATTTCTTCTGTTGCCAGGATTTCTTGAGAAGTTTTAGTGAGGACTGTGAAGTTCACGTTTCTGTCTTTGCTTGGAGGGTTCCTGCTTTCGGGCCTTCGAGACTCAGGCCCTCTGGTCTTTTGTCATAGGTCCCATAATTACTCCTTTTTTCGGATAGGGTATTGTCCTTCTCCAGCTGGATGCCCTTTTTCTTTGTTCTTTGATATCTTCAGCCTCTTCTCCTCGAATATGAGCCTCAG
>JAUTDX010001570.1:0-98658 GCA_030844895.1 Ambrosia x helenae
AAATCTGTTAATTTTAATCGCTATTTGTTACTGGTTGCGTCTATCTGTGAATTAGGTTATAATATTTATGCATATTGATATATAATTTTTAGGTTTATGTATTTTAAGATCCTGATCTGCATACCATAAGTTGCAAAAGATGGATCTACTGTGTAAGGATCATTTTATTCTAATTTGTTATATTGTAGAGGTGTTATCGAAGCTTATAGATCCATTAGGTTTACTTTAATCATATGTTTAGATGAGATGAGATGTTAGTTTAATGTTTGGAAATTAGGTTTTATTCAGATCCGATCGGTTATGGTTAGATAATTAAGGGCGTGTCGGCTAAGAGGTAGCTTCCGAATCGGTCAACATGTTTTTAAAAACTAACCGTTACGAGGTGTCTTTTAAGTGAACCAAAACACACGCTTACCTCTGACAATGAGAGGTAGCCTCGTAATGGAACCGTTAATAGGGCTACCAGATAGCCATTTATATAAGCTTGGGATGAAATCGATCTGTTTATCATTATGATGATATCTGCTGCTGCATGTATATGGTTGTTATTGTGGTAACAATATATTTTTGTAAGTGATCGACAATTGATTTCTGCAGCCGTTCTGATTTTGTATACTTCATCGGATTTAATTAGATTTAGATATATTCTAGACAATTTTATGTTAGTTTTTTTATTTATAATCCTGGTTTTTCATGCTAGATCATTTTAGTTTTAATGATTTAGTGATTTATGTTGATTGTTTACTACTATGTAGGGATCTTATCCAGCAACGATATGGGGCTAACATTCACCAAAACTTTTTAGCCGGCTATTTGCCAAGAAAGAGATGCGTATTTTGATGGTGGGTCTTGATGCGGCTGGTAAGACAACCATTTTGTACAAGCTCAAGCTTGGTGAGATCGTGGACAACTATCCCCACCATTGGTATGTTCACCCTTTAATAAATCGGCTAGAAATGTTTAATCTTTTAATCTTGCCCCTTGATTTATACGTCTCTTGTTCTGTAATTTGAACAGAATGTTCGTATTTGTAGGAAATGTTTAAAAAAGTTATAGTTTTGTTTTAACTACTTCCTGTGATCCTAATTCTCAAAGCTTAGTAGGTTCTTTCTAGAAGGGCTTAGGCTGATATGTTGATATCGTATCCCGCTGATAGCCAAGGTTTAAAAGTACCGGAATCGTGCCTCGAGGCGTTTTCCCTTTGCGTCACGAGGCGTACACCTCGAGGCGAACCGAGGCGTAAGCCGAGGCGGAATTAAAAAATAAATATAAATTTTATATATCTTATAAAAAATGAAATCCTAACTGATTTCATCATCAGATTTATCAAAAACACACATTAAAAAAGACATGAAATGCTTGAAATTGACACAAAAAGTTTAAAACATCAAAAACCCATGAGGCGCACCTGAGGCGCATGTACAAAGTAAAACCCTGAGGCGCCGCCTCAGATTCGTTTTTCTTACATGATCGCCTTGAGGCGCACACGGGGCGCACGCCTCACCGTTTTTCTAACCATGCTGATAGGCTGATAGCAATTGATAATAACAACATTTTATGTTTACTGGTGGCATGGTGTTTGGAAGTTAGAACAGTGCTTGTTGATAAATTCATTAAACACCAATTTATTTAGACTTTCAAAGTAACGCATGAATATATAAATTTTCCTATCAATATTTTCTATTTGTGGGAGTTACTGGGGTCTGGGTAGTGGGTACGGTGGTTGTTGTTGTAAAGTAATGCATGAATATATAGTAAGAAAAATATTTGGGCATCAATTTAGTATATCTGTAGTCTGAGCGATTTGGCACTGAATGACAATTTTAAGTAAAGGATAAAGTCGTGCCGTGGTTTAGTTTTTTTATCATTTATTTTGTAGTTGTGGCTTAGTTTTATCTCAAGTGCATTAGTTGTGGTTGTCTACTTGTAGTTGCGGGAAGGACGTCATAAATGTGTATGAATTTTGGATATTTTTTGTTATCTCAGTTCTGTCTAAGATTTAGCTTGCTATTAGCAAGTATGACATA
Organism: Ambrosia x helenae; assembly: GCA_030844895.1. Taxonomy (NCBI): domain Eukaryota; kingdom Viridiplantae; phylum Streptophyta; class Magnoliopsida; order Asterales; family Asteraceae; genus Ambrosia; species Ambrosia x helenae. Next base: position 2,028 of record JAUTDX010001570.1, read on the forward strand.
TATGAAATAATAAGATGCAATCATGCAATTTTCATTCCATCAAGAGACATGTCATCACCATGTGTTAGTTCATTTTTTCACCTTTTGATATTGCAATTCTTTGCAGGGTTTAATGTGGAGACTGTCGAGTACAAAAACATCAGTTCACTGTCTGGGATGTTGGGGGTCAGGACAAGGTATGAAATATTTTTTTATATTTGACTTTTGGTTGGTATTTTATGATATATTTGTATATTCAATTTCCCATCCATGTTTTCTGAAATATGATTATGTCATTGAAGTAATACAGATTTAAGAATCCAATATTAATCTGATATGTATGCAGATTCGTCCACTATGGAGGCACTACTTCCAGAATACACAAGGTCTTATCTTTGTGGTTGATAGCAATGACAGGGATAGAGTTGTTGAGGCAAGAGATGAGTTACATAGGATGTTGAACGAGGTATATTTTTTCTGATTTTTAACACTACACTCTATGCCCGCTAAAAGATGAACGGATGTAATAAGTTGACATTCATTTTTAATACTGTATCACAGTTGTTGGCTTTTCACCTCTAGTGTGAGATTTGCAAAAATTCTTCTAGTTCACTAATCTCACACTAGAGGTGACAAGTGGGTGGTTTGGGTTGTAGGATCAAATGCAAATTTTGTCAGAGGTGACCAGAGTTTTGCTATATCAAAATGCAAATTTTATGAATTTTTATTAATAAAAAATAGGTTGTAGGATCAGAAGATTTATAAACTAGTTACAATGCTACTATTTCCAAATTTTGATCAAGAAAAGTAGAATATAATCTACCTGTTTTTATTGCAAATTCTTAAGCACCTTTTTAGTTGTTTCCCATTTGGATGTCGTGTCACCCAAACAGACCTATAGCCCAAAGTGACCCACTTTTGTTCATTTGGGCCAACACCGCCCCATCTACATGACAGTGGTACAAGGTTGCTGAAGGAAAGTTGACTGCATGATAAATACGGATATATGAGAAGCTATATAGTGACTAGACAATTGGAAATATTAACAATTTTACATACAGGACGAGCTTCGCGATGCCGTTTTGCTTGTATTTGCCAACAAACAAGATCTTCCAAATGCGATGAATGCTGCTGAAATCACTGATAAGCTTGGCCTCCATTCCCTCCGACAGCGCCACTGGTAAGATTTTGTCTGACTCTGGATGGAAATATTAAGATCGCAATTTCGACCCATTTACTTATAACTGAGTTGATTTTGCATTATGATTTATCTCAAGTGGGTGGTCAAACAGGCTGAAAGTCTCCCATTGTTTTTTTATAATGCATGCATCCTAGATTGTCTCCTTCAAAGATCTTGTTGTTATTGTCACTATAATTGGACCCATGAATTATTGGATAATGTTTAAGATGGCAGCAGACTATTGAAACTATTTTATAGGTCACCAAATAGGTATGATGTGTAACACACACACACATGCAAAATGACCAACGTTTTCTTCACCTTATTGGCCTTTAGATAAAGTTAACATCGTGTATCTTCGTTTTTTCTAAAAATTTAAAGACCATATTTGTCATCCTGCTTGTCATTTGACGGATTTCGTATTAACAAATTAAGCTACATATTTGGTTGCCTACGTATACTAACTTGTTATATACTTATTTTTTTTAAAATGGACCAAAAAAGTGCTTTTAGTTGACCATGAATTTAATAACTATTACTTCGGTTTTTTATTCTTCTCCATAGGTACATCCAGAGCACCTGTGCAACCTCAGGAGAGGGACTCTACGAGGGTCTTGATTGGCTTTCTAACAACATCGCTAACAAGGTGCGTAAACATAGCTTTATTTTTTTGCCCCTTTGTATTAAGTTTTAATTTGTATTTTTATTTTTTTTGCAGGCTTAGGATTGAATATGGATCATGGATGTGAGCTGTGTGTCTTTGTTGTTGGTTCAGCAGCTTTTTGTGGTAGCAAAATGTGTCTTGTGTCTTATAATATAGTAGTATTCGGGTTTGGGTTGCATTGCAAGTACTTTTCAAATAGTTTTCTTGATAAACCTGAAGTTGTAATAGAGGTTGATTTTGACTCTATGCATTTACCTTTCACTAAATCATCATTCACACCTTATCTTGTGGTTTCCTTTCTTTTTCTATTGTCGCCAATGTATTTCAATTTAATAATCAGAAAATAGTAACAGTTTTTTTATCTGTGATATATATTTTGTCACCCCATTAACTGTGGCTTGTACAACATCATTTGAAATGAATGTAGTCACATGCATATCAACAGAATATGTGTAGTAGGTTGTGAAGGGAAGTCACATCCATGGCTGAAAGGACCGGGGGTTCCCAAAGATCCTATCGATTTGAAAAAAAATGGATCACGTGACTTTAAGCCCCTATCATCTAAAAGTTTATGCTTCGCCACTAGTCACGTCTCTCTGTCATACCTTGAACACCACTACATTTGAATGAAATGGAGCATCAACGCTATGTTCCGAGTTAACTTAAAGAGGGAAAGGAAAAGAAAGGATAAACATCCTTTCGTTCCGTTTCCTTCCAAATCGGAAGGAAAACTAAACTTAAAGATTTTGCTTAGTTTTCCTTCCATTTCCTTTCTTTTTTCCCTCCTTAAATGAAACTCGAGAACACACTATGTTTTGTTTTCCTTTCTTTTCCCCCTTAAATGAAACTCGGGAACACAATCAAATTTTTCTTTCCTTTCATTTCCTTTCTTTTCCCTCGTTAAGTTAACTCAGGAACATAGCGCAAAAGTAGACTCACTAGCCTACTATCGGGTAACGAGCGTGAGAGATGTGGGGCTACTGGCAAATCAACTAATCATATATTTTCTTCTTTAAAAAAAATAGTTAAAACCTTTAAACCGATGTGACTGGGTGGTTTCGGTTAAAGGTTATTTGCCTATGTGATGCTAGGGTGACGCCTTAACAAACAATTTAACTATAACACTCAAGGTCGTCCCAGATAAACCTAAAAAAAATTGGGCTAGAGCAAGTAGAGAAAAGTAAAAAAAAAAAAAAAGCATCTATTAGACCATTATTAAATTGGTTTTAATTTTTATTAAGTATATATGAGTTTGAACTTTATTATTTATTTAAGTTATTCTATTTACCAAAGCAATTGTGCAATGGTTGTTTGTACCATATGCTTTAGGGCATTTCTTCAATTCTAAGGGATTTAAGGGTTAGTTTGGTCTTTTGGTGGTGGACAGGTGTATTAACTATATTTTTCTGGCACACGTGTTCTTCTCCCTCTGTCTTATACATCTGATCTCTCTTCCTACTCATTTTTTTTGTTCTCTCTCTCTAGAAACAACCACCACCAGCCTGGGTGTTTTGTGAGGACGGTGGTCGTGATCAGGGGTGACGCTGGTGGTGGTGGGTTGTGTAAAACCACCGTTATGAAACCCTAGCCATTTGGGTCTGATGGCGGCAGTAGTTGGCGTCTTGGGGTGCTGTTATGTGGTGGTTGGGTTACCATATGCGGTGATTATTTGATGGTGGTTGTAATGGGATGTGATGGTGGTGGTTGATGGAGAGACATCTATCTATCTCTCTAAACACTAGGACAAAAGGAAGCAACCATCTATGGTTGCAGCGTGTCATTTCCGGCCTGCCGTCGGTATCGAAACTTCTTCAATCGTTCTGAAGCTTCAGGTTTGTCACACAATATTTGGTTTTTTCCTGATTTTCATCTTTTGTTGATTCGATTTAAAACCGATTCTTGGTTTTCATTTGCAATGGTGTGGTTTCATATTTTTTTACAATCAGGAGGCAGAAGGTGATAATTGAGTTATATTCTGAATTTTGATGTTGTATAGAGCACTGATGAACATATTAGATTATTTACTTAATTAACTGATGTCTCAGGTGTTCCCACTACTGTTACCGGAGACCTTTCTGGCCTCAAACCTGGACCTCATGGTTTTCATGTTCGTTCACTTGGTGACACAACCAATGGTTCATGTCAATTGGTATGTGTTTCCTTAAGGAAATAATTTAAAGTGAATTAGTCTGTGTGCACACGATATATTCAAACACTGAAACTAGGGGTGTAAATGACACCTAACGGCTCGAGATCGGCTCGGGATCGGCTCGGTAAAAAGCTCGAACGAGCCGAGCCTTAACGAGCCCGAGCCCGAGCCCGAGCCTGAAATATGGCTCGTTTAGTTATCGAGCCCGTGCTCGAGCCCTAGATACAAAGCTCGATTGGGCTCGCGAGCCTAATCGAGCCTTAACGAGCTAGAGCCCGAACCCGAGCCCGAGCCTAAGTTACAGCCGAGCCTAAGTTATAGCCTTAACGATTGGGCTCGCGAGCCTAAGTTATAGCCGAGCTTTTGCGAGCTCGAGCCGAGCTTTTGAGCTCGTTTGAGATTCTCAATTCACCTCGAGCCGAGCCGAGCCGGGCTCGAGCTTTGAATTTTGCTAGCGAGCCGAGCTCGAGCTCAAGATTGTAGGCTCGAACCGAGCCGAGCTCGAGCTCGAGCTTCACAAAACCTTAACGAGCCCGAGCCGAGCCAGTCAGGCTCGGGCTCGGCTCGGCTCGTTTACACCCCTAACTGAAACCCTTCGGAATTTCTAAGGATGGCGTCAAAAGGTCTGTAACTTTCACCCATTTACCCAAAAAGATAATAAAATAAGAGGTTGTAACTTTCACCCATTTACCCATGAATGAGTTAATTTGTTTTATTACTTAAACGGGTCAAATAACAAAAAGGTTAAGCTAATAAGGGAACGGGTAAATAGTCGAATGCGTTGAAAGAAGGCTTAGATTATTATCATATCATGTATTAAAGTTTTTTCAATCCAGATTTTTCATGGAAAGGAGCATGCGGACCGTTTGCGATTTTGAGGATATGGAGTTTTTGTTTGTTTTATGTCATGGATGAGCTTTGGGGCAGTGTGGTTGTTTCTGTTCTGTTTTGGGGCTTTGCAAATTAGGTAATGATTAATGAATCTTTTTTTTTGTTGGTTAATTATGTTGTTTTGTTGGATCTGTTTTTGTTTATTTGAGTTATGATTGTTTGTTGATGGTTATTGGATCATATCTTGATTGGGTATCATGATTTACTTTGTTGCAATGCTTTGTGTTTGAATTTGCTACATATGTTTAAGCAAACTATGAGAAATACAACGGATAAATTAGTGGATGTATTAGCACACTACATTCCATGAAGTTTCTGTTAGACATTCGAAAACATAAAGTTTAAGCTTTGGTTTTAAATTGGGTTATTGTTAAACCTAACTACAAACCCTCCTCTCTACTAATTTTTAGTGTTTGATTGATATATTCAATGTGTTTTGGTAGGAGAAGATTGGGGGTAACAAGAGCAGAACATGGAAGCTATGGAGCAGCCCCTCAGCGGGTGTTCGGCTTCTTCGTTTTCAAAGAGGGTGAAAGGAGGCGTGGGGCGGTTGTCGACTTCGGATGCTTCGTGTTCCGAAGAGGTTCTATTTTCTGCTGCTGTTGCTAATGTGGTCCCTTTCATTATCTTTAATTCATTCAAAGCAATTACTCTTTCATTATCTTTAATTCAGTAATTTAATTTAAAACTTATGGTCGGAACCTATCACACAAAAGAGTGAGTCAATTACTCTTTTTGAACTTTCTACAAGTTATTCTAAATTAGTAGTTAATATTATGCTGAATTTATGATGCTTTTGTTAATTGAAATGTCTTCCTTTGCTTAATTAAGAATAACTTACCGGAGGTTTAATCACTTAAATTTTAAGCTTTGACTTCTTTACAAAGTGTTCAATTTTAGTTATAGGCTTGACTTCAATAACTAGACTTACTTTAGTTAAAACATGATATTTGTTGGTCTATTGTATAGCTACATAACAATTTATATGATGTGGAGAATGCGGTTGATAACACTAAAAGTTCTGAGGTGATGTATCATAAGGCCAAGCTGAACTGTTATGGTAGTTCTCAATCATAACAAATTCAAATGGTAGAGCCAAATTCAAACTACCACAACTACTATAAAAATCTCTTCAATAATCACTAAGTTAAGCCTTTTTACTTGATGATGACAACGATTTAAAATGGATCGACTATTTTTAATCTAAGTTTGGTTTAAAACATTTTCTAGATTGTGATTTAGGTTAGGTTGATTGTTCCTTGATGTTATTTCGACTTTGTGCATTAGTTGCTGATGGTTTTTTCTGGCCTTCGTTTTCATGTCGTGCTCCTGACACTCTTTGTATTCATTACTTTCTTATCAGGTCCACTTGAATTCGCTTATGCGCAGGACTGCTTATGCGATGACTCTAGCTCAGGTACGACGCCTATTGTATTTATTGTTTCCATTCATTACTTTTCGGGAGGTTCGTTTACTTATACACTGATTACATTTACTCATATGCATGTTACGTTTTATCGCACCTTTAACGGTCAGGGTTTAAATTCAGATATTCTTTTGCTAAATATCAAAATCATATTGTAGAGTTATCCACATATTTGAGGCTCACTTGAGTTTAAATCATTAAGAAGAGTCGATGTTATTAACTAACAATTCAGATGATGGCTTAGAGGTGGTAATTAAAAAATTGACTTCCTGAGATTGAATACAATTAAATTTGCAGTGGAATCAGGGAGGATCCCACCTTGATCCCTTTCAAAATCATGCTCTTGGACAATATCACCTTGGAGATCAAGTGGCCGCGCAAAGACGCTTGGATTGATTAACCTCTATACATTAGCATTTTGGATTTTGCATCTGCTATAGGCTTTGGATTTTGCACAGATTTGATGAGGATGATAGATAACCAATGGTTGTATGGTGGTCTTTGAAAGGTTTATGAAACATGTGGGCTGTTACAAACCAATTACAAAACAATAATATGGTGATGATACTTGACTATATAAGCATGTAATCAAACGTTATCCATACTATTAACAAAAACACGGTCACCAGGTCGCCCCCGCCGCAACGCGCGGGGGGACGATGTCTAGTAATATACTAATTACCAAAGCTTTTATGCATTGGGACATTGGGTATTTGTACATTGTGCTTTAGATGTTATACCGGTGGTTTCCACAAATCTGTGTTCTGGTTTTGGGATGTGTGGCCTGGTTTTACACTCCACAAAACCAAAGTTCAGACCCCAACTCAACTCTACTCTCTCTCTCTCGCTCTCTCTCATACACTGCGTCGTCACCTACCTTTGGCCAGTAGCCAACAAAAAGCCATGGTCTCAGGTCGTGTCGAGGAGGCGGAGAATGAGAACCTACAGGCTCCGACCACGCCATGGTCTTAGGTGTGTTCTTTTCTCCCTTTCTATTGAATTTGCTCGACTTCGTAGCTTTATTGTTAAAATCTTAGGCTTTTATGTGGGTTCGGGTGGTTTGAAGTAGAGATATTTGGATGTTCCTAAATTGGGAGTTTCCGTGTAAAGGCATCACAATTACTAGGGGCTATTTGTCTATCTAGGTTCCACTTAGTTACCTACCGGTATGGCTCTTATGCTACATTTTTACATGATTTATTTGAGTAGAATTACTTATATGTGGAAATGGGAAATCTGTTGTATTTGGTAAGCGTATGAATTTTTAACATTAATTCTTGGGACTAACCTTGATTATTGAGAAGCCAAACAACAGTGATTAAAGAACTAACTATGCGATTGTTTATTCTGATTTACTAAGTTACAAATTTGGCTTTTTGAATGTGTTTTGTTAAGAGGAAAATCCTGATGTGTCTTTGACTTACAAGACATATTAACCTAAACAAAATTATTTTAAAAAAACATGTATTGTACATGGCACAACTAAGCCACTGCATAAGTTTTAGTATTTTCCATTCAAATGTTATTTGTTTATGCAGCAATACCAGTCTCACATTGCCTTTAAGCGACATCTTGATGGACGTCGCTGATAATAGAATGTTATTACAAAATCCTACATACGTAGGAGACGTTAGGTTATGAGATTTTGGTTAGTTTTATACCATTTATGAATGTTATGTTATCATATATTTATATACTACTTAAATTACAACGTCGGTGACTATACGCGTCACCCAACCTTTCCTTTTTTTTACTAAGACACGTGTCTTTTTGTCTTGGTTTGTTTCTTTCGTTTAAAAATACAAAGAAAACAGAGAAAAGAGAGCGAGAGATAGAGCAGTAGAAAGAGAAACAAGAGAGAGGTAGACGAGGGCTCCGGGCGGAGAGAGATAGAGCGAGGGATCCGGGCGTGATACGCTTGAAACCGCCGACGGTGGTGGTATCGGTATGGTTAGACGACTGACGGCAGAAGCCGCTAACTAGGGTGGGCAGTGAACCCTCACCGGCGGCAATGGTGTTTTAGCGCTCAATAAGGTTTTTTTTTTACATTTTCTCTATCTCATATAAGGACTACCCCCGCTGTCACTTCCACAACCGAGCTTCAACCTTTAGATGTTGTAGTTTCTGACTCATTACCGCTCAATAGGTTTTCTGCTCTTATACTCTATAGTTATCTGTAAAAATTTGTTGTTTGTTTTAATTGTTTATATATGCAACTCTAGGCAATTTTTGACCCCATTTTGGCAAGCCAAAGTAGCAATTATCTTATTGTTACAGTTAGAGTGTGTCTTCTTTGTTTTAGGTTTATTCAGTAATCTTATTTAGGCTACTAGAGTTGAATGGTTAGGAATGATGTGATTACATAATTAATTTTATGTTATGTTCTCCCATTTATGTGAATTAAAAAGGCAGAGAAGGAGAAATCAAACTTTGGTTTCAAGGTGCATTTTTCATTAGTTTCAACTTTTGAAGTAAGCAAAGAAGAATCAATTTAGAATGACAAAAATGTGAACATCTTTCGAAGACAAATAGTTAGATATCCATATTGTTAAGATTAAGAGAGCTTAATGAAGATGGAAGTGGTGTAGCAAATCACAACCCCTAATTCTTACATTACACGTGGTTGACCTCAAAAGTCAAATGTTGTAACGAATAACAAGTTTTGGAACCAAAATTCCTAACAATTGATATATGAATTAAGCATGTATCACCGAAACCATGGCCAGTTGATCTTGAAATGCAAATAATATTCAAGAATGCATATGCTTTGATTTGACTTGACTTCTGCCAGAGTTTATTTCTTTTTGTATCATACCCTTCTAATTTCTAATATTAACATAGTGTTTGTTAATATGTCTGACAGACACAAGCATAAAACCAAGGCACTTGGAATAGCCATTCAAAGAGACAACCACCATCTTTTGCAAGCCATTTGAAAAGAGGCAAAGACTTAGGATCAAATGGTCAGACAAGATTAGCACAACGCAGGGATGAAACATGAAATATTTTATGATGCAGTATAAGTCCTGCAGCCAGAAAACATGAATGCGACTATGATCCTTATTAACATATGTAATCTAAGTAAAACGCTTTTAGTGTATGTAATGTATATGTTTGGGCCATGTAACTGGAAAGCTTTTAAACATCAGCAACCTTAACGCCAAGGTTCTAATGCCGAAACGTAGTCTGAATATAGTATATGTTAAGAACCCAAATACAAAACTAGGACAAATAAACGTGAGAAGATGTTTCTGATATTTTTATGCACGTTTAAAGTTCGGCATAAATTCGAGTCATTTTAAATTTCGTCGCCGCCGCAACGCGCGGCGGGTCGAAATACTAGTTGGGTATTAAAGAGTAAAAGAGCACTTAACTTAATTTAAAAATGAGTTTTAGTGTTTAGGGCTTAGTATAAATAAAATGTTAACATGCTTTAGGGGTTGCATGGTAGGCTCTTAATTATTCGTTAAGAATCTACCTCTGAATCGATCAACATTAGTGTGTTTGGTTCACTAACAAGACATACCTGAATTAGTAGAAATGTTTTACCCCCCGAGTTTTAAAATGACGTGGAATGAAAATTTTGCCTTTTATCCATTCACATGTATAATGTGTTCATAACCCTTACCAACCATTCACGCACCACCTCATCGACCCACCACACCAACTAGTTAGGCGAGTCAAGTTAGGCTCCTTACTCGTTCAGAGTCTCTTAACCAATCAGACATCTTAACAACACAACACTTATTGGTGCAGAGATTACCAAACAACCCCTGAGTGTTTAACAAAGTATATAGATTTTTCTTTGAAAATATATACATAAAAATATTATAATAGTAATTTCGGGCCTTGAGCCGTTTGCTCTCCCCGGCCTTCGTCAAAGCCGGCTTTGCAACCACTATACATACTATTAGCGTTAAAACGTTATCATTGTTTCAAGAGGTCTACAACTAATCAGTTTCACACGAAAACATATCTCAAAAATTACATTACATTCATCTCTTTTTGCAAAAAAATAAAACGAAAGGCGTTATGTACAAATAATAATTTGTATAATAACTTTCATTACACCTTTTTTTCGAGATCATGAATCGAATCCGGTGATTATATTATAAAATATTCGAAACGTTGTATTCAATGAATTTGTATGGTTCCAAACTTCCAATCCACGCACACCAATACATCTTTCGACTGGGTTTCGCCAATATTAAGTGGTTTGCACGGTAGTCAAACATCACTTGTTTCTTTCAACTTTATATTTTATTTAGTCTTATTATGACTCTTGTCTCTTAAATAGTTAAATATGCTATTTATAAATAAGTTTCTCATGTGTCTTAATGTTACTTTTACTTATTTCTTGGATTGGTTCGGTGCAAGCTTGATCAAGTATACTTTACAAATATAAATTCTCACTACTGAGAGGGAGAGGATTAGATTCAGACTGAAACTTATCTGATAGGGACGAATCAGAAAGAATTTTTTAGACTTACACCCTCTGAGGGTGTCGTCGATGATAGAGTTCGTGGAGACATGTGATTAAGGTTAAGGACTTCTATGAAACTAGCGGAAATTCCCGCGCGTTGCTGCGGGTATTAATGTTTTTTGTCATACGTTGTGCGGCGGAGTACCTACATAATGAATTGCCGTGAGTGAGAAATAAAAGAGGCAAAGTTAGGTTAGGAGTGGTTCCTCATCGTGAAGTTCCTCCAAGGGCAAGGTGGTTGTCGACTTACTATCACTGGGTAGAAATGTTGAGATTTCGACTGGTCTAGTAACAGTTTGATATGTTGATGGGGCTTGCGAGATTATGTAATTGCTTAGCCGCTTTGCGTGAAGTATCACTTGTTAGGTAGCCGTGATAACAGAAATGAAAGAAAACAACTAAGATACAATGAAGTTGAAGGTTAATAAATAAAAAACCTGAAAGGTTTATTAAATAATAATGATGAAACTACGATGGCGTATATTTCTGTTTCGTTGGTGGCGGAATATGCCAACCAACGTTGTAACCAATGGAGTATTCTTCAACCAAAGGAGTATTCTTTAGCAATGACCGTGGCTGCAACTGTTTCAAAAATAATTATACTGTTGTATAAAAATGGGACATGAAAATCTTTAAGCCAACTAAATTTGAAGTAAACCATAAAGTCACGGCTTCTGGTCAAGTAAACTGTTCTTTAGAAATATAAAGCGAAAAAATGTCCAAAGTCTGCCTCCTGAATCCTTCTAAAGTCAGAAAATCTGATGGTCAAACACATGTTATTTTGTATCAAGGTAAAGAATGACAACAACTTCTAAATTAAAATGTACACCTAAAATAAATGATGAACATATTCTAGTTAAATTTGTACTTGTCAAAATGGAACATCAAGCACCCAAAGAATGAAAATAAACATAAAGAAATGGACCAAAAGGAAAAGTCAGCAAAACAATAAAATTTCTTCAGCGTAGGTAACGTAAACAAATATCCCAAATTTCAATTGTATTTGAGTACAAAAAGTTCAACAAAGTGAATCATGCTTATACACTAAAGTCAAAGAATAAGTTTTGTAACTAATGACATATTATGGTAAAAAAGACCACATTTAAAAGTTGAAACTTTGTAAGAAATTGTTATGGATTAGACAACATTTTATGAAAATAAAAGCTTGGTAACTAAAAACAGTAGATACTCATATCCATTTTGAATTTGAAAGCCACAATGTTTAAACCTTGAATTTGGAGAATTTGGATGTAGCAAGTAAGATCATACAAAAACTCAGAAAGTTACCTGGAAATGGTAGCTATCAAGACAACTTCTTATTCGGCGAAACAATGGAACCATAATCTTTTCAAATTCATCGGTACGGATCAACTCGAGCAATTCTTCCAACTCGCTCAAGAACATCAATTGCTTCTGACTACTAATTACGGGCCAATATTTTAGCAGCTCGTTTATCACAACACTTGTAAGTTTTGGTTCTTTTTCTATAAACTGAACAACACAATACGTCAGTAGATGATGATAACTACCTATGGATTTCTGTTTATGAGGGGGAATTAAAACCCGTAACAGAAACATCTTGTGTTTTTTCTTTAATGGTAATGCAAATCCACTCATCACACTCCAAAATATCTCCAATAGTTCAGCAATCCCATTGTGTTTTTCGGTTTCAAACACAAATCGATACATAACATTGCTGACAGCCATCCAAATAAATGGTCTATGAACCATGAATTTGCCATAAATCCTATGTAAAACCGACTTCAAACAATCACGTTCTCATGGGTCCTCAGAATCAAAGAGATTGAGTAATCTTAATAAGAACGGATGATCGATATACTGCTTAGCAATTTTTGGATCAAGAGAGCTTAAACTAACAAATCTAAGGAGTATTTCATAAACAAGTTGTAGATGCGACCATGCTGGATCAAAATATGGATTGTCATCTTCCGTTTCACCACATGGTGAGTTCGAGTATTTGGGCGGGAACTCACGAAAAAGATTGTCACTGCATGTTTTACAGATTGCTGACATTGTAGGTTCGGTGAGTTTTATTGAATCGGAAGCAAGAAAATCAAGAATCTCGACTAAAACTTGACGTTTTTTATCTTTTTCGGCATCGTCTTTATCTTGATCATTAAAATCATATGTAACGGACCAAAGACTCAACTTACTGATCAAAAGTCTTGGTTTTTATGAGTTTTGGACATCTTTAAAGGCTACATGAGGCTGGATCATATCCCATTGGATGTTGGGAATATAGATGAAGACATTTTATTCACCACATTTAGTCGAGTTGAAATAACCTTACAAGTGTTGGTGAAGCTGCCATTGTTGCTTAAATCCACAGTTGCATTGCTACCGTCTGAACAATTTTTATTCGCTTTTGACGATTTACGCAGGAGTTTCGCAAGAATCTGTTTAAGCATAGTACGAATAGTCGAATTTGCAGCCAATAATAAGCCTGAAATACAAATTGTACAATCGTATGAAACAAAAAATAAGCAACAATGATGAAACGAGGCAGTAATCAAGCATTCAACATCACATTTTGGTGATATTTTAATTGAAAACTTTTGTTAGGACATTTAAACAAACACTTGGTCTACATCAAGAAACCCATAAGCCAAAAAACAAAATAAAAACATAGACACACAGGGAGGAAACTACAGAGAAGTACACAATGTGAAACAAAATGACAACTTAGTACAAACATAAAACTCACCTTCAACGACATCCACAAATCACACACCTTAACAGGTAGAAGACCACCAAAATACATCAAGTAAACATCAAAATGATGTATTTGCGTGATGAAATAGTATAACCACTAACCACCAACAAACAACATAATCACACATTGACAACATAAAAAATCATAAACAAGCATGTAGATCAGTAAAAAACAAATCCACACAACATGTTGACTAAATGCCAAGCTTAAAACAAATCTATAACACAAATAAAAAGACATTCAATCCAAAATATGGCACAAATGAGATGACAATGAAGAAATCCCCAACACAAAACTAAAAAAAACTCAAGTGTTAGTGTAATCAAAGAGTAAAAAAAAAACACATACGCATGTTAAGCAAGAACACAGTCAATCCATATTCGAGCAAACTAAAAACCACTTAAACAGATGAATTGAGCAGTAGTACATGATGATAAAAAACCAAAGACAAAAGTAGAGAACGAACCTGCAACAAACAGAGGAAGATTTGATGATAAAAGCATAAAAATGAAGCGGACATGCATGAAAGAATAGATACAGCTAAATATTCTGGTATGCTAACCATGACCCGCGGTACGTGTCTTCGATGAACAACAGAAAAATATCACTATCAACAACCACCAAAAGCAAGCTTTTCTCCGCCATCTAGAGATGGCAGTTTCCCAATCTCAATCCTTCTCTCTCTATCAATTTCTCTCCTTTTCACTCCCTCTCCCTCTCTCTGAAGCATTATATAAAGGGGGTTACATGTATTCAATCATATTCAATAGCATTGAATATAATGGTAATTGAAGAAACCATCGATGAGGTGCTATAAGAGTTGGTCTGATTACCACCACATTCAATGTAGTACAAGCATCTTAATGCATTATGGTACAAGCATCTTAATGCATTCAAGGGTAATTTGGGGAAGATTTAACATGACATTTTGAGGGTTAAAGCATATGTCTTTTCAAATGCCATCTTAAGTTTACCAAATTGGACATATTTGCCCATTGCTCACTCTTTATAATGTAGTAGAGATTAGAAATGATTTTTTAGACTTACACCCCTTTGTTTTCGTAACCTTTGCAAGTTATTACTTGCCTTTTTGTTGATATGATGTGCTATTTTATTTTTAAATGTATTGTTTTATTAATATTTATATGCTTTATTTAGTTGTATGCATTTGTATGTTTTCATGACTCTTGTATATGATTGTGTGTTTGGAGCTCAGGTATCACTAGAAGCAACATCTCGCCTTCTTTAATTTAGAGGTTATACTGGGTAAGTTTGTTGTTATTAATTTATTAATGCTTATACTCTTGTTATAGTTAGTATTTGTTGTTATTATATGCTTTATACTCTTGTTATAGTAAAGTAATCTCTAATATTTTAAATCAATGATAATTTAATTACTAGCAAAAAAATGAAAGGGAAGTGGCGTAAGCACCCCGGCCCTAACAAAGCTTCGTCTCTGCATAACTAAAGCCTATGATACTAATCATTACAAACTAATAAAACAATCTAGACAAATGAAAAAAGAAATATAATGACTACTTTTATAAGTTACCATATGACTAGACCCATATTCTCCCAAAACAGAAATGATCCGTAACTTATAATTTACTATGTATTAATTTGAAAATGCATCAATAGTTCAAGCCCCCTCTCATTGGTTGAGAGGGGCGGTTCCTTATTATTTTTTTTATATTCACAACGTATTTTTTTACAATAAATACAATAACTTTCATTATAAAACTAAACTACCTTAGGTGGTGGAGTGGTTTGAATTGTGATGTGTAACTCCCCTTAGATGAAGTCACGGGTTCTAAACCCCCCTTGAACATAGTTTTTTTTTTTTGCTTTTTCTCATCTTTGCTTTCATACATAGGAAATAAGTTTCACAACAAAACCAAACTTCCTTGAGTGGTGGAGTGGTGTGAGGTTTGATGTGTGACCCTCCTACATGAAGTCATGAGTTTGAAACCATTTGGAAATATTTTTTTTCCATCTTTACTTAATAATATATATAATTGGTTTCATTTCAAAGCCAAAGTTGTCTTTGTGGTGGAGTGGTTAGCCTACACTCCCCTTACATGAGGTCACGTGTTTGAGACCAGTTGGAAGGGTTTTTTTTTTTCCATCTACAGAGCTGTATTTCATATTATATATATTTAGGTTGGGAATAAAAGACAATTGGGTTGGTGGTGTAGTTGTTTCAGGTGCATTTCCCAGAGGGGAGGTCACAAGTTCTTGACTTGGTTTGTGCAATTGTTTTTCCAACTATTTTTTTTTCTTGCCAAGACTATATTAACCCTTTTTTTCTTGCCAAGACTATCATTTTCAAGATTAACCTAAAAATTGTAAATTTGATAAAACATATTGCCTACATGTACTGCAACTCATGAGACATAAACCATTATATCGAAAATCTTGATAAAACATATTAGCTTTTGTTGTTAAAATTTTCAATTATAAACGTCGGATGTACATGATACAACTATTAATCAGTTCTGCGCAGCTTAACCGAGTAAAGAAACAGTTCAAGATGAAGCAGGAATCACCCAGCGCGCTGCAACGCGCGCGGGTAGAAATCCTAGTTTGTAATTCATATCAACTTTTTTTTTGTTCTGCAATTAGAAAAATAATAAACAATTATTTAGAAAAGCGGCCCGATGCAAAGCCCAACAGAATAAAACGTAAAGTCCAACAACCTTTTAAGCTGACACACATCTCATCTGTTCCACGAAACCAATTAAGAGCCTAACTTTGACTTTTAGTCAACCTTCCTTCACCCACAAAAATAAAAAACAATTCCGCTACAGAATGAATATTTGTTCCCATCACCCAACGCTCGTTTTTTTATTCAATTTATTACAACTATACCTTCAATTTACAATATGTACATAAATACTCTCATCATTTTTTTTAATTTCTTGTATTATAGTGGATTATAAATATTATTTGTTTAACTCGTATTCTAAGAAATTAAAGCTAAAAAATGCATTAAAATTTGCCAAATAGATGGGGAGCATCAGCATCTGCCCTTTGCTTCTGACAGATTGGAGGTCTTGCTTTCGAAGTAATCCGATTATTAGAGAGAGTACAAAAGGTGATGCAGAGTATTGGAGTAACTCTCCGACGACAAAACACCCAAGTTTTATTTTTAATAGAGTAGGTTTTTCTATTCAAAAAGGGGTAGCGGCGCAACTTGTAGCCCGCTTACCCACCGTCCACTTGTAAAACTTGTTGGTTTTAATGGATATTTTAATTAAGGCTAAAAAACATCAATGGACATCCTAAGCGCTTTTTATTTCCCCGTTCCGTTTTCTCGTGATGAATGAAAGTAGATATAAAAAAAAAAGATTTAAAGCATGAAAAACATGTTACACTGATTTAAAAAGAAGAATAATAATAAATAAAATTAATACAAACTTGCATAGCAACCAAAGTACCAAACAAACACAAATAAAACCACAAGGACTTATCATGCCATATAACTTAACTTTAAGTACTGTTTATGTAAATTATTCTTGATTACAAGACTGCTACTCCAGTTTTGGAAGCAAGTTGAAGCAAAAAGCCAAGTCAACTAAATTTCACAAAAGTCCCCTTTTTGTTTATAGGAACCATCTTCTTCTCTTCTCATCTCTTATCTTTATTCTTATTATTATTATTATTCATATTATTATTATTATTATTATTATTCATTATCAAACAATTTAGTTTCCAATGAAGCAACTTACACCAACACAAGTTCCTGCTCTGTTTTAAAACCAGCAAGCTGAAACCCTACCAACCTTTTGAGCTCAAGATCTGTGTTTTTAGGGGATTTGAGTCAGATCCAAGGATTATTGTTGCTGTTAGCTCTACAGTTCAGCTAAAGTTTGGATTTTGTTCAAGGGTTTTGTGTTTCTTGGATTTTTACTCAACAAAAAGGTGTTAAACAGTTAAAAGACTTTGTTTAGGTATAAATTAGGGTTTTTTGGGTCTTGTGATTTGTTATGGGGATTTGTTGGAGCATTCAGATTAAAGCTGATAGTGCGCTTTTGACTGGTAATTTTTTAGTTTTTTTTACTTTTTAATTTCTGTTATTTGGATGTGTTTATTGCTAATTATTATTTGGATGTATGATGACTTTGGGATGTTTTGACTTTTTTTTTAAAGTGATTATTGCTGATTGTAATTACATTATTACAATAAGATTGTTAGTTTAGTTGATTAGATCATAGTTGATTAGGGGCTATTTGAGGTTACCTCTGAATCAGTCAGATTAAGTGTGTTTGCGTCGGTCAGTAAACCTTTTACCCGTTAAGTTTCAAAATGATGCTAAATAAAAAATTTTACCCCCTTTATCCATTCACTTGTGTTCATAACCCTTAGCCGACCACTCAACTAGTCCGACTTGAGGCAAGTCGGACTTCTTACTTGTTCAAAGTCTCTTTCCCCGCCTATTAATGACTCAGCAGTTACTGACGCAGAAGTTGCCAAAGAACCTTAGTAATTTTATTAGTTTTTAAGTGAATTTTGTTGTTTATTTGAAAAAAAAACTGACTGTGTTATTATTATAGGTTTTGACTCTAAAACTGGAGATAGAAATGGGAATAGTAACTCAAGTAGTAAGGTTTCGAGCGGTTCTCAAACACAGACCCCTCGAAGTGAAGGTGAAATTCTACAGTCATCCAATTTAAAAAGCTTCACTTTCGCGGAGCTTAAAAACGCTACAAGAAACTTTCGTCCCGACAGTGTTCTTGGTGAAGGTGGTTTTGGTTCTGTGTTTAAAGGGTGGGTTGATGAGCATTCGTTTGCAGCTTCCAAACCAGGGACGGGTATTGTCATTGCTGTCAAAAGGCTTAACCAAGAAGGATTACAGGGCCACAAGGAGTGGTTGGTTAGTTCTTTTCACTTTCTTGATCATCTACTCTATTTTGTTAATCGATATCAAACATTATATTATTAAAACAATTGCAATTAGGATTTAACCATGGGAGGTGTAATTTAGTTTTTTTAGAAATAGTAACATATAAGTGAGGTAGATATTCACTATTTATAGATCATGGAATTAGAAACTAAGGTACAATATGTAGATTAACTTGTTGCAATAAAAGAACTCCTGGAAGGATGCGAGGGGATGCGACGAATTTATCATGCCTTGACAGTCCTTTGAATGTTTAGGGGTGATTGGATGTGCGACCGATTACCAAAGAGATCATTGCGACTTTTTTTTTTTAATTAAGAAAGCCATTTCAGGATTTTTATTCCATGACTAAGAAAATTACATCAAGATAGCGGGCAGGCGGGCAACAAGCTGCGACTTGAAGTCATAATTATCAATTTTGAGTGCTGGCTAAAATTTATTACGGTTTTTTTCCAATTATTTAATGGCAACAATCATATTCAAGAAAACATGATTAGTCATAGGAAAACAATATAATTATCAAAGTGTTTGTTTGTGATTTTTTTATTCTTATTCTTTATCTCACTATAATTTTCTGGAAACCTCACATCCAAACAGACCCTAACTTTGTGAAGTATGAGACAGCTGTTTTTAGTTATTAGTTGTCTTTAAACCATGCACAAACAACATTAGTTA
Source organism: Ambrosia x helenae (assembly GCA_030844895.1). Taxonomy (NCBI): domain Eukaryota; kingdom Viridiplantae; phylum Streptophyta; class Magnoliopsida; order Asterales; family Asteraceae; genus Ambrosia; species Ambrosia x helenae. The sequence continues at coordinate 21,109 of JAUTDX010001570.1, forward strand.
TTACTTTGAAATTTTCATTTTTCTGTCAACAGAATTTAGCTTCTGAACAAATAAATCTTCCGATTGTGCAGGCGGAAATTAATTATCTTGGACAATTGCGCCACCCTAATCTTGTGAAGTTAATCGGTTATTGCTTAGAAGATGATCATAGGCTTTTGGCATATGAGTTTATGCCAAAGGGTAGCATGGAAAATCATTTATTCAGAAGTAAGTTACCAATACAGTTTTTTTAGTTTCCCATGTAAAGTTCAACTTTTTAATTATATCTTACGCATCGGTCAATTTGGGAATAAAAAAAAGCATGGAATAGGAATCAACTGTACATTTTCTCCCCAATTTTAGCTGATTAAACATGCCATTCATTTATATACTTGCTAATTAAAATGAAACTTGGTTAATAAAATCGTTGCTAAAAATCAAGTAAAAGCGTAAAGTTTTTTTCTATATCATCCGATTTGTCTAATAACACTTTAGCTAAAAAAGTAGCATCCACATGTGTTTAACCAGTCAAACGAGTTAAAAAAGTCTTGAATTATTTTCGTAATAAATTCTTTTATTACTAATATTTAGCAGACTCCTTGTTTTTTTTTTTAATAAAAAAAGGGACTTGAAACTATTTACAGGCTATCGCAATCTGGCCTGGCCTGGCCTGGCCCGTACATTAAAAATGACCCATTTAAGCCTGTTGTCCAACTGGCCGGACAGGTCCTCCCATATTGCCACCTCTTAAGTCTTTTAATGCCATATTTGCTAAGCTTTAAATTGCACAAATTCTTTATGTGAAACAGGAGGTTCCTACTTTCAAACACTTTCTTGGCGTCTACGCATGAAAGTTGCTCTTGGGGCTGCAAGGGGTCTTGCTTTTCTTCATAACGCTGAACCAATGGTTATATACCGCGACTTCAAGACTTCAAATATTCTACTTGACTCGGTATGATGTATTTTAATGAAGCATCTTGGGTTTGTAATTGCATAAAATACCATTTTTTGAACCATTTTAGATATTATACATTTTTTTTGTGCATTTGAGTTGAGTCATAAATAGGTGTTTTTTTATTTTTTTATTTTTTTCGTTTGGGTAAAATATAAAATTAGCATTAATACGTATTGATCAAAACCAGTTTAACATTTATACGTTGTCTGAAAAATATATGAATATGGTTGTGCATCATATAGCTAAAATCCAGTTTATGACTTTCGACTACTATCAACAGAATTTCAATGCAAAATTATCTGATTTTGGGCTAGCAAGGGATGGACCTACCGGTGATAAAAGCCATGTTTTCTACGAGGGTTATGGGAACCTACGGATACGCTGCTCCTGAATATTTATCAACAGGTATGTTTTACATTTTTGTGAAAATTTAAGGGTGGTAATGGTAGTAAAGAGTTCTTTCTAGTTATCTCAAAATGTTGTTTTGGTAATCTCGGTTTATGAATTTAATTTATTTTCATGAAGGGCATTTAACTCAAAGAGCGACGTATACAGCTTTGGAGTGGTTCTTCTAGAAGTCTTATCAGGTAAAAAAGCGATAGACAAAAACCGCCCTCCTGGAGAACACAACCTAGTCGAATGGGCCAAACCATGTCTAACAAGCAAACGAAGAATCTTCCGTGTTCTTGACCCACGGCTCGAGGGTCAATATTCACTGGCCGGGCCCTCAAGGTAGCCAACCTTGCACTTCAATGTCTATGCATAGAGCCCAAAATGAGACCAAGTATGGATGAAGTGGTGTCCGCTTTAGAAGAGCTTCAAGACGGTGAAAAACGTGAGCGTAAGGAACCACGTGTGGAACCCGCATCAAATAAAGCGCGGTCGTGCAGGCAAGAAGGTGGGACGGGATGGTTGCTTATCCTAGCCTTCGGCGTCCCTGCGGGCTTAATAAGGAGTTATGATACTGTTTTCTTTTGTTTCTCAAGTGTACCTCAAATGGGTCTCTACTTGGTGTACAGTTTATGGTTATAGTTTGTCTTGCTCTGTGTTTAGCAAGTGGGTTTGTGTCCTTTGTTTGAATTCAGAGAGGAATGGATGTGTTGTTGTCTATTACTAGAAACATCGAATGATTTTTGGTGGTTATGATATAAAAAATGTGTTAATTTGTGAGAAAAGCTTTGGATCTTTGTGATAAAGGGTTTGTGTAGGGCTGTAAACGAACCAAACGAACATGAACAAGGTCTTGTTCGTGTTCGTTTGTTAAGGAATTAACGTGTTTGCGAACTGTTCATGAACACTTACCGAACGAGATTTTTTTTCGTGTTCGTTTGTTAAAAAAAATAACGTGTTCACGAACTGTTCATGAACACTTACCGAACGAGATTTTTGTTCGTGTTCGCTTGTATTTATTTGCTAAATTTAGGTGTCGTCCAAAAACGAACACAAACAAACAAAAATGAATGTAAACGTACACAAATAGGCCTTACTGAACAAAATCGAGCACAAACTAACACATTAAATTCTGAAAATTCGCATTTTTCATCGCTAACATTGTCTGCCCAGAAATACTAATCCAATTACCCAAATATACGTGACATAATCTTGATCACACAATGTCTTATAAAAACACAGAGGTATCATACTAAACTTGTAATCCTCGTTTAATCCACCAAAAATAACAGTTATTAACATGTGATACACTAATATATGTTAAATAATCTACCACTGGGAAATTTGAAATACTTAAATTAAATATAAAAAATTAAAAACCCTAATGAACTATCGAACAAAAAGAAACATACACGAACACGTTACCGAACGTTCACGAACATAAACGAACGAGCGCGACATCTGTTCATGTTCATTTGTGTAGCTAAACGAACGGAAATTTTTGTTTGTGTTCGTTCATTTATTAAACGAACGAACACAAACGAACTTCCCGCCGAACAGTTCACAAACTGTTCGCCGAACGTTTGGTTTGTTTACAGCCCTAGGTTTGTGTGTGATAAAATCTTCTATTGCACACAAATATACTAAAATTTCATAATTATGTGTAATTTACTATATTTTGTACAATCACATCAAAACTTTCGTTAAAATTACTTGTCAAACGACACATTATCTGGATGTTCGAAATTGTTTAAACCAACCAAACCAAGCGCGTTCTGTCGGTTTGGTCGGGTTTAGGAATAAGAGCATTCACAATAGGTTACCTATCCCCCATTCACATATTACATCATTGTATTTTCTCTCTCATACTCAATTAAGAGGGTGTTTGGGATTGAGTTTCAAAACAACTTATTGGCTTTTCCAAGAAGCCAATAAGTCAGTAAGTTTGTTTAACCTAAAAACACTTTCTGTTTTGGTTTTTAAGGGTGGAAAAACTGTTTTTGAGAAGTTAAAAATTCTGGCTTTTGGAAAAAAAATTACAAATCTATCATCTATACAACCAATATTTACAATAAGTTAAGCGAAACACTTAAAAAACAATCTATTGATTTTTTGACGTTTCTCATCCCAAAAGCTAATCTAAACATTTTTTTTAAAACTACTTTTCAAACACTTTTGAACAAAAGGACTTTTGCATTTCCAAACTCAATCCCAAACACCCTCTAAATAACACTTTTTTTTACCTTTATCAATACTTTTCTACTTTACTTCTTTCACAACCACTTTCAAAAACTAAATTCAGAAAGATTGTGTTCCTTAAATATTCAAAAATATCACAAAATATACAGATGGAGAGTAAACTCCTCATTTTCTCTGCTCAGCTCAGGACCACTTATAACCTTACAAGTGCAAAGTTTAAAAAGGTGAAAAAAATTTCAATGGAAAGTCAAATAGGAAATTGAATATAGTCAAAATTGGAATACAATATCCACATTATAATCCCAACTACATTTCCAACAATAAAAAGCATATTTACTCAACGGCGACTTCTTTTCTTTAAGCAAATCGACAAATGATCTACCAGTGTCCCAATCCCCATTCTTCTTCAAAATTGGAAACCTCGTATATGACAGCTGTCATCCGACAAAGAAAGGGACGTGCAGCCAATCAGAGGCTATTATTCCCTGCTTCATGATCACCTGCAGCTACGAGGTACAGAAAAGGACAGAAAGGACGACCACCTGCAGCTACGAGGTACAGAAAAGGACAGAAAGGACGACCACAGGACACGTGGACCAATCGTAGGAGGACAGCGCCAACAATGTCAACGGTCTGCAATCGTAAAGCCAGCTGTCATTCTCACTCTAACCAATCACAGAGCACCTCGAAGGCCTATAAATACCCCTTCTCCCCAAGAAGAAGGATTCATTCACTCCTCAGCAGAGAAATCCTTAGAGAATTCAGTGATAGTTGAGAAAGATAGATTATAGTCGAAACGTAATAATATTTAGGTGAAAAAAATTGCAATGGAAAGTCAAACAGGAATTGAATATAGTCAAAATTGGAATACAATATCCAAATTATTAATCCCAACTACATTTCTAACAATAAAAGCATATTTTCTCAACGGCGACTTCTTTTCTTTAAGCAAATCGACAAATGATCTACCAGTGTCCCAATCCCCACTATTTTTTATTATTATATATACACATATACATATACATATCGTGATTGAAACCATGATCCATCCATCAGCTCACCTAATTTCCACAAACCCCTACTACTAATAATAATATTCGCTGTGTGTTTTGGGAGTTACAACCAATGGAAGGCGATACAATTCACGACCTCACATTGCTTAATTCACCGGCTGTTGATGATATCTCTCATCTTGCTCTTGATATTGGAGGTATCAATTATTTTCTTCAATTTTCAATTATTGTTATCAGATCGTTACTTGACTTGACTTGTTGTTCTAACCGTTTATTATTCGATTGTTGTACGTAATTTAACCAAGTTACTGAATTATATCAACTACATGATATGCATAATTGTTTACCAGAAATTATTATTATTATTATTATTATTATTATTATTATTATTATTATTATTATTATTATTATTATTATTATTATTATTATTAAGAACTTTTAACTAGCACTCTGTTATTGCTGATTTTAAACTGATTATTGTTGGTGGATTCAATATTATTAGTTATTCCTTATGGTGAAATAAGTTTCGTATTGTATGTTTATGAGAATAATATTTTAAATTAGCAATCTCGAACATACACTTAAGGTAGAGTTCGTTCGTGGAATGTATTGTAATTGTAATTGGAATTGGAATGAATTCAGGTGTGTTCGTTTCACATGATGTAATGGAATCTGGATGGAACTGGAATGTAGATTACGTTCCGTATGTTGTTGTTTAGTTATAATTCCTTATTTTGTTGAAACGAGTAACATAAGAAATGGAATATACATTCCCATTCCATTTCGTGAAACGAAGGCTAGCTTAGGTGTGTTTCACAGAATGGAATGGAATCATAATGTGGTTTCCATGTCTTATGTTGTTCGTTTCAACAAAAGAAGGAATTGTAATTGAACAACAATAAACAGAAGGGAATCTACATTCCACTATTCCAGTTCCATCCAGATTCCATTCCATTCAGTGAAATTAACACACCTAAATTCCAACTCAAATTGCAATTACTATGAAAATTCCAATTCCAATTTCATTACGTTCCATGGAATGAACGCTAGGGATGAGACAACCAAGTGTCTTGGTTCAGTTGGTATATCAAAATGTGTATAGGTTGGTTCAGTTGGTATATCAAAATGTGTGTAGGTTGGTTCAGTTAAATTACTTTGAGGTTTTAGTTTATCTGAAGCCAAAACAGTTTTTCATCTACAACATATGGGTTAAGGATTGTCTTCTTTAACGCCCATTTCTTCACTGAAATCATTTTCCATTGATGAACCTAATCAATCATCGTTCGGTCTTGTGTTGCATTTATTGCAACCTTTCTGCCACATAACGTCAATTATATGTTGTGTTTTCATCAGGTTCTCTCATTAAGATGGTGTATTTCTCTACTAGCAGAGAAAAATCTGTAGAGAAAACGGAAAATAAATGTTCAAAAGATAATCTTGTTACCGGAAGACTCTACTTTTTGAAGTTTGAAACAAGCAAGATCAACGAGTGTTTGGATTTTATTTCATCAAAACAGCTACATTGTAGAGGTATGCATCTTGACTTAATAGTTCCAAATAGTTATAGTGGCTATAATGTCATTATTCGTATTACTGTTAGTTTACCTGTCCATGTGAAACTTGAATTCAATTAAGGAGAACACCTGGATGTTGTAAGTCAAATGCTACTTAATCTAATCTTAATCATGATGGTTTCAGGTGTTCAGCATGATGGGTTCCCAGCCAGTGACAAGAATATTATTAAGGTGAAGACCATTAGTGAAATAATTGATTTTTTAACCAAAAAAGAAGCAAGCGCATATAGTCATATGTTCTATAACTAAAGTTAGATGGTTTCTATTAAGAAGACAGTGGTTCTACTTCCACGCTCACCTCATATTTCCCAAGAATTATATTCTTGAGATGTAATCAGAACAACACTTGCTTGTTAATGTTGTATCTTGAAAATAGTTATTATAAAAGGTCAAAAGATACAACTTAGACATGCATAGCACCTTAAAAATGGTTATTAGTTCGTGAATTGCTAAATTTATTATGCTCGATTTCTCAATTCATGCAACCTATTAGCTGATATTTTTTTTATAATGGTGAAGGCCACGGGTGGAGGGGCATTTAAATTTGCAGATCTATTTAAAGAAAAGCTTGGTGTTAGTCTTGACAAGGTAGATGAAATGGGAAGCCTTGTATCAGGAGCTAATTTTCTTATAAAGGTGGGATTCTTACACAGTGTATAAACTTATGACATGAATAATTTCTTCGTTTTTTTCCTTAAAATACATAAAAATTCTTCTACTATCACGCGTCTTGCAATATACTCACTTGACTTTAATTTCTCTTTCCTTCCATGTATCTTTGTTGCATTTCTACTTATATAAACCGGCTGGCTTTGAGTTACACCTAGGCACGCCGTGCGCTATCATGTGCTGTTGTGACACAAGTGTACGGCTTTTGATTTCATCTTCATGAGTTTTCCTCTGCACCACGTATGAGAAACTGTTTAGTCTTAGTTACATTAAAAAAGGTGGTGAAAGAAAACTCCAATATAGCAATATAGCTTTATGTGCAGTAGATTTTACATAAATGAACAGTCCACACGTATTTTCCATTTAAGCATGGCTGCGACTCATTATTGAGATGGACCTTTTTGATGCAAATAGTTTTGTGGTGGAGCATACTGGCTAGTTATTAGAAATTTATCATTACCATGATTTCTAGATAAGTAGTAATTTTAGTTTTATGATTAAGTTATTGCTTCGAGATAATCTTGGATAAGTATAGTACAGGAATTAGCTAACCTGTATGTTTTTTGGCTCGTTTTCATCATTAATAAATAACACACCATAATGTTTAGTTTTTCTCAAGTATTCACTATTTAGAATTGTGTGCTATGGTCTAAATTAAGTTTGACTTTACTTGGGTGCTGCCCTGTTCATTGTTTTCCTTCCAGTTTCTTGTTTTCTGTTTTCCTGATAAATGGTAATTATTGATTTAAATGTCCTTCTGAATAGTCAGTGCCATCTGAAGCTTTCACATACGTGAATGGCCAGAGGAATTACGAGCAGATTGACCACAACGATCTATATCCATATCTCCTTGTTAATATTGGATCTGGTGTGAGCATGATAAAGGTAATTTCGGTATTCATTTTTTGGCTAGTCCTGTTTTAATTTGCAGTTATAGTAAATGCTCAATTTCTTATTGATCAGATGCTGCTGTTTTTGATATTATCTTCTAATTTTAGTTTTATCTTTTTGGCTATAATTTATTTCTTGTCAAAACCCTTGAAATTTATTATGAGCTTTTAGGTTGATGGAGATGGCAAGTTTGAACGAGTCAGTGGAACAAGTGTAGGCGGGGGCACGTTTTGGGGTTTGGGGAAGCTTTTAACAAAGTGTAAGAGGTTAGCTGATTAGATCACCAAGAATCCTTATTTTTTAACATTAAAAGCTGATTAAAGTTACCAAGGTCCTTTAATACATCATTTTATTTTATATTATTTTATTTTATTTTTTGCTTCAGCTTTGATGATTTGCTGGAGATGAGTCATCAGGGAAACAACAGAGTGATTGATATGCTTGTTGGAGATATATATGGTGGAATGGACTACCTAAAGGTATGTGGATTTGTTATTTATCATGTCTTTTTTCAAGTTATTTTCTTCCGGTTATGAAATTTGGTTATAAGAGAAAGCTTAGAAGCAGGAAGGCCTATCGAACATGTAAATGATCATCTGACCCATTAAAAAGTTTATTTTTCTTTCTTTGATGCCGAAACAACACAGTATCATAAATTCCCATAGTCATTATACATTTATACCTTATGGTGGCAATTTGTGTTTTCAAAACTTAAGCAAAGATGTTATGTTTTCTAAAACAAGAGACATAAAACATGATCAAGCTGTTGATAATGTCTATGCAAAGTGTGTTGGCCCGATAATTTCAGGGTGATGATGATTTTGTGTAGTTCACATATTAATAATATGTGAACTTGGGAACAGATCGGCCTAACATCAACAGCTATTGCATCTAGCTTTGGGAAAGCAGTGTCAGATAACAAAGAGCTTGAAGAGTACAGGCCTGAAGATGTAGCAAGGTCCCTCTTGAGGATGATCTCCAACAATATCGGCCAGGTGAATTACAAGAAATTGAACTTTTGACCTGTGTTTTTTTATACACCTGGATATATAATCCATAGGGGGTTATATAAAGTTTTTTGCATTAGATTTTCTTTTGTTGACACATGGATATATAATCCATGGGGGGTTATATAAACTAGCAACATAATTTGGTTGGTGTTTCAATTTTGTAATTATACCCATTAATCTCCCTACTTGGTATTTTTTTTAAATGGGCTAATTTGGTAAATGGTAACATGGTCACTAGATGACTGCCTGACTGGTTTCTTGCTTGTGTGGCACTCTCTCTGATGATGTGGCTTATCACTATATTACCAAAATAGACCATTTCAAAAAAGGTATAATTACCATAGTAACTAATTCCTATACGAAGTGCCTTGCTGCGTCAGTTTTTTACCAGCTTTATTGATTGTCTGTCCATTGAATTGCCAAACTAACCCATTTTGGTAAAGTATAATAACCAGCTTGGAGGTAAACAATAACTAAAAGTCAAAACAGCCGTGGCTACTTACGTTGCTATTAGGTGACATTGTTACCCTTTAAAACCATTTTTAAAAGTAGGTTCTTCATATTGGGCAAAGGTAAAATGCACAGCCCTCAAATAATCATTGACGTATAGAACATGGACTAAAGGGCTTGTAGCGTAGTGGTATCAAGGTGTGTTCTAAAGGTATCCCTCCCCATGAGTTTGAGGTTTCTAGTCCTATGATGGACAATGGTGTAGATTCTGGAGTAGGACTGGCGGGTGTGTGAGTTAGCCGTTCTAAAAAAATGTAGCACATTGCCTTTTTATGCGATTTTCCATTTTATTAATTAGTTTATGAAATATGGTTTACAAGGTTTTATGTATGAAAATACATTTTGGGTGACTTGAGTTTTGACCCCCGTTTTTTTTCAGCTAATCTTTATATTTGATTCGTTAGAGATAAAATATAACCCAAATCGAGCCAATTATAAAAAAACAGGTTGAAATGCGACCTCTATTGTAATATGTCAAGGTAAGTTGAAATGTTTATAAAGAATTACATTGCAGATAGAGTCCGTGTCATTTTATTGCGATTATTCACAGAACCTTTTTCTACATTTCAACAAGTATTCAAGGATTAATATTCGTTTTTGATATCTTGTGCTCTTTTCAGATTGCATACTTGAATGCCCTTCGATTTGGTCTCAAAAAGATATTCTTTGGGGGATTTTTTATACGTGGTCATGCTTACACCATGGACACAATATCTGTGGCTGTTGATTTCTGGTAATAATAGGACACTTTAATTTTTATATCTTGTGCTAATTTTCACTAGCACCAATGGTAAGGTTTTGTTGTAAGATGATGGCACCAATGTAAATTCAATAAATTTGCTAATTCTTACGACCCGTTTGCCTTATTCAACCCATTGTAGTCGTCCTTTTAGCTACATTTTTAGCCTTATGTGACATAAACGTTACCCCAAATTAACCGTTTAACAAATGGTTTAAAATAAACCTTTTTAGGTCGGAAGGCAAGGCCAGTCTGGTCCCAGTTCTTTTACTTAAATTTTCTATATGATGTGTCAACTTGCTTTTTCCAGGTCGAAAGGCGAGGCGAAAGCAATGTTTTTGAGGCATGAGGGATTTCTCGGGGCTTTGGGTGCGTTTATGAACTATCAACTTGTTGAAGAATTCCCTTGCGGCGCAAGGGATAATAATCAAAACCCGCTTGTTGAAGATCTAAAAGATAACGGAATTATTGAATGCTGTTTACGGGCCAGCAACTGAAAACAGGTGACATAGTTCATTACATTTTTATACCAAGATCAAAAGTAAATTCTTTTCCATTTGTGAGTCCTGATTATTATATTTTAATTTTAAAATGTGTCTAGTGTGTGTGTGTGCGTGTGTTGGGGGGTTTAGTCGATGCATTTATGTTAAGTGTACTTTGTACCTATACATGTTTCCATGAATATAAACATAGCAACATTGAAAGGTCTTTAAAGGTGTTATCAGTGAACTCTAAAAATTTGTTTCATTCATATCTTATGATTGCATCCCATGTAACTAAACACGAGGGTTACAAATGGCATGAATTATTGAATATTAACCCATCAGTTGGATTTTTGCATGCTTGTAAAAAGGCTAGTCGGAGGTTCGCCGAGCAAGTAGTTTTCAACTAATCGGCCAATTACTCAGTAGGCGGTCAATAGTGGTCAAATCTGGTCAAAATCGGCAAAAAATAGTGGCAGACCGGCGCTTCTGGCCAAATTCTAGCCGAAAACTGTAAATTCCGGCTAAAGCTTGTAAATTCCGGCAAATTAATCCTATCTACTTCAACATGTGGGTCAAGAAGTTAGAATATGTCTACTTAAAATACTCGCATATAAAAATGCGTGTACATGCACATAAAACTGAAAATTACATATAAAATCTCAATCTGATTAGTCTCGATTAATCCCTATTAATCGTCAGTCGGTACCACACCGACTGATTAGTGCCTAGTGGTTCTTACAACACTAGGTTCAGGGGATCATGTTTGGATTCTCACTTTTAGAGAAAACCCATACGTGAACAGGTTATTTTGTAAGAATATAGAATTGGTTAGGATATAGAACTGTGTGAACAGGTTAAATAAACCACTTATAGTTGGGATTTGTTGGTATTTTTTTAGACGTACAACGATTTATAAAACCTTTTTAAAAATCTCCACCATGGGTATATTTGCAAGTAATAGGAGATATGAATAACCGTAGAGGGTTAGAAAATATGAACTCGTGCCTCCCCAAAACCTTTTGTTAAGCTTTGAGTAGTTGCTACCTGGCTTGGCAACTTGCCAACTCCGTTTGCACCCATAGCCGTGGTTTGTTGGTGCGGGCGATGATGAAGTCTCACTCTGAGCCTTTTTTGGTTTGTGAGGATAATGACGATCCTTTTACCCTGAGTTGATTGGTTCTGTGGATATTGTAATAAAACGAACTGCTACAAGCTGAATTCCTCTCATGTTGCCACATTTCTAAAAACTATATACATGTCGCTTTAAATTCGACTTAGTCTATGTTTTACCAAAAAACCGACATATGCTTGGGCAACGACGGCCATTAGTACCACTATTGGTTATTTAATATGGATTCCTGTTTCTCGTGCTTGTCTTCCTGTTCCCGGTTAATTGGTCTAAACGGCTAGATAGATTATATAAATAACATAAGTGCATAATTCAATTAGTACACCTTAAGTTTACAAAAGGTACCTCTTGTGTCAAGTTTGCGGATTTTTAATAAATTGTATAAGATAATCTTTTAAATTGTATAAGATCATCAAGTTCCCGGTTAATTGGTCTAAACGGCTAGATAGATTATATCACAATATCTCGAATATTGTAATGACGCCACCTCTTCCAATTAAGATTACAAATTTTGAACGACTCCTAATCCAAAGAAAAGAACTTTCTTTGATAGTCTCTATCGTTTGATTATAGCGAATGTACCGATTCTTGAATTCATTTTCATTCAGATCAAAAACTCCCAGATTGTGGACAAAAGAACCGCTTCAATGACCTTCGTCCAAAAGTTCATCGTTTGTAACAAGTGTCACATGGCGCATCACGCCCCTCCACTCCTATAGTCTAAAACCGTTCGCTGGTTTTAAAAAATATCATCAATTTTAGTTAAAATATAAATATACCATTCAGTTGATTTAAAAATCTTTAACCAACTTCGATGTTGTGCAGAGACAATAAATCTTTAATTTTGTCAACAACCCATTTCAACTAAAAAAAACCCACAAAGAATTTTGAAAGATTTCAACACAAATCTTATAATTTTGATTCGGAAGGAACTGCTCTTGTTTTTTTCTTCAAGAAAACCGTAATAACAATATTTGTAGTAAGTAAAACCCAACGCTTCAAGGTGACCCGAATCACCTGGTGATTTTGGGATATAGTCCCGGAATTCACAGTTTAAGGTGGCTTGACTCCGACTGGATTGGTCTCCAAGATTTTATACGGTTTAGTTGTCTTTGAGAGAGTGGAGCTCTCTAAAGAGTATATTCTTGTGATCTCTCATGGGCCTAACCCGAAACGACCCATGTTTATGATAACTGTGTTGTGAGCTCATGGATGATCAGACCATTTATTGATGAGTCAACCGAAGGTGAGAACAACAACATTTGGTGGCGTTTAGGATACTTTCAACTTAGACCTGGCTTGTCGTTGGGCGATGGTGATCTAAACTGGAGGATATGACAATAGCAACGACGACAAACCGTGTGAACAGTCCAATGTCATGACGGTGATGGTAGATCAGCGCTAACGACGTACTGGAAAACCCATCTAACAACTATAGGTAGCAGCGTGACGGAGCATGAAGGTACACCCATGACCCACCGACAGTCGAAACACCTTCCGGCTTAATCTCACGCTCTCTCTCTCTCTCTCTCTCTCACACACACACTATGGCATTCTTGTAATTTAGTTGAGGGAATGGACGAATGACATAATAGTATTTTTACAATTTAAACGAAGGGTGGCTTTGTAATATTCGTTAGTGCCACCGACCATGCATTTTAAGATTATATAAAATTGAAAAAAAGGGGCCACCACATGGTTTGCTTCTAAACATTATTCAATATTAATGATCATATTTTTACAATTGTACTTTCTCATGTTTTGAGTTGTTAGATTGAACTATTGAACGCAATATGTTAATGGGTCATACCATTTAGAAAATGAGCTATGAAAAAATGGTAACCCAAGTCCGTAATTGAGCCATAATATCCAATAGCAAGAGCGAGCAAGTTATTCAACTATAGTCATTCAAACTAAAAATATTACATCGTATTTCCACTTGGTAGTAAGGTTGAGCGTTGTGGCATTTTGGTAGACTTGGGGGCTATCAGCAGGGCCGGCCCGATAGGCTTAACAAACAAGACAAAAGCCTAGGGCCCCTAAAAAATAAAGGCCTCTAATTTTTATTTTATACTTTCTACATATATTACATTTGTATTTAGCCTAAATTAACAAATTAATAACTAAATACATAAAAGACCAAACAAGTAAAATGTCAAGACAAAAAAACTTGAAGAACTAATGACCGGATCCTTTTTTAACGCATCCTCAGCTCCTATCCTCATTTTTTATATTTACGGTTTTTTATACGAATTCAAAGGGCCCTAACTTTCTAGTTCGCTTAGGGCATCCAAAAACCTAGGACCGGCTCTGGCTATCAGGTGGGATAAACATAGTGCCCCTGTCCTTTTCCCATTTCATACCAATATTTGTAAAAGAAATATAATTTTCTCTTAGATCAACCTCACCCCAAATCAACCACAATTCAACTCACAATTATTTCAACTCTAGTCTCTATCAACCTTAATTGTATAAAATGTTATTTTTTTTTTTTTGAACGGCCAAACAACTTTTATTACCATTTATTTGAATTAATTAATTGAAAAATAGTTTAAGCATAAGAGAGGGATGAAAAAGATGTGGATTATCATGCTTTAGGATGGAAAAATTAAATGAGGAAAAAAAAACTAATCTGATGTAACACTATGTAAAATCTATGATAAACGTCAATTTCGTAAAATCTTCTTCGGGAGTATTCATTCCATCATGTCTCTCTAGACCGTCTCTCTCTACCTTCAAATTTCAATCCCTACCAAATCCAAAAGCATCCTCCAATAATTAAATTAAACTACTATATATATATATTACTTAATACTTAGCTAAAGCGAAAGCAAAAACCTAAAATCATAGCCACTCACATAAACACATAACCGCACTAACCTTCTTTCAATATTTGCATACTGTTGATCAGTTTAATTTCATCGTCATGGAAGAAATGTACGGCTTCAATTCCATATCCAGTAATTACACGATTACACCTGATCAAAACAATCTAATTTCACCTACTGACAATTTCATCCTTCATTCATCACTCGATCATTACTGGCCGTTTAATAGATCAGATGATTTGTTATCTGTTGCTGCTTCAGTTATAACTGATACAGTTTCGATTGAACCTTCTCCTAAACAGATTATTCTTCCTAGACGTCGAATTAACCAACTACGTGATCAGGTTATGCAAAGCAATGACTATGATGATGATGAAGCTATTGGCGATTTGATCAAGGAGAAGATCGCGTCTCATCCTTCGTTCTCGAAGCTTCTCGATGCTTATATCGATTGCCAGAAGGTTTTTTTTTAATAATAATATTTTTTGTTTACTGTAACGCTTTTTCGTCTTCTCTTTCACCTTTTGATAATGTTTTGTTACGAAGTTATTATATTATAAAAGAATACGTTTTAACGAACTAGTTTTCGTCGATTTTGTTAATTAACAAACGTTACTGTGTGAAGATCAACACGTAATATGCGTGGTATAACCGTATAAACGGACTTGAATCCTTTGATTTTTTATTTTTTAAAAATCAAAGGATTCAAGTCCGTTTATACGGTTATACCACGCATATTACGTGTTGATTTTAACACAGTAACGTTTGTTAATTAACAAAATGGACAAAAACTAGTTCGTTAAAATGCAACTCGATCCGTTAATTTTTTATAATCTGTATGAATAAGTTACGTTTAATTACGAACTAGTTTTCATCGATTTTATTAACACAGTAATATACGTGGTATAAACGGACTTAAATCCTTATTTTTCTGTATTTTATAAGACAATTTGAAATCCATAGCTTCTATGCAGCATGATCTGTTATCTCTGAATAAGAATAATTTTGTTTGTTATGCAGGTAGGAGCACCACAGGAAATAGCGAGTTTGTTAGACAATATTTGTCAAGAAAATTACGTTCGTAAACGAAACGCTGCCGTTTCGACTTGCTTAGGAGTCGATCCTGAGCTCGACGAGTTCATGGTTCGTTTCGATTTGGATTACTTAAAAGCGTTTATTGGTCGATTAATTACATGTGATCATGATGTATTTGATTCATGTGTAGGAAACTTTCTACGTTTTATTGGTGAAGTATAAATCCGAACTTACAAGGCCTTTTGATGAAGCTGCCACGTTCATTGGCAATATTAAAACGCAACTCCGTAATCTCAGCATAGGTAAGTTTATATCAACATCTATTATTTTTGTGTCTGGCAGAAAAAAAGCATAGCTACCTTCACTTTTTGGTCATGAGTTTGTCTCGTAGTCAAACGCTGAAAATTACAAACAACGTTAACTAATTGTCCTTGACTTTTAGTTTTTGCCGAAATAGACATATCCAGAACGACCAACTAGGAGATGACAAATATAGGGGTGTAATCGACCCGAGCCAAGTTGAGCCAGGCTAAGCTCGAGCTCGAACTTAAGTGAGCCAGCTCGGCTCAGCTTGTTTCGAGCGAGTTGCGAGCCGTGAGCATTTTGTACACCCTTGTCACAAATAGGATCCGATGGGTGAAGTGGCTAGGAGTTAACGGGCACAAAACTCATAACCACATAGGATGCATTATTGTAACTAGGTGTTTTTAATTTGTTTTCCGTACATGCAATCTTGCTCTCCATTTGGTAATTTCTTGTATCTAGCTAGCTCCTGTCATTGCCTTTAAAAAAAAATTGTGAGTAGGTCTTTAATTTATACCACAGGAGATAAGAATTAAATGAAAAGGCTAGTTTGTGGCAAGTAAACAAGACCATGGGTATGGTTAATGTTTTTTTAGGGGCATTTTTCCCCACATCATCATCATAATGTCCCATTTAAAAAATGTGTAATGGTTAATTCCATTTAATACCCCCTTAATCATTACTTTCCTTAATTTTTTCTCCTCTTTGGGCATTATACTAGAAATGTCCTCATTCTTCATGCCCCTATAATGCCTAAGGGGACGGTGTTAAAAACGTTATCAAGCTCATTCATGCCCACATAATGCCCATTACACATTCTCTAACACAAACAGTTAAAATTTCTCTAGAAATGATGGTTCTCTTTTTTCACACAAAAGTGAACAGCAAAAGATGTGATTAATTATATTGTTGTGTTTAGTCAAGACTCAAGCTAGATGGTTATACCGACTATATATCTAATAGGAGTTGTTTTACACACCAACAGTCCACCATGCATATTTACTTTGAGTATAACAATTATCAGATAAAGGTATCTTAAAAAAACTTATGCTAATGCTTCTTTGTGTATAGTGTGAGAACAACCAAAACTGGACATACTAAGATATATATTACAGTTTTAGTTTTATCATGCTCTCAATAGTGATGTGGTTTTAGCTTGTCTCTTTTAACTTGAAATACTTTGATCTCTATTTTAAATAACATGTCATATATTTTGCAAAATCTTTAATAAATTATAATTCGACTCGTACGGTAACATCTAATATCTAATAAGAGAAAATATCTAATAAGAAAAATAAAATTATAGGTGGCTGTTGAAACATATATATATTTCATTATTTTTTTCTCTTAGACATAGAAGATAGAAATATGTATAACATTCTTAGATATATATGTAGCATAATGAATTGTTTTAACATATTTAAAACAGTTATAAACTTATATAATAAAATTCATAATTTCAAATAAAAATAAAGCCTATAAATCGATTAATTCTAGCTAATGAACTAGCTAAAGTAAGTTAAATTATTGCAATTAGAAAAGGTAAGTATTGACGAAGCGAAAATTCAACCTAAGGGTATGTTTGGCAAAACTAGCTAGTAGCTGCAATCTGGTGGCTGGTAGTTGTAGCTTTTTAAATATATTTTGGTGTTTGGCAGAGTACGTAGCTGGAGCTTTTAATAAAATGTATAAAATGACTAAGATAGGCATAATTAAAATCTTGTAAGGAAGGTTTTTATTTTTATTTTATGATAGGATAGGTATTTGTGTCATTTACTCATTAAAAGCTTGCATCTAGGAATTTTTTCTTAAACGCTAGTACAAGTAGCTTTTCAATATACGGTTTTTTCTCCTAACTTAAAAGCTTCAAGCTCATTCAAACAAACAAAGTTTTTTTTTATTGAATATGAGTTTTTTCTTAAAAGCTTGAAGCTTCTAAAACCTCATTGCCAAACATACCCTAAATGTAATAATTAAAAGTTAAATAATAACAAATATGGAAATAATTAAATTGTATTTAATCAACATTTTAGGCAGGAAATAGAAAAAATATAGCCTCAATGGATGAGACATTCCCCACAAGACGTTTATTTTATAGCATAGATCGATATATAGATATAGAAATAGATTTATAGGGTAAGGATCCGTAGGAAAACCTATTTTTGAAAGAAAACCCTTTGTAAAGAATTTATCTTTTTTTATGAAAATTTTAGGCATGTAAAATATGTGATTTTAAGCTAAAAAAAATCAAAAAAGCTTCAAGTGTTTTTTTTTTAATAAATTCATTTTTTTGTAACATATGTTACAAGCGCTGTTTTTAGTGTGTAAGATATGTTACACGAAAAATTTATTATTTTTTTTAAATTGTTTGGCGTTTTTTTTCGGCTCAAAACACTTAAAGTTAAAATCATATTACAGTATATTATATGCCCTAAAATTTTCATAAGAAAAGTTTATTACATAAAGTTTTCTCTCTAATATAGGGTTCTTGGTTTATACTTATACTTGATTTTCAACTATATAGAAAATATATATTTTATCCTTTTGCATAATTTTACATAGCAATATCTCTGTGTATATTGTATTTTGGAAATATTGTTATTTTCGTATAGATTTTGTTTTGAACGATCATCACTTTATAGCTAAATATAAAGACCTAGCAAAAAGCTGGAAGTACAAATAATCACCAAAAAAAGCCAAACAAAACATACAACACCATAACACATGGCATCCTACACAAGTCTAGCACATTGAAACAAAACCCACTAATTTAGCGAGTAGCCTAATCAGAGTACGTGTATATGAAGCTCGAGTATAAATGAGCTTTTTTATTATATAACTTTTAGTTTCGGTTTGAGTTTGGCTCGCTTCAAACTGTTCACGAGTAGCCACACCCTGCTAATTTAGCGAGTATCACGTCATCCCCAAAAACGAACAAGCGCTACATAAGTGTTTGTGTTTGGTAGCTGATCTCGGATTTTCAATCACTATAAGTAATATAGATATCATTTTGAAAGAACTAAAGAATGGAAAAGTGCGTCAGGTTGAAATCATGGACCATTGAATTAACTATACTGAAACATTTGGTCCTCATTTTTGGTTGTGTTGTGTCATGTTTGGAGTAGTTTGTATATTCAAGTACAAGAACTTGATAGTTTATTGTTTCAAAGTATGATTGATGCTAGTACTATGTTTTTTGGCTATAAATTTTTTTATGGGTTACTACCTATAAAAATAGACACAACAGCAAAAAAAGCAACATTTAGGACATGGGACTATGGGAGGGTAAATTGTAAAAAATTAATGCTTAAATTAGAAAAGAAGATGCTTATTTTATAGAAGTTTATTTATCTAAACAAATCCGTGAAGTACAGATAAATCTCTGTAAGTACGCTTGTCCAGGAATCAACTTTCCTAAAGAAGCTTATTTTAAGGTTTAATATACAACAGTTTAAGGTTTAACAATAGATCTGATCCTTGTATCAATACTTAAATGGACAAAGTTCAGTTCACTTTGTGTTTTATCAGCTTTCTTTTAGGTTTTTAAATCAACTTGGAGGTGTTATAAATTGGTAATTAAATTGTTAATATATAAGCTTTTTGTATTTTTTTAAATAAGCTGATTACACCATGTAAACTAATTAAATCGTTTTTTAATTAATTATTATCAAACGAAATAAATAAGATAATTTCAATAAGCAAGTTTCGGCGCAAGTCGCATCTTAACTCTGAAGTTTTAACTGATCTCATTGTTGAAGGTTCATCACGCCCCACTTACGGTGTGCGCATATAATGTATATATGTGCAGCCTTCGGGGGGCAAAAGTAAAGTTGCACTTTTTTTAACGTTATTTTGCTACTTTCATGAAAATAATGTTAAAAACGACGGACGGTTAATCATGCATCATGTGGTGGCGTTGATAGCGAAAAGACAAAGGGGTACATGCACCGATCGGGTTTGTCCCGATTGCTAAGTGTCCTGTGCCTTATGTCCAAGGCTTGATACCAAACCAAATCGAGCCGAGGGTCTCACTGGAAGCAGCCTCTCTATTCTTAGGGGTAGAGGTAAGGCTGTCTACATGTTACCCTCCTCAGACCCTACCTTAGCTTTGCTATAGGTGGGATTAACTGAGTATGATGATGATGATGATGATGATTGGTGAAGGTTCATAATATGATAACCGGTTTTCACATTTAAAAAAAGTTGTTTTTATAAGCAATCTCAATTCTCAGGTCCAAACATCTTTAAAATTTCTTATTGTTACCATATAACCGCAATAAGAAAAAATAGTTTCAATAAACATGTTAGTCAACTTCTTACTTAGACTGCAGGGAGTGGTGGGTAAGGGCAAAGCAACGCCATATAAGCAGTAGGCGCCAGAGAGAACTTAGGGTCAGAGAGAACTTAGGGTCTTTGCCCTTCGAAGCACAAAAAGGAAGGGGGTGGTGAAATGCAAGGGAGCAATGCCCAAAGGCAAAAAACAGCCAATCAAAACACACAATTTAAAAAAAAAAAAGGTCCCAACGCCCCGCTCCCTCTAGTCTTAAGTAATTCAAGTTGTCGTATGTAATGCACTTTGGTCAGAAAATTCTGCTGTTTGTCTTCGTCTCCAATGGAATGGAGAAGATAAAGAAGCTAATTTGACAGCCTTTGATCTCAAACCCAATATTTTAAATAAAGTATTCTAGACTTACGTCAAAAATGTTTGTTTAGTATCAAGATTGCTTATGGTTGGTTGGCAACTATAATTCTATATGTTTGCAAGTACATGTTAACTTTTGCTGATCTTATTACAATAGGTAGGAGCTAATCTTCCTTCACTTTTAAGATTCTTTTACTTAATTTCCTGCAGTCAGGAATATAATCATGTGCATAGACTGATAGATTGTTTTGGTGAGGTGAGTGGTGCTAGATGTAGTGATGTACCCTCTCCTCATGTTGCATAACCTACCCTTTCCCCTTAGTAATTAGTTACATCTTCTCTTTAGTTTTAGTAACTACAGGATATTGTTTAGCATTTAAGGAGTACATTTAGCCGATCCCTTTTGATAATATAGCCAGGTTGTTGAAGAGTAATGATATGTATTTTTAAATATGTCTAGGGGTGTATCATCTATGGCAAAAGGGACCTGAACCCGATGGACAAACTCGAAATATTCAAAATGGCTAATTTGAAAAAAAACTAACGGTTATACTCTATACTATAAAGTATGAGACCACTTATAGGACATGGGTATGAGTTACCAATACCCATTACATTAATTGTCTAATATATGTCATGTTTGACACATGATATAGATATTTTACCTTTATCTTCGTCCTTTATTATATTACGTGTTTGAATCTTCTTGTTAAGTTGATTTTTAAACCTAGTTAGACTTACTGATCGTTGAATTAGTTGTTACTTGTTGGCCTATGATGCTTAATTGATACTCTATACGCATGCTAACATTTGAAAAATAAAGCTTTAGTTAACGTAACAAATATGCATATATGTTTCTTTCTTGAAAAAAAAAGCTTATATCAACTCTTTACATTTGAACTATGTATGCGTGTACTTTTATACGTTTTACAACTTTTATTTTAAAATCTGAATTTACAAATACGAAATAATTTTCGCCATTAACCATATTCTTTGCTTTTTATATGCTAAAATAGGAAACAGTACTTGATTCGGTAAATCAAAAGGTAAAGGTAATTATTATCTATAGGGCTGCAGATTAACTGAACTTTCAATGAACAGTGAACAATTTATGAACTGTTCGGCGGAAAATTCTTTTGTGTTCGTTCGTTTAATAAATGAACGAACACAAACAAAAAATGTGATATATAATACAGTTACCTAACATATAACTACTATATGTGGCTTTATGTTGTAAATACAAAATTGGTTATGAAAAGAACGAGTACTCTTTATATTATAATTCTAAATTAACCGTTATTCTTTTTTCTTTCTGAACCACAAGGCTAAAAAATATATATGGCAAAGGGCCAACAAGTAGCTCTAAAACTCGCACACAAAAAATGATTACAAAACTATATTTCGTCTATTAAAACTTACACCACCTAACCTAGTTCAAACTATTATAACTTTGATATCCTTTTTAACCATAAAAAGAGGTATAACTCGATATCTTCCTCCATTTTTGCTTACGGGGACGACTTTTTAACCATAGAAAGAATGATTTTTCTGTATATATTATCATTTCCCTGTTTTCAGCTACCAAAATTTACAAAAAAATAAATGACATGCATTGATAATAATAATAATTGAAGAAGCATGGGGGTTGTGGGAATGTATGGATAGGGATTGGGAAGAGAGGGTGGCAAGTGGACTGGTCTGTGATGAAAGATACGGGACTGGGATGTCTGCAGATTCTCAATTATTTATGAATGTAAGGCTCACCTACTAACCTATGAATGAATATTTGATCATCACTAGGCCTTCGCCTTCTCCTTCTCCTTGTGAGAGAAATAATTTTCACTTAATTATTTACGGTGATGGTAGTTACGCACTTTCAAGATTGTTTGTATAGTACTCTATGGGTATGTTTGGCAAAGAACTTTTAAGAGCTTTTAGGAGTTTTAAGCTTCAAACTTTTAGGAAAAAGCTCCTACTTAATAAAAAGCCTTGTTTATTTGAAGAAGCTGGAAGCTTTTAGGTTGGAGAAAAAAATCTAAAATGAAAAGCTACTAGTACTAGCGTTTAAGAAAAAGCTCTACTAGCTACAAGCTTTTAATTAGTAAATGACACAAATACCCATTCTATTTTAAAAATAAAATAAAAACCATCTTTACAAACTTTTAATTATGCCTATTTTGGTCATTTTATATATTTTATTAAAAGCTCCAGCTACTCTGCCAAACACCAAAATATATGTAAAAAGCTTCCAGCTACCAGTTTCCAGCTACCAGCCACCAGCTAGTTTTGCCAAACATACCCTATATGTGGCGTACAGCTTAATGCGTTGCGTATAGCAGGTTGCACAAACTCTCACACGTCATTAATGCTCATCACTCATAGTTATGTCAAGACTTACATAACGTGTATAGATTTATACGTGACGTATAAGCCTACACATGTTGTATAAGAGGTCACTGCATTCTCATTGATAGACCCTTGACGTATAGGAGGCAATGATGTGTAAATATGAGTTGGGGATGCACCAATACATGGACCCCATTTAACGTGTGCTATTTCTTTTCCGTGATATTCAATTGTCTTACGAATTGAAATTAATAATTTACTTGTATTAGAAGAATTCTACTTCTTGCGTATATTTCTACATTGAAACTAATCATAAACGAACGGTCACAAGAATTGCCTTTAATATTTTTTTTTTAAAGATTTTACATATGTAATATGATAACAAATTATTTCACCAATCATCTCATGTTTACGTATATTAATAGATGTTTGGGAATCTAAATCTGACATATATTTTATGAAAACAAAATAAGAGACGTGAAAAAGAGTAGCAACTCTACTATAGATCACACAAAAATACTATAGACATTGGTCATTTTTTTAATCTTCGACATTTATTATAGGTGAATAAGTAGTAGATATAGAAAAATAGTTTTAGGGTATTGTTATAAATTAAATGAGAAGGGTGGGAAAAATACAATAGATATAATGGATCACAAAATATAATATAATATTGAAAACTATAACACAATGCCAAGAAAAAAATACGTAATGAGTCACAAAAGACACAATGACAAAAAAAAAAAAAAAAACACAATGTCAAATAAAAAGATACAAGGATCTAAAAAAATTGTAAAATCTACAAGCCGCTAGAATGAGTCCAATCGAAGTATGTGTGAATTGTGGTACCCTTCCTACAACTTCTTTCTTTTAGAAGACTATGTATTTGAACCTTTCTAATAGTTATATACCTAAAAATGTCACACTCTTAGCTATATAAATTTATAGGAATTATGGCAAATGGTATACTTAATACTAGTTATTATTTCTACATTCAAATACCTTTCTATAAGAATTTGAAAATAAAAAGTAAGTTAACTTGTGTATTACTGTATTATTGAAAACACTTCCGACGAATAGATGAATAACATCATGTTTATATATGTGGTTTTTTGTATCTTTTTTTTTTTTTGAACGGTTTGGAATCACTCACGGAACACTGGAGTATCATCGTGCCATCAGTGTTGCCACGCGATCATATTCCACCACCAAGTCACCAATTCAGGAGGAAACTCATAATTATGAGAAAACCCCTTTTATGAGATTCGAACCCAGGACCTTATGACCCTTAAGTATTATCTCACCACCAAGATACCACTAGCTTTGTATCTATATATCAACTTTGATAATAATTAAGCTTTGAATGAATGTTGACTAACATATGGTTCTAGAAGATAATGTTAGATCACCATATGGGCAAAGCAATTCCCCGAAAACAACGGGTGGTCTAAACAACCCACATGGACTTCCGTGCTTTTCGCTGCATGTTTTCTTTTCTTTCTCTTATTTTTTTATTATTATTATTTATTTTTTTTGCCTTTTTTGTGTGATGACTAACGAGCAATCAATGCACAACAACTACCTCTCCTCTGTGTCTCTGTCACAGTACTAGCCCACTCGCACGTATTCTTCATTTAATCACTTTATTTGTGAACACTAAATTGGTCTCAGCCTATACACGTCGTTATTTTTGTTGGGTCTTTTGGATGCTAACATATGTGGTGGGAGTGCGTAGGAATGGGACATGTGAAACGACATCGTCTGCCAAGCTCAGGGCATGTCTCGTGCACTATTTTGGCGTTTTTCCACGGCTTTAACTAGCTAGTTTAACTAACTTTAACATACATACATACATACATACATACACGACAACATATGCAACACTAAAGGTTTAACTTGCGCCTCAATGTCGGCATGACCGTCTATGCACCTTACGAGCGTACTCACTCTCCTCTCCCTTTAAATAACATGCCTTCTCTAGTCGAGCGAGCCCCTCTTACGGTAAAAAACAACAATAAAAAGCCTAGTTCAAAAACGCCTTATAAAAACTAAATTCATTTTTTAAAAAGTATATCAATAGCATAATCGTTGCATGTGAAGAGGTCAAAAACAACAAATACTACGATTACCATTCTACCATTTCAGCCTTTAAACATAGTTTTTTCTCTCTCTTCAAACTCGCAGACGTTTGTGAATACTTCCTTGAACACACCTCTATCCGACCGTTCATCTAGTCGTATAAGAGTGTTTTTCCCCATTTCAGACGTCTTTCATGAGACTGCGTCACGTGGATTTTCAAACCCATTAGGACATCCATAGGTTTAAAGATGTGCTTTCAAGAACTAGTGATTGATTTTAGACATAGATAGATATATATATGGAAACAAACTATATCATGAGAAACATTTAATGACTTCTTTTATATTGTAGTGACATGATAAGATATCCCTAGTTCGTCCACACGTTAATTTCTCTTTTTATGTAGACATGTTTAATTTCCGGATATATACGTAAATTATTGTATTTTCTGATGTTAAAGATTTTTAATGTGTTTAATCTAACTAATATATGTAAGTTAAAAGATAATGAGTTATTTAATGTGTCTTATAATGTGCTAACGTATGTACAAAAGTAAAAATGTAAATAGTGATGTATGAATTCATCATTTATATGTGTTGTATAGAAGATTTTCAATAATAGAAAATTCCTTTATTATTATTAGGACAAGTGACCTGATCAAAGAAAATTTGTTTTGTTTTAAGAAATAAGTTTTGAGGTTCATAACTTAAACCTAGAAAGATGGTGTGATTTTAATATACAAGATATAATCGTGTAATTGTTTGGTGTACGACTTCTCGCTGATCGGTTTCTATGTTACGTATAAAATTAGTGTGTACCTTGTAGAAAGTTGATATTGTAGGTCGTGTGTAACGTAAAAATACATAAATCATGAATGTTTTTAGACCATGGGGTATACTCTAATCATCTTTAACTCTACCTATATGTCACGTCCTTCATTTTGGCTCTCTTTTCATACTAGCTCACTTTAAGGAAATAGTTTAAAGCCATTAACTCTACCTCATCTCCTTAACTTTCTCACTTTTAAGTCATGTTATGTTAACTTAGTGCCAATTTAATGCCCTTAATATGAGAAGGAAGTGGTGTACAATAAAAGTTAAAATGTCATGTCACCGTTAACACACTTGGTGTGAAGGTACACCCCCATGGCCTTATATTTTGGTGGTGTCTGACACTTTGATTTGATGGTGGGGTATATTGTATATATGCCCATCACTTTTACCCTTTCGTTCAAACTGACATTGAAACGACCGAACGAAGAGTTGTCCTTCCCCAACACACGCATTATCATCATCACATTTCCACCATTCACGATCGGAATGCTAAAAACATTTGGATTTAGGGGCTTACTTTTAGTATTATGCGGACATATATCTTTATTTGCTTCCTCTGCAAATGTTCAAAATATTCGACGGTTCAATCGAATATTCAATCGGATACAATCAGAGATCGAGAATTTTCTGTATGTTATGATTGAGAGAAGAACCAGAGAGAATTTTGATCAATCTTAATTTATTCGTAATGAACAAAATCAGGGTATTAACTGCCTTTTAGGCAGTTATCACAAGGTTTCCTGAATTGCCAATTTAGTCCCTCTAATTCAGAAAATTAATTTTCTGAGACATTTTTACCATAGCAATTTTACTGGAAAGATGGTGTGATTTTAATATACAAGATATAATCGTGTAATTGTTTGGTGTACGGCTTCTCGCTGATCGGTTTCTATGTTACGTATAAAATTAGTGTGTACCTTGTAGAAAGTTGATATTGTAGGTCGTGTGTAACGTAAAAATACATAAATCATGAATGTTTTTAGGCCATGGGGTATACTCTAATCATCTTTAACTCTACCTAGATGTCACATCCTTCATTTTGTCTCTTTTCACACTAGCTCACTTTAAGGAAATAGTTTAAAGCCATTAAATCTACCTCATCTCCTTAACTTTCTCACTTTTAAGTCATGTTATGTTAACTTAGTGCCAATTTAATGCCCTTAATATGAGAAGGAAGTGGTGTACAATAAAAGTTAAAATGTCATGTCACCGTTAACACACTTGGTGTGAAGGTACACCCCCATGGCCTTGTATTTTGGCGGTGTCTGACACTTTGATTTGATGGTGGGGTATATTGTATATATGCCCATCACTTTTACCCTTTCGTTCATACTGACATTGAAACGACCGAACGAAGAGTTGTCCTTCCCCAACACACGCATTATCATCATCACATTTCCACCATTCACGATCGGAATGCTAAAAACATTTGGATTTAGGTGCTTACTTTTAGTATTATGCGGACATATATCTTTATTTGCTTCCTCTGCAAATGTTCAAAATATTCGTCGGTTCAATCGAATATTCAATCGGATACAATCAGAGATCGAGAATTTTCTGTATGTTATGATTGAGAGAAGAACCAGAGAGAATTTTGATCAATCTTAATTTATTCGTAATGAACAAAATCAGGGTATTAACTGCCTTTTAGGCAGTTATCACAAGGTTTCCTGAATTGCCAATTTAGTCCCTCTAATTCAGAAAATTAATTTTCTGAGACATTTTTACCATAGCAATTTTACTGGAAAGATGGTGTGATTTTAATATACAAGATATAATCGTGTAATTGTTTGGTGTATGGCTTCTCGCTGATCGGTTTCTATGTTACGTATAAAATTAGTGTGTACCTTGTAGAAAGTTGATATTGTAGGTCGTGTGTAACGTAAAAATACATAAATCATGAATGTTTTTAGGCCATGGGGTATACTCTAATCATCTTTAACTCTACCTAGATGTCACATCCTTCATTTTGTCTCTTTTCACACTAGCTCACTTTAAGGAAATAGTTTAAAGCCATTAAATCTACCTCATCTCCTTAACTTTCTCACTTTTAAGTCATGTTATGTTAACTTAGTGCCAATTTAATGCCCTTAATATGAGAAGGAAGTGGTGTACAATAAAAGTTAAAATGTCATGTCACCGTTACCACACTTGGTGTGAAGGTACACCACCATGGCCTTATATTTTGGTGGTGTCTGACACTTTGATTTGATGGTGGGGTATATTGTATATATGCCCATCACTTTTACCCTTTCGTTCATACTGACATTGAAACGACCGAACGAAGAGTTGTCCTTCCCCAACACACGCATTATCATCATCACATTTCCACCATTCACGATCGGAATGCTAAAAACATTTGGATTTAGGTGCTTACTTTTAGTATTATGCGGACATATATCTTTATTTGCTTCCTCTGCAAATGTTCAAAATATTCGTCGGGTCAATCGAATATTCAATCGGATACAATCAGAGATCGAGAATTTTCTGTATGTTATGATTGAGAGAAGAACCAGAGAGAATTTTGATGAATCTTAATTTATTCGTAATGAACAAAATCAGGGTATTAACTGCCTTTTAGGCAGTTATCACAAGGTTTCCTGAATTGCCAATTTAGTCCCTCTAATTCAGAAAATTAATTTTCTGAGACATTTTTACCATAGCAATTTTACTGGAAAGATGGTGTGATTTTAATATACAAGATATAATCGTGTAATTGTTTGGTGTACGGCTTCTCGCTGATCGGTTTCTATGTTACGTATAAAATTAGTGTGTACCTTGTAGAAAGTTGATATTGTAGGTCGTGTGTAACGTAAAAAATACATAAATCATGAATGTTTTTAGGCCATGGGGTATACTCTAATCATCTTTAACTCTACCTAGATGTCACATCCTTCATTTTGTCTCTTTTCACACTAGCTCACTTTAAGGAAATAGTTTAAAGCCATTAAATCTACCTCATCTCCTTAACTTTCTCACATTTAAGTCATGTTATGTTAACTTAGTGCCAATTTAATGCCCTTAATATGAGAAGGAAGTGGTGTACAATAAAAGTTAAAATGTCATGTCACCGTTAACACACTTGGTGTGAAGGTACACCACCATGGCCTTATATTTTGGTGGTGTCTGACACTTTGATTTGATGGTGGGGTATATTGTATATATGCCCATCACTTTTACCCTTTCGTTCATACTGACATTGAAATGACCGAACGAAGAGTTGTCCTTCCCCAACACACGCATTATCATCATCACATTTCCACCATTCACGATCGGAATGCTAAAAACATTTGGATTTAGGTGCTTACTTTTAGTATTATGCGGACATATATCTTTATTTGCTTCCTCTGCAAATGTTCAAAATATTCGTCGGTTCAATCGAATATTCAATCGGATACAATCAGAGATCGAGAATTTTCTGTATGTTATGATTGAGAGAAGAACCAGAGAGAATTTTGATCAATCTTAATTTATTCGTAATGAACAAAATCAGGGTATTAACTGCCTTTTAGGCAGTTATCACAAGGTTTCCTGAATTGACAATTTAGTCCCTCTAATTCAGAAAATTAATTTTCTGAGACATTTTTACCATAGAAAATTAGTGTGTACCTTGTAGAAAGTTGATATTGTAGGTCGTGTGTAACGTAAAAATACATAAATCATGAATGTTTTTAGACCATGGGGTATACTCTAATCATCTTTAACTCTACCTAGATGTCACATCCTTCATTTTGTCTCTTTTCACACTAGCTCACTTTAAGGAAATAGTTTAAAGCCATTAACTCTACCTCATCTCCTTAACTTTCTCACTTTTAAGTCATGTTATGTTAACTTAGTGCCAATTTAATGCCCTTAATATGAGAAGGAAGTGGTGTACAATAAAAGCTAAAATGTCATGTCACCGTTAACACACTTGGTGTGAAGGTACACCCCCATGGCCTTATATTTTGGTGGTGTCTGACACTTTGATTTGATGGTGGGGTATATTGTATATATGCCCATCACTTTTACCCTTTCGTTCATACTGACATTGAAACGACCGAACGAAGAGTTGTCCTTCCCCAACACACGCATTATCATCATCACATTTCCACCATTCACGATCGGAATGCTAAAAACATTTGGATTTAGGTGCTTACTTTTAGTATTATGCGGACATATATCTTTATTTGCTACCTCTGCAAATGTTCAAAATATTCGTCGGTTCAATCGAATATTCAATCGGATACAATCAGAGATCGAGAATTTTCTATATGTTATGATTGAGAGAAGAACCAGAGAGAATTTTGATCAATCTTAATTTATTCGTAATGAACAAAATCAGGGTATTAACTGCCTTTTAGGCAGTTATCACAAGGTTTCCTGAATTGCCAATTTAGTCCCTCTAATTCAGAAAGTTAATTTTCTGAGACATTTTTACCATAACAATTTTACTGGAAAGATGGTGTGATTTTAATATACAAGATATAATCGTGTAATTGTTTGGTGTACGGCTTCTCGCTTACGTATAAAATTAGTGTGTACCTTGTAGAAAGTTGATATTGTAGGTCGTGTGTAACGTAAAAATACATAAATCATGAATGTTTTTAGACCATGGGGTATACTCTAATCATCTTTAACTCTACCTAGATGTCACATCCTTCATTTTGTCTCTTTTCACACTAGCTCACTTTAAGGAAATAGTTTAAAGCCATTAACTCTACCTCATCTCCTTAACTTTCTCACTTTTAAGTCATATTATGTTAACTTAGTGCCAATTTAATGCCCTTAATATGAGAAGGAAGTGGTGTACAATAAAAGCTAAAATGTCATGTCACCGTTAACACACTTGGTGTGAAGGTACACCCCCATGGCCTTATATTTTGGTGGTGTCTGACACTTTGATTTGATGGTGGGGTATATTGTATATATGCCCATCACTTTTACCCTTTCGTTCATACTGACATTGAAACGACCGAACGAAGAGTTGTCCTTCCCCAACACACGCATTATCATCATCACATTTCCACCATTCACGATCGGAATGCTAAAAAAATTTGGATTTAGGTGCTTACTTTTAGTATTATGCGGACATATATCTTTATTTGCTACCTCTGCAAATGTTCAAAATATTCGTCGGTTCAATCGAATATTCAATCGGATACAATCAGAGATCGAGAATTTTCTATATGTTATGATTGAGAGAAGAACCAGAGAGAATTTTGATCAATCTTAATTTATTCGTAATGAACAAAATCAGGGTATTAACTGCCTTTTAGGCAGTTATCACAAGGTTTCCTGAATTGCCAATTTAGTCCCTCTAATTCAGAAAGTTAATTTTCTGAGACATTTTTACCATAGCAATTTTACTGGAAAGATGGTGTGATTTTAATATACAAGATATAATCGTGTAATTGTTTGGTGTACGGCTTCTCGCTGATCGGTTTCTATGTTACGTATAAAATTAGTGTGTACCTTGTAGAAAGTTGATATTGTAGGTCGTGTGTAACGTAAAAATACATAAATCATGAATGTTTTTAGCCCATGGGGTATACTCTAATCATCTTTAACTCTACCTAGACGTCACATCCTTCATTTTGTCTCTTTTCACACTAGCTCACTTTAAGGAAATAGATTAAAGTCATTAACTCTACCTCATCTCCTTAACTTTCTCACTTTTAAGTCATGTTATGTTAACTTAGTGCCAATTTAATGCCCTTAATATGAGAAGGAAGTGGTGTACAATAAAAGTTAAAATGTCATGTCACCGTTAACACATTTGGTGTGAAGGTACACCCCCATGGCCTTATATTTTGGTGGTGTTTGACACTTTGATTTGATGGTGGGGTATATTGTATATATGCCCATCACTTTTACCCTTTCGTTCATACTGACATTGAAACGACCGAACGAAGAGTTGTCCTTCCCCAACACACGCATTATCATCATCACATTTCCACCATTCACGATCGGAATGCTAAAAACATTTGGATTTAGGTGCTTACTTTTAGTATTATGCGGACATATATCTTTATTTGCTTCCTCTGCAAATGTTCAAAATATTCGTCGGTTCAATCGAATATTCAATCGGATACAATCAGAGATCGAGAATTTTCTGTATGTTATGATTGAGAGAAGAACCAGAGAGAATTTTGATCAATCTTAATTTATTCGTAATGAACAAAATCAGGGTATTAACTGCCTTTTAGGCAGTTATCACAAGGTTTCCTGAATTGCCAATTTAGTCCCTCTAATTCAGAAAATTAATTTTCTGAGACATTTTTACCATAGCAATTTTACTGGAAAGATGGTGTGATTTTAATATACAAGATATAATCGTGTAATTGTTTGGTGTACGGCTTCTCGCTGATCGGTTTCTATGTTACGTATAAAATTAGTGTGTACCTTGTAGAAAGTTGATATTGTAGGTCGTGTGTAACGTAAAAATACATAAATCATGAATGTTTTTAGGCCATGGGGTATACTCTAATCATCTTTAACTCTACCTAGATGTCACATCCTTCATTTTGTCTCTTTTCACACTAGCTCACTTTAAGGAAATAGTTTAAAGCCATTAACTCTTCCTCATCTCCTTAACTTTCTCTCTTTTAAATCATGTTATGTTAACTTAGTGCCAATTTAATGCCCTTAATATGAGAAGGAAGTGGTGTACAATAAAAGTTAAAATGCCATGTCACCGTTAACACACTTGGTGTGAAGATACACCGCATGACCTTATATTTTGGTGGTGTCTAACACTTTGATTTGATGGTGGGGTATATTGTATATATGCCCATCACTTTTACCCTTTCGTTCATACTGACATTGAAACGACCGAACGAAGAGTTGTCCTTCCCAACACACGCATTATCATCATCACATTTCCACCATTCAAGATCGGAATGCTAAAAACATTTGGATTTAGGTGCTTACTGTAAAATAATATGGATTCAATGCTTGATTGATCTCATTGATTAATGATAAATATATACAAGTTACATTCCCTCATATTTGGGAAGAGATAACAACAATATTAAAGATAAATCCTATCTATAAATATAATTCAAATATATACTCTATTACACCCCCGCAGTCGAAGCAAGAGGAGGGCGAATGTTGAGACTGGAGCGGAAGTCATCAAATAACACACGAGGTAGGCCCTTGGTAAAAATATCAGCAATCTGCAGACGTGTTGGAGTATGGAGAATGCGGATTGTGCCGCGCTGAACATGTTAGTCGGGGCCCAAATGTGAACTTGTGTTAACAAACACAATTGTTACGATCAAAACCTATCGTGTAAACTTTTTCATGACTCAAACACTTGACCAATGTCGCCCTTCCTATCACTTGCCATGGTCAGATCTGACTTAAAATCAAGGTCAGATCCTTTTCTAATTGGACCACATAAATGACCAACATGGTTTAAGAGATAACAGCAGTACCATATAACACATGTTAACCTATATTGCTCGCGAGTGACTCAGCTCGTTTGCACCCCTCGAACAAAAACCAAATAACACATGTTAACCTATGAATTATGATGTTATATTTTTGCGAATTAATATTATTTTCGTATAATAAAATGAACAAAAACCAATTATGAATGAGATGGTTGTATGCGGAACTAAAAACCGAATCATTAAAATATATAAAATATTATTATCATACTGTAACACCCCGAGGTGTTACGGGTCTCGTTAACGGGTCGGGTCGTACCCGACCGCCCGATTATTAATTTATAATATTTAATTGTTTCCAAGTCTGCACCCAAACGCTCCCTATCTGCTGATAAACTTGCAGTCAAACACCCAAGGAGCAGCATTATTTTCGTCACCAAACACCCTATTCAGCTGCTATCCACGCAACCAAACACCCTCTATTTTGGGATCCCTATAAAAAGGGTCCCTCCTCCTTTCTTTGTCTGGAGAACAACCGCACAACACACACACCCACTGTGAGTGTGTTTCAAAAGCTGCTGATTAAGGGTCACCGGACACCATGGCCGGCCGCCGCCGCCTCCTTCTCCGGTAGCCTCCTCCTCTCCCGATAATATAGCATACAACCGTCAAAACTCAAGCTTCGTTTGTTTCTGTTACCGATAGAACCCTCACCGGCGCCGCCCTTCCCTCCGTTAAGCACCACCTTACTCCTCCCTCTGTTCCTGTTAAATGAACCGGACAGTCACCGGTTATGGTGACTGTCACCGATAACCCATCTTGGACCTCCTTTGATTTCTAATAACGAAGCATCGACCGGTGAACCCCTTCGTTTACAATACAGACCCATCTTGGACACCGATAACCCCTTCGTTTGCAATACAAACCCAACCGAGGGGCTGGAGTGACTGACAGAAGGCACGAGGAGGACTCATGGGGCTTCACTTCAGGTCTGCACCAACCAAGGGGAAGGGTAAAGGTAGTGGTTGTCAGTGATGGTTGGTTAATGGTCAACGGTGGTTAGTAGGTGGAAGGATGGTGGTTGTTGGTGCTGGTAACCAGATGTGGGGGTGGTGACAGTGGTGGTTATACTTGTTGAGGGTTTATTGTTAAGATTGGCTGTGGTGATGAAGGTGATTTGAAGTGGTTAGGTTCAAATGAAAATTCATAGAGAGAGAGAGATATAAGATATAAAGCTCTATTAAAAAAGACTATCATGACAAGAAAAGAGAGATGTGATGTTTGGGGGAAATGACTATCCTACCCTTATGTTATTATTATATTGGTTTTGGATTGTGGTGATGTGGCTTCATTGTAGCCACATATTGGGTTTCTAAGGTGTCTAACAGTTTGATTTGATGGTGGGGTATATTGTATATATGCCCATCACTTTTACCCTTTCGTTCATACTGACATTGAAATGACGAACGAAGAGTTGTCCTTCCCCAACACACGCATTATCATCATCACATTTCCACCATTCAAGATCGGAATGCTAAAAACATTTGGATTTAGGTGCTTACTGTAGAATAATATGGATTCAATGCTTGATTGATCTCATTGATTAATGATAAATATATACAAGTTTACATTCCCTCATATTTGGGAAGAGATAACAACAATATTAAAGATAAATCCTATCTATAAATATAATTCAAATATATACTCTATTACACCCCCGCAGTCGAAGCAAGAGGAGGGCGAATGTTGAGACTGGAGCGGAAGTCATCAAATAACACACGAGGTAGGCCCTTGGTAAAAATATCAGCAATATGCAGACGTGTTGGAGTATGGAGAATGCGGATTGTGCCGCGCTGAACATGCTCCAGAACAAAGTGTATGTCAAGCTCGATGTGCTTCGTACGCTGGTGCTGAACTGGATTGTTAGACAGGTAAATGGCACTGATGTTGTCACAATAAACCAAAGTAGCAGTGGACAAAGGGTGACGCAATTCTAAGAGCAGATTGCGCAACCAGCAGACTTCAGCAACAACGTTTGCTACGGCGCGGTACTCGGCTTCTGCACTGGAACGAGAAATAGTTGTTTGCCGTTTTGAGGACCAAGATAGGAGATTAGAGCCCATGTAAACACAATAACCAGACGTGGAGCGACGTGTGTCAGGGCAACCTGCCCAGTCAGCATCTGTGTATGCTCGCAGAGAAACGGTGGAGCAGGGTGATAAAGTTAGGCCGTAGGTGGAGGTGCCACGAATATACCGAATAATACGCTTTAGAGCGTTCCAGTGATCAACTGTGGGGCTGTGCATGTGAATACAGATTTGCTAAACCGCATAAGTGATGTTGGTCTGGTAAAGGTCAGATATTGCAATGCACCGGCTAGGCTTCGATATAGCGTGGCGTTCTCAGACGGAGCACTCTTCAAGGCACTTAATTTGGGCTTGGCATCAACTGGTGTAGCAACTGGGTTACAGTTTTCCATACCCGCGCGGTTAACAATATCCATAGCATATGACGTCTGAGACAGAAACATAGAGTTACCTGTACGTGTGACAGAAATACCCAAAAAATAGCTGTGAGGTCCAAGATCTTTCATTGAGAATTCAGCCGCGAGGCTGCCCATGAGTTTCAGACGTAGAGCGTCAGAAGATGTGGTCAGTATGATATCATCAACATAAATCAAAAGATAAGCAATATCACCCCCGTAATGATATGTGAAGAGAGAATTATCACATTTACTTTGGGAGAAACCAATGGAACTCACGAAATCCGTAAACCGTTGGTACCACGCTCGAGGTGCTTGTTTGAGGCCATAGAGAGATTTAGTAAGCTACAAACATGATCGGGAAAATCCCGATGACGAAACCCCATAGGTTGATACATGTAAACTGTCTCAACGAGGTTACCATGGAGGAAGGCATTGGTAACGTCCAACTGATGAATGGACCATGACTGAGAAAGTGCCAAAGTCAACACAGTACGTATAGTAGCGGGTTTAACCACTGGGCTAAACGTCTCCCCACAATCAATCCCAATTTCTTGATTCCTACCATCACACACTAACCGAGCCTTGTATCATTCAAGTGTGCCACCAGACCTGTATTTATGACGAAAAAGCCACATGCTACGAATGATATGCATATCAGGATGTCTCGGGACAAGTTCCCAAGTCTTGTTTTTTAATTAGAGCATTAAATTCGTTTTGCATGGCGTTATGCCATTCCGGATTAGACAAGGCGTCTTTTGGTGTTTTGCGTATAGGCACAACATGTGAGGTGGATAGGTTAAAAATTTGTTTAGGTTTTGTGATGCCGGACATGGCACGGGTGCGGATGGTTCGGGCTGGGGGAGGCGGTGGAGGGATCGGGATTGGGCTGGGTGTCTGGGGTGATGGGTGTGAGGTGGATGGGCCGGCAGTGGTAGGGACAGGAGATTGGGCCGGGGAGGGCAGGGGAGTTGGGCGGGTGTTGTATGTGTAGTAGCGTTGGGGTGAGTGGGGTGGGTAGTTGGGCTGTTAGGAGTAGTTTTGTGGGATTTGGCGAAGGGAAAGATAGTCTCGTCGAATAGGACATGACGGTTAATGGTAATGGTGCGGGTTTTTAAGTCAAGGCATTTATAACCACGGTGGTTCGAAGGGTAGCCAAGAAAGACACACGGGTGAGAGCGATAGGCCAATTTGTGAATGGTGGTGTGGTTGATAGACCGGAATTGGAGTGTCAAGGTTTAAAGCGGTTGACTGAAGTCGAAGCCGAGTGCTTGGTAGCTTCGTTCTCTGAATCAGAAATAACGGAGGCAGTGTTTGATTGTGGGAGCGATAAGGCTCCGGGCCCCGACGGGTTCAATTTTCGGTTTATCAAGCGGTTTTGGCCGCTTTTCGCTAATTATTTCCTTAAAGTTTTGCAGGAATTTTTTGACACAGGCCATATTAGCCGCGGAGTGGGTTCCTCTTTTATTACTCTAATTCCAAAAAATAAAGACCCGGTGAGTTTGAACGTGTACCGTCCCATCACTTTGATTGGTGTGATTAGCAAAGTGATCTCTAAAGTCCTTGCTAATCGTATTAAAAGGTGATGGGTAGTGTTATTCACGAGACTCAGTCGGCC
Organism: Ambrosia x helenae; assembly: GCA_030844895.1. Taxonomy (NCBI): domain Eukaryota; kingdom Viridiplantae; phylum Streptophyta; class Magnoliopsida; order Asterales; family Asteraceae; genus Ambrosia; species Ambrosia x helenae. The sequence goes on from JAUTDX010001570.1 coordinate 58,194, forward strand.
TTCTTGTCTGGGAGGTATATTCTTGATGGCCCGCTTATTATCAATGAGATCTTATCTTGGGCGAAGAAGACGGGGAGAGATTTATTCTTATTGAAAATTGATTTCGAGAAGGCGTACGATAACGTGAATTGATGTTTCTTGATTTCTGTTATGAAGCAAATGAATTTTCCAGTTAGATGGTGTAGTTGGATTGAAGGGATCCTCAGTTCGGCTCGATCGTCGGTCTTAGTGAATGGGTCTCCTACGTTCGAGTTCAGTTGCGAGAAGGGGATTAGACAAGGTGATCCTATCTCTCCGTTTTTATTTTTAATTGTCATGGAAGGACTTTCTTTTCTGATTAGGATGGCTAGCGATATGGGGTTTTTCATGGTGTTCGGTTTGATAATGCCAGCCCTATTATCTCTCATCTTCTATATGCCGACGACGCCTTGGTTATGGGCGAATGGTCCCTTGGTAATCTGAACACGGTCAAGAGGATTCTCTGAATTTTTCAAATGTGCTCGGGTCTTCGAATAAACTTGAATAAATCTAATTTGTTCGGTTTAGGAAAAGCATCGAGGAGGTTGATAGCTTCGCATTTGATATGGGGTGTAGACCGGGGTCCTTTCCTTTTAAATATTTGGGTATTACGGTGGGTGCTAACATGAACCGTATAAACAACTGGGACTCGATTATAGATATCTTCAAAAAACGATTGTCTTCTTGGAAGGCTAGTGTCGTTTCTATGGCTGGAAGAGTGACGCTCATTAAGACAGTTTTGGAAAGCCTACCTTCGTATTACTTTTCGTTATATAAAGCCCCGGCGGCGGTGACTAACAAATTGGAGGTGATCATCAAAAGGTTTTTGTGGGGTGGTTGCGATGACATAAATAAAATACACTGGGTGGCCTGGGATAGAATTACGCGAAGCATTAAAGATGGAGGGTTGGGTCTTTCGAGGATGGTAGACATTAATCTTGCGCTTATGATGAAATGGCTATGGAGATATCAAGTCTCTAATGACGCTTTATGGAGAAAAGTGGTGGACGCCATACACGATTCTCCTAGAAGATGGGAAACGATTCTTTGCAATAACCGTTTCGCGGGAGCATGGTCCAGGTTGGTTAGGGCAGGTTATAGACTTAAGGTGGAGGGCAGCGTTTTTATGAATCTGTTTAGAGGGGTGGTGGGTGACGGCTCGAATCTTAAGTTTTGGATCGATCCTTGGCTTACTATAGAACCTTTGAAGAATATGTTCCCTTGTTTGTTCCGATTGGATCAAAATAAACGCTGCAGCGTCGCTGATCGTCTGAGCGGTTGAAATGGGTCATCGGTTATTTGCTGGAACTGGAAAAAATATCCCGGAACTGAAGCGAAATCTGAAGAACTCATTCGGTGTCATCGCTTACTCGCTAGTGTAACTTTAACGGATCAGCAAGATCGATGGGCTTGGAATCTAGGCGATGGTGATGAGTACTCAGTTAAGGATGCGCGTAAGTGGCTGGAAGGTAACTCTCAACCGAGTAACAGCTTGGTGTTTCAATGGTGCAAGTGGATTCCGCGAAAGTGTAATATTTTTATGTGGAGGGCTACTTTGAACCGGATTCCAACTAAAAGACGCTGTTATTCATCGGAATGTTTTTGTTGATTCCGCTTTATGCGATCTGTGTGGCGATTATGACGAGACGGTGGATCATCTTTTCTCGTGTTGTAGGGTGGTGGGAGCGCTGTGGGATGCGATCGCTTCATGGTGTAATATCCCCAGGTTCTTTGTTTTTTCTATCTCAGATGTGCTCCACATTATGGATGGTTTGCCGTACAGCCAGAAAAAGAAGGATATTGTTTACGGCATTGTGATTATAACGTGCTGGCGTCTTTGGAAGGCTAGGAACGACAAGATTTTTAACGGAGTGGATTCTAGTATTGCTCACTTGTTTGTGGACGTGAAGTCAATGGCGTACCTTTGGTTTAAACATAGGCATAAAGAGGGTTCGGTAGAATGGAGAAATTGGTGTAATTTTTCTTTTTCTGTGATGTAATTTTTTCCGGTTTTCGGTAGTCTCTATCTTAGAGATTATCGTCCGGGTGTTTTAATGAAATTAGCATTCCAAAAAAAAAAAGGAAAATACGTTTTTTTTAATTATTACAAAATTGAGTATCTTCATGACTGTTATTTCCGTTACAAATCAGCCCAAAAAGGCGTTTAGCAAAGAGAATGATGGTCACAAACCCTAGTTGCAACAAAAGTCACGACCAGTTTCAAACATACAACTGTTTTTTTAGTAAATAGACAATTGTGTAGTAGTAGTACTAATAATATCAACAAAGTTATTTGATTTTAAATCTAGTTGGTGGATGGCTCAGATGAAGGTGGCATTTCATCATCATCATCAGAAGAAGTTAGTAGAGGAGAGACCGATAGCACGCATATGAGCAAGGAACTCAAGGATTCGTTGTTGCGTAAATTCGGAGGTCGTATAGGTTCCCTAAAGCAAGAATTTACAAAGAAGAAGAAGAAAGGGAAGCTCCCAAAGGAAGCAAGGCAAATATTACTTCATTAATTGGTGGACTTCGCATTATAAATGGCCTTATCCTACCGTAAGTATTTATATATATATATATATACATTGTCTATGCTGAATTCAGATGCCTCGTAGTGACACAATAAAACTGTCACTACGCTTGTCCAGTTGAAAACACCAACCTGGTCATATAAAAGAGTGAGTAAAGTGGTTTAAATATTTTATTAAAACTTTATAAACTGGTAGAAAGATTAAATAAGACGGTTAATAATTAAACACGTATTAACAACACCTATGATTCATGAGTTCATATAGTATGGGCCTAGTAACCCCTCAAGTTAAATTTCCAGAAGATTAACATTGCTCGGTGGTTTCAAATGAACATTGGTTGAATATTACTTGTATCCCGAAAATGTAGCATATTGTTCTATACGTTGTTTTAAGTAGTAAGTACAAAAGGTTGCATTACATAGTCCATTTACCCCCTCCCCTCCCCTCCCCTCCACCGGTGTGTGGGTAGTGATTCGAACTTGGGACCGCTAGCTAGGTTAGGGTTGTACCAAAATTTTCACTAAACTAAGCATTTTAAAAAAAATGCTCAGATTGAAATAACCATATGCAAGTTGAACATCTTGGGTTATAATAACCGAAATGGTTACTTCTAGCTAGCTAATTTAATCAGCTTAATTTTTTTTTGAGAGTAGTGTTTCAGCGGTAAATCCCGTGTAGCAAAGCGACCACTGCCCAGGATCGAATCCCATAGGAACCACACGGGGTTCTCCTTTCAAACCCAACGGTTATTTTTTCGGTGGAACGTGGGAATCGAACCTGAGACCAAACCCGGGCAGGAACCCTCCAAGGAGGTAAACCTTCCACCTCAAACCAGCTGGGCTGGAGATCATTGGCATTTAATCAGCTTAATTAATTGCATTTTATATATTAATTTTATGATGATGAAATAATAAATAATAAATACTTAATAAATGGAAATGCAGGAAGATGATAAGATATCGTTAGCGGAAACAACTGGATTAGATCCAAAACAAATCAACAACTGGTTCATAAATCAAAGGAAGCGACACTGGAAACCATCAGAAAGCATGCAATTAGCCATCATGGGTGCGCTTCCTCTTCCTCATCCTGACCAATATATTTATCATGATTAAAGTACCCATTTTATATATGTATACATACATACGTATGTTGCATGCTTTCATGCATGTATATTCTCTACATAACAAACTGTATCAGTAACTACAATAACTTAGTCACTATGATCCAAACTACTACCATTAACAACACTTAATTTCTGAAATGCTTGTTTAATATTCTTATCCTGCCTCAATTACTCTTACTAATTATGGAATTGTAAGTTGTAAACAAGTTGACATATTTTTCTCATTGTGCAAGTAAAGCCCCGCAAACTAATTTTGATACATTTAAATTCATGAATTCGTTCAACACGCATATGCTTGGCAAAAAAAGTTACAATGACAAAGTTTGATGAAAGTGATTTTCTAAGTGCACGTAAAAATGCAAACGTGGATAATATTTTTTTTTTCCAATTGTTTATATATACTATTTTGGTGATACTTTTTTTTTCACGACAAAGATGATTTATATATAAAGGAAGATGGTTAGAAATCTCTTTACATTACTTATATATAAATCACCTAGAATTGTGAGTTTCAGCTAATGGCGTTAGTGTGAGTTAACGGGGGGTCCATTGAGAGCAAAATGTCTGAAAGTTGGGACCACTAGTGGTTATTTTCGTAGTTGACACTGTTATTGGCCAATAGTCAATAGTTGGGATTATTTAAATCCATTACTCCAAAATAATATTGCTTCAATATCTTAAAGTTATGACAGTAAGAGTAAAAGTTAAAACATATCTTTTTGAAGAATAAGTTAAAACATATCTACATTCTACAATTCCATGCAATTGAAAATATCTCCACCATGACAACAAGGACCGGAACAATTCAATGCACCATTTCTCATTTTCTTATACAATTGTCATGTGATATATTTTTACAGCACATTAATGGACTCAAAAGAGTCTACAAATACTACAGAATATATTAACATAATGAAGGAGATTAACAAACTCACATTGAACTTCGATCAATTAATCAATTTCCTTAATGTAATGTATAATTCCATGACTCATATAAGCCTATTAACAATACAGAAAGAAAAATGAGAGTGAGGGAATGCTTTTCTTAGTGATGTATCTTATGAAATACAAATGGCTCTTTATATATGCTCTTACATAAATACAAAAGTAATACAAATATAGGCGTTAAACATATAGAGAGTCATCATATAAATGCATGTATGTGAAGAGTCACTTTACATTACTTATTTGTATAATTATCATCAAAAGTTGTACTATAGGGGCACAAAAGTGGTAAAATATAGAGATGTATACTTGTGCTTCTTGATATGCCATCTTAAAAGTGTGACAAAATTACAATCATATTCATCAAGTTTCTTTAATAAAGTATACTTGTGTTGCTATATTAGATTGTGAAGGTTTTACATTAATTTTGATTATCAAAGGAGATTTCTTTTGATTGTTTCTTTTCATAATGATACCAAACAAACCTATACGGTATGATATTCGGTTTTAAATATATCTAAATTTTGTTACATTTATCATGCGGTACGATATCAATTCTGGACTTTTAATGTTACTGTACCATACCAGTACCGACCGAAACATATATGGTATGGTATTCAGTTTTCAATTTAGTTAAATTTAGGTATTGGTACTATCCAGTACGGTACCAGTTCGGTATCTACAAGTACGGTTTCACTAGAATGTGTATATAAAAACACTATATGAATGTGTAGATAAAATCGCGTTGGAATGTTTTTTGAAAATGAAATAAAAATGAGTTTTGTGACATGAAGTGTTGGAAAAATAGGTGAAAATGCTATTTTCACAATTTTAGGAAAATGATTTTTCTTAAGTTTTGGTCACAAATATATATTTGAAACTGAGGTTTATTTATAAATTTCTTTGTGGGTTTATGTTCTATGTTGTGAGAGTTCCACAACGAACCAAACCTCGTCCAAAACTGAGCTAAGATGAATGAGATATCGATGCTCAAAAGTAGAGGAGTGAAACAACTAAGTTGGGAGTGTGAAATGGAAAGTGGCAAGGAGAACTTGTCCCACATTGGAAGGGAGATGAATCTTGAACTTATTTATAAGGAGGAACTTCCCATCCTAAGTGTTCCATGGAATCACACACTATGGAAGTCGCGAAGGGTGCGAAGCACCCTTAACTCGCACTCGCACACGCGCGTGGCGTGGGCGATGAGGCGCAATGTGGCGCTTTGATGGCGCACTTTGCACTTCGCACACTCGCGTCGCCGCTTGAGAGCCGCCTTAGTATTTTTTATGGTGCACAGGTGGTTCAGCAAGATTGGCGGACGCGAAGAACGAGGACTTCCGCTGACGTAAATGCGGAGAACGAGATGTTCCGCTGACGCAGCACTACGCGTGGCGTGTTGTCCTGCATGGCATGCGGGTGGCAGACTCGTGACGTAGAAAGAGATTACGTGGTGCGCGACTTCGTGGCGCGCGCGCGCGCGTAACTCGTGCCTGCGTGGCGGGTCAGGCACCAGTGTGCATCTGACGCACACGCGAACTCCCAACAGTTCAGAACTGCAGCTTGTAACTGACGAGTCAACAGCTTTGACTGGAAATTAAAGCAGTCATTAAATGACATTGAACGTTCAATGCCATTTAATTCTCTGCATTAATTTCTTTTATTATGTTACAACTTGGCTCCTATAAAAGCCAAGGCCTTGGCACTGCAGAAGACACACCAACAGAATACTTCTCCTCTAATTCTTTCCAGCTTTTTCTCTGCTCTGTTTCTTCTTGTATTCAGGTACAACTCGGGTTTAGTGCTCACTCCGGCAGTACACACTGCTTCGGCTGTTGTACCCTGGGAAACAAAACGAGTCTCCGGTAGGCTCAGAATTTGTTTTAAGGGCCCGTGTCAAACACGATCCTCAGCCACATTATTCTAATTTCTCATCCCCTTCTTGTAATTTCTTTTCATTTCAGTTGTAATAGTATTTGTATTCGTTTTTCCTTTGCTTCTTGTATTGTAAAAATTAATAAAAATTGTTTATTTATTTTTATACGCGAACGGTTCCTACATGAAGTTAAACGGTTTCGTTGATCGGTTCACATAGTTATGTCTTTTTTAGAATTTCAAATACAAAGTCAATTCCAAATGTTTTGGTCTAGTTTTTAATACAAATTATTTATTAATTCATGTAGCTTTAATAATTACTGTGTACTTTTAGTTGGGGCAGCAGCAAAATCTGAAGTGAAGAGCCTCGCAAATTCGCAATGGATCAAACGGTTGGTTGTTAGTTGCTATACACATTAACATATATAGATATATTACTTTGGGCGAGGTTTTGGTCATTACGTGTGTATCATATTAGAAATGTGACAATGTAAATCATTCTGAATAGTGACGAATCCGGAAAATATTAGGGTGTTCTTTTAATAGATTCTCATTGATTTTTACTAATTTTTTTAATTTTTTTCCACTAAAATTTTCAATTATTTCCAAACCAAAGGGGGTCAATTATCCTTTGTATATGTTGTAGTTGTGCGCTCCTCGCCTTGAGGTGTCGCGTTTGTTAATGAAAGTTAAGCTTAAAAAAAGAGGTTCTTTGGAACACAGGAACCCTTGGACCCGCCATTGCTTCCGAACTTCCGCCATGATAATTAAGTAGCGTGTTACCCATCAGAAAAAGTGTCTACATGACGTTCACACTAACAAAATATAAAAAAAAAAAATCATCCACATATGTGATGCATAATGAGAAAATGAAAAATAAAATATCATTGTGTTAGTAAACCAACGCTCATCATTGATGTGTAAAATGAGAAAATATATTGGGTGTTTATGATATTAACCCCCCCGTATAGTCATATTTGACGAGGCAATTTTCTATTGCCATTTTGTTAGATGCAATAACTTGTTTTAAGAAAAGGAAAAGGAAAAAACAAGTACTATTAGCTTATAGCTACATAAAGTTGGATCATTTGGGTTATCTGGGATTTGCTTATTCAAATTGTTAAGTTACTAGTAGGATAAGTTTTATTATATATGCACTTACAAAGATCAACCAGAAGTTCGTTTATTCGAATAAACCAGGAAATTCGAATCAGTTTTAGGAATTCACTTTCAAAAAGAAGAAACTTATATAACCATGTAACTGAAAAACCTATTCAACGGACACCTATACATACTTGTCATCATTATAACACCCTATAATGAACGAAACATAACAAAAAACGTTATATATTGAAAAAACTTATAAAGAGAGTTTCTATGACTAAACAACACACCTAAACATTAGTTTGTTACGTCGGGGAGAACTGAGAACGGGAAACTGTCGCAACTGAAACTAAATTATCGTCATCATCGATAAAAGGGGGACTAGAGGGTGTTGGTAAGGATTCATCATCTTTTACTAGCATTTTTAGTGCCATTGATATTGATGGTCTTAAAGATGGAGCTTCTTGGGTGCACAAGAGTCCTACATGTGCCACTTTCATGGCTTCTTTTTTGAATTTGAGGTTAGGATGTGTATGAAACATTAGGTTTGGATCAAGGATTTCTTCCACTGTGCCTTGTTGAAAATGCCTCCATGCCTGTTTTAACAACAAATAATTTAAAACAAGCTAGGTTAGAACAAAAAAAAAATTTAAAAGTTATTGCCTTTATTGAGTGCTTGTTTTGGATAAATTATAGACCAAGAGGTTTCGGTTTGTTAATGGATAGACACGTAATTTTGGTTTATGTTTTATTCTTAAGTGGAATTGGGTTGAGTGGACACCAAGTAGCCCAAAATGCATTCAAAATACATAAATTATCTCAAAATGTTCTCATTGAAATAAGGTTTTTTTATTATCAAAATTTAGAACACTAATTATTAGTCAATTTGAGAAAAGACAAGATAAAAAAGTGTTTGCAGGTTGGCACAACTACCTTGGTCCGCTCTAAAAATATACCCTTTTATATATTACACGACCACCCAGACCCGCCCATTTAGACGAGTAAAATCAAAACATCAAAATTTTGGCCATTGATTAATTCTAGAGGTGTGATTTGAGATGTATTTCTTAGTGTAACGGTAGACCGTAGTGGGCACGAGACCACAGCGCGAAGACCCTCATAGCGCCGGGGTACAACTCCCCCCCCCCCCCAGCGCTATGAGACAAATGACTTTCCAAGCACGAGATGTATAACGTGGGTTCCCCTTACCTTTCTCAAAAAAAAAAAAAAAAAATCAAATTCTACCCTACCTTCTTCTACACCCAATCAAACAATAAAAAATCATTCTTATAAAGCCCCTACCACTACACACTATTTTTATATAAAGCCCTTCATCTCATTTTATTAATATTTTAATCTATAAAGCCCCCACTACACATGACAATTAGAAACATGCTTGTAAGTTGGTGTCAACTAACTCCGTGATCGTGTAATGATTTGTCAGCGAATATGATAATCTAACATTTACTTATGGTCAGGGCCGGCTCAATATCGTTGGTGGCCTAAAGCGAGTTCGTCAATTGGGGCCCTTATGAAATGAAAAATAATTTTTTGTTCCATCAACTCTGTAAATGAAGAAAATCTTGCATACAATATACCTCCAACAAAAGTTCAAAGCTTGCAACATCAATAACTGGGCTTAATACCCTTTGAATAACCGGGCTTAATGCCCTTTGAAGTGTAGAAAATGGGGGCGTCTAAAACCTGGAGGCCAAAAGCAGCTGCCTTAACTGCCTTGGGCTTGAGCCGGGCTTGCTTATGGTTTACTACCAAATTTCCCCTAAAAAATCTCGGTGTCACTTGTGCCTCTTTTAACTATGATATTGATATCTTTGCAAAAATAGACAAAAAATAAAATAAAAATGGTTCAATCGATGTAACCAAATGCAGTTCAGTTTGGTTTGGTTGCATTCAAGGACTTCTTAACAGTGGCGAAGCTAGAGCGGAAATTTCGAGGGGTCGGAAGTCACCGATTATGAGGGTGAAAACCATATATATCAAAAAAATTTCTATACGGATACCATATAATCGAAACTTCTGGGCGAAAATTTCAGGGGGGGGGCCGAGCGCCCTCCCTGCCCCTATAAAGCTATGCCCTTGCTTGTTAACTCAATTTTTTTTCTCAAGAAGTTGGAACATGTGATATTGATTGAGTATACAGGTTTGCACCTTAAGGTTTTGACTCGTTACCCAACCCGACCCCCCCCCCCACCCACACACATATTTTGCCACGCATAGTTATTCTCTAAGTGTAACAAAAAGGAATCCCTAAAAGCCCTAAGCATTATCATAATTAATTGAATGAAGTTTTAACACTTACCATTGATACTAAGTTGTCTGAGTATTCTGAGTTTTTGCTTCTGTTGTTTTGTACTCCAGTAACCACCTCCAACAACAATACACCATAGCTGTAGACGTCAACCTTTTCAGTTAACTGACCAAGGGCTAAATATTCTGGAGCCATATATCCACTGAAATTAAAAAATGTAAAATGTGTAAGATTCTTTATTCTGCCATACGATGATGTTATCTTTTTGTTGCTTAAACAGTAGAGGTGGCAAAACAGATGGATTGGGTGGCTTGTGTAATAGGGTAAAATTTATAACTTTTAGTATGTGCGAAAAATGGTCTTGTCGGCTTAGCTGCACACACACTTTTGTCTTTCCTTTCTTGAATTATATAAATAGTACAAATATCATAAAATGGCAATATACTTTTGTAGTTTTGCCTTTTGATCCTTTTTGCTAATCATTAGTCTTTCGAACCATTTTGCTAATTTCAGGTTTTTAAAATGCAATTCTGTAAAAAGGTTATACTTACCAAAATAGAATGAAAAAGTCTTATTGCTATTCTATGGTATCACTAGAATTAAAAACTTTTAGTAGCTACCTACTAAAATCCCCTTGTCTAAAAACTTTTACTTACAAAAGCGAATCAAGGCGAAGGTTCATATAATTCTATCACCTTTGCCCTTATAATTATAGATATGCTTTTCACACTACTATTTTTTAACACAGTTATAAAAGAAAAGGAATTACATTGTTACAATGATGATCTAGCTTACAAAATAACACAATTTAGGAGGTTGAATTAAAGGAAAAGATAAAAAACGTATACCCAAATAGCCCATTTGTATAAAATGGATAAAATCTCAACCTCTACCCAACAACGAAAAACAAGATGCCTTGCTAATTTTTTTTTACTTTTCTTTGGTATAGTTAGTCTGTTTAAGCTATTGAACATGATAATAACCTTCAAAAGGTAGATGGAAAGGACTATTATATTTACACTAAGATACCTATAAGTTTGGCACTAATTACAATATGCATAATATACTCTATGACACTATATTAAAGCAATCAAAATTACTTACAGTGTTCCTGCAATGGCAGTGCTGACGTGGCTCATATCTCCTTGAAAAGATCTAGCCAAACCAAAATCAGCTATTTTGGGACGAAACCTCAAGTCTAATAAAATATTAGAAGCTTTAATATCCCTGTGAATAATCCGGATTTTGGTGTTTTCATGAAGGTAGATAAGACCTTCAGTTATGCCAATAATGATCTCAAATCTCTTTTCCCAATTTAGTTCCTTACCTTTTATTGCATCTGTAATAAAATAAAATAAAAGCTAAATGTTTATCAACTTTGTGAATACAAAAATCTTAGATGAATAGATATATTTGAAGTATAAATCTAGAATTAGAAATACATGTGGTAAAAAGAGTGGGATGTATAAATTGGGTAAAATGTAAACACGAGCAGAGGTCAAAACGCGTAACTTTGGATACCTGACAGACAGGGTTAGGTCAGGTTGGCCAAACGATTAGAAAATGTATGTTTTCTAATATAATATTTTGAATAAAATGTCTAAAATTATTATGCATTAAATTGTACCATGTGGAACTCTTCAACCCATTTGACCTTATTCCTTATAAAAAAATTCCTTTTATCCATTTCCATTATATATAAAAATATGGCTAGATTTGACATATTTATAAGTAAATAGGTTAAAAATGTCAAATATTTACTTAATCATGTTGGGTTTGGGTTAGATAGACCCCAAACACTTTTTTATCCTAAATCTTTACATTTTTGTATTAGTGTGTGGAAGTTAGTCAAATGATATGTTTCAATGCTATGCAATATTTTGAATAAAATCATTAGTGGTTTTACGTAGTAAAAGAACACGTTGAGGAATTTTCGACCTATGTGACCCACCCAACCCATTAAACTTCTTTCTTTTTAAGCTTATATATTATTTTTACATTTTAATCCATATTTAACATGTTAGAGATAAAGCATAATTCAAAATTGATCTATTGATAAATAAATGCAACAAAATTGTATTGATGATTATATTTTAATTTTTTGCTTTTACCAAAGATGAAACGATCTAGGCTCATGTTGGGTAGATACTCATATACAAGAAAACTTTCTGGGCCCGAACAGCTACATCCTAACAACCTGACCAGGTTTTTATGTTCAAGACTATTAATCATGTTAACTTCATTAAAGAAATCCGATGCTCTAAATTTATTGTTGAAAAATAGTCTCTTCACAGCAATCTCTCTTCCATCTGAAAGAATCCCCTAAAAATTTATGACAAGTTGTTTACAATTAGTATCCAACCTTTTTCACTAAGATTATCTATACGTTGAACTCCATATAGGGCCACCCAAGTATATATTTGGTTTCATTTATTATATCAATTTGTGCCAAAAACATGTTAGATGACCAAGATGCCCTTAAAAATATTCTACAAAAAAAAATATCTTTTATTAGGTGTCAACATATTATAGGATAATATTGTAGTTTATTTAAAAATTCATTGGCATATAAAGTAGTATAATAATTTGGTGGCCTTGATGGAAAAAGTCATGCTATAGGAACAACCCCTCTGTCTTACAAGATGTTGGATGCATACCCTAGACATGCCGCATAACATTTTTATATGCACCGTATACCATTATCCATGCATATACCTTTATGTTGCATGCCATATACAGGCTTACACAAGTCTGTACATGCATATACCAACAAATTGTACACCCCTATACGATCGTATAACCTAAAATCAAAAAGGGGTTGATTAGTACGTATGCGGTTTTTCTATAGCCTCTTTGAAAAAAAACTACTTAGGTGGTCTCCGCATACATTATCCCACAAATGTTTCATCTTGATATATATATGTGTCATAAGATACTATCTTTGATGAGGTCTTAGCATGTTATATGCTAAAAATGTTGTTTTTTAATCTTCCAAAACTCAAGGACATTTTTAATGTTTTGAATGTTTTTGGTTGGATATGACATAAATAAAACTTGATACATACATGGGTAGCTTGTAAAGTATTTCAATACATGGGTGACTTTAAATGAAAAAAAAGGTTATATACATGGGTAGCCTCCACATATACTCTTAAAAACTTTAAAAAAGATTGATATATAATTTGTCATAAGGTACTACCTTGTATACGGTTCCAAATCCTCCTTCCCCAAGCTTATTAGAATCATCCCAAAAGCTTGTGGCTTTCTCAATAGTGGAGTACTTAAAGTTTAAGCTACTATCAGTAAGAATCTTTTCCAGTTTCTTAGTGTAATATGAACCTACGAATAATCATTAAGGTTAAAATTATGATTTTTAGAAGTATAATTATGCAATACTTCATTCCAAGATTTTTAATTATCATTCCTACTATTTTGTAATAGAGGTGGCAGTTTTGACCCATTTAGTTATTAACATATAAATTGTCATTCAAATTATGTGTAAAGTTGTATTTGATATCAAAACAGAAGCAAATCAGGAAACGAATTTTAACCAACTAAACACCCAATTGGATTTTATTGAAGAAACTATGCTCAAAACTTTAACTTTCAAATGCGCGACACATCCAAAAATGTGATATCATTTATCATACAATTTATACTTTTGAGCGGGTAACAGGTTCGGACAAAAAATGTTTTGCGTCGCAGTCAACTCATGCGACCCAATTTGACTCTTACCAAAAACTTACTAGTCAGATCCAAACCTGTTATCCAGGCGCCTGATCAACCCATTTAGTCACCTAGGATGAAAGCAGGGTTTATTTCAATCTCAAAAGCTAGTCTAGATCATCAAAGCATGGTATCTACCTGTTCTTTTCTTTGTAACCATCTCCTTCTTTGTATATACAAAGCAATCAACAAAGCAACCGCAAGAATAACAATGGAGCTAACAACAGCTGTTATAATAACTATCATTCTCCCTGAATAATATATAAATAAAAAGTTATAGACAATCACAAGATGGAGCCCCAACAGTCTCTAATATCCATTGATTAAATGCCTAGCTCCTAATTAATGCGCTTAGGGTTACTTTAATACTCCTAGATTTAATATTCTTTTAGGAAAATCACCTAGTATCTGTATTTAACAAGTTGAACAATGGTACTAAGTTTCTCTAATTATTAAAGGGCAAACGAGATAGAAAATAGAATAGCAATATACTTTAACTTTTATTCAAATATGGTACCATATGTTTTTTTCATTTCACTTCAGTGATTAGTGTTGAATGAAAAAAAGACCATGTTGCCATATAACCTATTGGGGTTTGAGTAATAAAATGCCAAAGTGCTTTCACTTTTGTCCCCTTAAGTCATTGTGCCTTTATGTACGTTTGATTCGCTAAAAGATGAATTTTTTGTTGTTTGGGTTATTAATGGGTATTTCACAATAACTCAAACATGGAAAAATTACAAAAAGCCTATATAACTACCCAATTGAGACCGATTATTTTTTAATGACTCAAATGTATAAAAGTAGTGCAAATATTAAAATGAAAATAATTATGGTACCATGTTGGAACAATAATGATATGCATTGTTATTCTATGACATTTTTGCATCAACAAATTGTGAAAATAACTCACTATTACCTCTTTTTTTCCTTCTGCTTGGCTTAGGATTGACAAAATCGATATCAGAATACCTCATGAAACATCCAGTCATCAACGCACGCCCTTCAGACCAAGGCAAGCATTGCAGGATAGATACAGATGCAGCCTCCAAACAAATCCTACAAGAATTTGCAGTCAATGTCCTCCAACAATTCGCCAACACATAGGCCGACTCATTCACTGTCCCAGGGATAATCACTTCTTCTCTTGCAAAAATAATCAGCATTAGTCAACACATCCTTAACCGCGGCTGACACAGCATGCCTTGCTGAATCTTGAAACACACCACTTTTTCTTGTGGTATTCCCACAAATAAAAGTATCATTGGGTCCCACGTACTCCTCGTAGAAGCTGTAGTTTTGAAATCTCATAAAACAACCGTCTTGGTAAACAGTAGCACCAGTATAAGGAAAGCATCTGGAAGTGGCATAATGTGCTGAATCATAGCATATGATGCAGTCTGTGGTAGAAAGATCACCGTAGCATTGAACAAGTCCATAACTAGAGTCAGGTTCTGTGCCTGCACTTGCTGTTGCAAAATGT
Organism: Ambrosia x helenae; assembly: GCA_030844895.1. NCBI lineage: Eukaryota > Viridiplantae > Streptophyta > Magnoliopsida > Asterales > Asteraceae > Ambrosia > Ambrosia x helenae. Next base: position 73,271 of record JAUTDX010001570.1, read on the forward strand.
GAAGATTGTACTTGGTTTCCAAGGTTTTTAGTTGTTTCGATAAAGTTCAAGCTAAACCGTGTTGCACTATTTTCTTTTTGATTGTTACATAATATTTTGATGATGTGGTTTCTAGGAGCCCCCTCTAGTATATCCATCATAAGTAGAACTACAACAATACTCATAAGAACAGATGTCGTCTTTATTGATCTTTTCATCCTTAATAAAGTAGATTGTTTTGAGAAATATCTTATCGGGATCACCTTCCTCTTCATTTGCAGACTGAAATTAGAAACTTTTTTCTGGTAGTGAATAAGCAACTATGAATTAGATAAATTTTTTGAGTTGAAGCAAATGATACAATTGTGATGCCTTATTAGAAATTATACGTTAAGGGTAAGCCCGTTTAGGTTAATGTTAGGTTTACACAAATATAACAATCTTCAAGGTATCATAGTGTATGATTCGCACTCTTAATAACGTAATTCTTCATGACAATGATTCACAGTAAAACTACAAACACTTAACTACAAGTAACACATTCCATAACTGATTAAACAATTTCGCTTATCCACCTGACTTTCTTATAAGTAGCAATATAAACATAAACAAATCTAATAAATGAAAATATTTGAGGACACGTGTCACCTTCTAGTGCCTCCTCACCCTTATTTTATGCCCCTACCTCTTATTAAATCATAATCTCCCTGCTTCTTTCGCCTATTAAATAACAATTTTTCTCGCTTCTCTCTTACTTGTTTAGAGTAAAGATCAAATACAAATAGTTTTTTGGTAAGAACTGTGAGAAATTAAAGGGGGTAAAAAAAATTTATTTATTTTTTTTCCCATGTGCTCTTTCTAGATGAATAATACAAAAAAAAAATGTAAAAAAAAAATTTTTTTAGTGTAATTACGTCATTAAGGTAAATACATTAGTTTACACTAGAGTAATTATGTAATTACTCTACACGTAATTACTCTACACCAAATTTTTTTTTTTTTTTTTTTTAGTTTTCAATACGTATAATACATGTTTAACAATATGGGAAAAAAAAATTTTGAAAAAAAAAATAAAAAAAAATACCCTCATTTGATTCTCACAGTTCTTACCAAAAAAGCTATTTGTACCGGATCTTTCCCCTACTTGTTTAATATTTCACTTATTAATAGTTATTTAATATTTTACCGAAACAGCACGTGTAATACACGGGCTTCTAACCTAGTTGAATTAATAAATGAAAGATTTTTCAAACCAATTAAACCAATTTATATCCAAAATCATATATCGTCATCACAATCTATCTCTACCACGTACGAAGCACAACGAAATATGATCCATTCATATCTAATATATAATCAGATGACACATAACCGAAACACATTAGCCGAACATTAGCAAGCTCAAATCGAAAGTAAGTGATAAAGAAAAATCATCCAGTCGATATCATTTTTCAAACTAGCTACATGAATTGTGTTCATCATGCTTTTGGTGAGGTCTAACATTTAATTCCTACGTAACAGCATAAACAAAAATGACAAAATAATAACAAATATTGCAACAGCCAAATATATTCAAGCAAACAAAAAGCTATATCAGTCGAAGAATTTAACTAGTGATATGGAATTCTTACCATATGTTGCATGATTTGGAGCAAATAAGTTGTTGATTTGTTGGGTTAAGATGAATCTTTATTTTGTGTAATTGGATTTATTTAAATTGGAGGGAAGGAAGCATGTAGGTTGAACAGTCCACTCAACAGTTGTTGACGACCTTGTGTTGGACTTGGACCTACCAACACGTTTTATATCCGAAACCGTAACGTTTTATATTCAGACGATACTCCTATTTTCATGTGTGGTCACACCATTTTTTTGGTTGTGTTATTTTCTACAAATTTTTCTTTCTTATTGGTTGTCATATTTATTTTTCATGTTTCTATTGGACGTGTTTCATGATCCTAATTAAGTTTTGTTGGCGGTAATTCGCGACTCATTACAAGTCGGTGATGGAAAAGGGTGGCAAAGGAGACCAAGTCACAAGTTAGTGGACTTGAGAGACCGAATTTAACAAGTTGGTTAAATTGGTTAAGTTTCCTAAGTGTGTGTTAAAAGACATAAAACTTGGAAAATAACCTAAACAAACAATCCATTTGGTGGAACGGCAAAGACAATAAGATAAGAACTACGCCTTCTTTGAAGGTTGCCAGTTCGAATCCTAGCCACATGGGTGTTTTGTCCAACATGTGTTCCGCCATAAGTTTCGACTCTCGTGGTATAGTGCAGCTGGTATCAAGTGGTATCAGGAGTTATGGTTCATCCGAGGACGCGGTTTGGGCTTGTCAAACAGGTGTTATGCCCTCTATAGAGAAACCCTGTGGGTTCTCGGGTTCTCGAATTGGTGTCGGTCTCGCAAGTCGAACTGCAGCCACCCAATCATTCTGAAAAATTCGTCGTTTTTTAAAAAAAAATTCATAGATTTCAAAAAAAAATACTAACATGGAATTCACCCATCATATCAAAATGTTTGTTTTAGACTTGAGTAAGAGTTCTTACTTCCAAGCAGAAAGATGTACCTTAGTTCAATCTTGTTTTTTTAAAAATGTACCTGAGTTCAATCTTCCAAGCAGAAAAGGTTGTTTGTCGAATGACATCGTATAGCATCATGAAATATACCATAATATCCGATAAGTGTTTTGTTAAAATGGAAAAAGAGGAAAACAACCGATAAACATATATCATTAAAGATAAAATATAATTACAAAGAAAATATAATAACATAAAAGTTTTCTGATTTTAAGGTATAGCACTTGACTACTTGATATGTTCATTGTTTTTTTAAAAAAAACAAAAAATCATGGCTTCTAATCTCCCATACAAAATATGTTAGGATTTTTTTCCTCTCTTTTTAGTTTCGTTTGGCTAGGATTATAATCTAGCATTGTTGCAAACCGCAAACCATGATCATGATGCCGTCACCATGACATGTTAGTAGTAAAATATGGTTCAAACAAGTAAATCACATAAATCAAATCAGAGGATAATTGACGGATCAAAGAAATTACAAATTGTTACGCTACCAAATTAATACAATGAAAGTAACGTTTCTTTAGATTATTCGCAAAACAGGTGACAAGTAAACTAAAGTCAAATTGAGTGGGCGCTATGATACTTTTAAGGGTTTTTTTTTTTTTTTTTAAGATTATGTGTAGTGGTGGGGGGTTATGTGGGGGTTGTGAAAAAAGAGTGTGTAGTGGGAAGGGGGTTATGAGGGGGGTTATAAATGATTGGTAATGATTGGTTAATTATTGTTTTTTATTTAAATAAAGAACTAGATGACGCTCCCGCGCGTTGCGGCGGGGACGACATGGCATGTGTTTTTTTTTTTGTTTATAGCTAGCACAAAACAACAGCATGATGTAGCCATATATAGTACCAATTTAGGAAATTTGAAATTGCCAATTTGTATACAATTCCAGGCATGTAGTAGCAATCAAATACCTTTAATGGGAAAGTTTATATAAGAGTATAAGCGGCATCAATTTGAACTAAGTGACTATTCTTTAATCTTAACCTTATAACAAATAAAATAGAAGGTACCTCCTTTGATTTTCTACCATAATGACTGCTTGGTGACACCTGAGATTTATAAGGCCTCTTGAGATTTATAAGGCCTTTTGTTCAGTCATAACTTTGCTTCCTCTATACACAACATTATGTAATGTTTCTTAAGCAACACTTGACATTGAGGTATATGTTGAGGAAGCGTTTTAGGTGGCAGCTAGAAAACTCTGTACGACGACGGAGGGTAAGTTTTGGAATTGTTATTGCCAAGCTAAATTTGAAAGATTTGTGTAACCTTTGTTGAATTTCAAGAAGAGCTATCATTGCTTAGTAAAAAAAAAAGATTAGCACTTGTCCAAGTCGCAATTACACAACATCGAATTAGTTTGATTCGCAACTTGCAGAAATCATGTTATACACAGTTGACTCTAACTATTTAAAGCCAAAATATTAACCAAATAAGAAGCTAATGCGAGTTAAAAAAAGATTTTTTTGCAACATGAGCACTTGGGAAGAAATTAATAATCTTTATGATAATAATAATAGATTTTTCAAATGAACAAAAGATATGATAATAAACTTACACTTTCTTGGGGCTACAGTCAAGCAACGAACTGCACCAAGTGGAGGACCTTTGCCAAGATATTCACGGGACCTACCCGAGGGACAACCACCTCGTGGAACCTAGTACAAATCATAGTAAATTGTACGCAGAAAGTTCTTATAAATTCAATGCAAGAGTTAATCCGGTTGGAAAATGAAAGAGAGAAGAGACCCTGGAATTATATGTACCTTTACTCAAGCTATAATCACCAAAAGCATTCACTCGGTTTAAATCGACCATTATCCATAAACGCCCCTTCTCCAACCATGAGGGAAATCTGATTATATTGGGGACAAAATTATAAAGTAAATTCTTGGTAACCATCATGGAAATATGTGTTTTTTTAAGCGGCCCACAAACGATGACCCAACTACTCGGGGAACCCACTAATTGGTTACAAAATCACCCCATACGTCCCCGGGTATATTGACGATAAAACTTGTTTTTAGCAGTTTCGAAACATAAAGTAGGGTTCAAAATAGTCACATACAGCTTCAAAAAACTACCCAGAACAAACTAACATTATTAAAAAGGGACTTCTTATCATTACCAATACATATGTATATACTACAGACTTTCACAACAATAAATATTAAGCTAACACCAATTTCAAGAATACCAATAGTTTTAGAAAAGTAGTCTTAAAATCCATTTTTAATTGAAAAAACCCAAGTCGTTACCTGTGAATTGTAAACAACGCCAAGTGAAATTAAAGAAAGTGTCAGTATTGTGTAGTGTAAGCAATAGCTGGTTATGAACATTGGGTGGAATAAAATGCCGAACATTAAGAATTGGCTACAAAAGACAACCGATTGAAGGCAACAAAAGAACATGAATGTTAAAAAAGAAGATTACTTATCGAGTAAAGATGTAAGCCTAAAACAAAATAGCCACCTTAAACCATCAACAGAAGAACCGGAGCGTTAATCGAATCGATTGAATCATCTACTTGATTATGCAACGCCAAACAACGATCTTCACCACAGTCATCATAGTCTCTTAGACCCGATCGCGACTTGAAATTAGGGCACTGTGATTGCTATACAACATTCAAACCTTAGACACCCACTCTCACTTCCAATCGTTGGTCGGCTGGGCGTCGTTCCGAATGTTGAAGCCATGTTAACCAAAATATGAGTTTAAAGTGACGGTCATCAAGGATAGAAGAAGCGTGGATTCACCGCTATCATTGAGAGCCCTTACGATCGAGGGTTTAGGGTTTTGGTTTGCTTTGAATTGCCAGGGATCAAGAAGAGAGACAGAGAGATGAGAATGTGTTAGGAGGTGTACAAATGATAAAGCATGTGGTACAACCAGTTATGCACATCAAACTTGTAAATTAATACTATATAATATTAAATACCTAATAATAATAAAAAAAATAATAATAATAATAAAAGAAATTTATTAAGTTAAAAAACAATAATAAAAAAATAAGATTTACTATTAAAAATAATATTAATTAAAATAATAACCCACCCCACCTACCCCTTCCCCACCTACTTCTTCTTCTCCATCATCTTCTTCTTCATTTCTTCTTCTTCATTTCTTCTTCTTCATTTCTTCACTTCTTCTTCTTCTTCACTTCTTCTTCTTCTTCTTCCTCCTCCTCTTCACTTCTTTCTCTTCCTCTTCACACACACAAACACAACAACAACAACAATAATAATAATAATAATAATAATAAAAAAGAAGTCAGAGGAAAACGCGGTTGTGGCCATGGCGGGTGTCAAGGAAAACGCCCTATAGCGCCCCGGGGGTCGGTGTTCCCGGGCGCTATAGGGGTAAAACGCCGATAACGAGTACCACTACACAAGGCCTAAATAAATGCATTTACTTTTTCCATGTGAGTTTCATTTCTTTGAAATAAGTATACACGGTAGTGTTTTTTAATGTTCAAGGGTGTGGCATGTATAAACAAGCATGTATATTTCAGACAATCGAGTTAAGTATACACGGTAGTGTTTTTTTAATGTTAAAAGTTTGATAAACACTAATCAGTATGTTGAACTTTTAGAAGTTTAAACAATTAAAATTATTGAACTATCAAAAGTGTATTTGAGTATTTAATATTTGAACTATGTATTTGAAGTGAGTTTAAGATCGTATTTCAGATAACCCGTATCTATAAACAAATATCTATACTATATTATAAAGCATGAGGGAGGGTTGACAACAAAATTTAAGTAATTATAATATGTTATGCTTATGGTACAATACATAAGTACCTTGGTAAAAAGGTAAAATTGTCTTTCTACATAATATCAAATTGTCTTTTAAATCTAATAATTAAAATTGTTAAATTTTATTTAAACAAACAACTTTTATTTGAATTTCAATTAGTGTAACAATAATGAAAGTTAACTCATGACTTTTGGTTTGTAAAAAGTAGTTACAAAATATTAAACTTAATATATAATATTGACATAAAACATTTGTTTACCCGCGTCTGACTTGTAATTCTTGTTGGTATCGCGTTAATGAAATTGCATCAAATGAAAAAAAAAAAGAAAAAAAAAAAATTGTTTACCAAGTATATTGTTCTTTGATGACATAAAAACCGAAACTTTTATTTTACCAAGTTCAATAATCAAATTAAAAAATTAAATTAAATATATGTAACATAAAACATTTGATTACTTGATCTTTACAAAAGTTGTGATTATTATTTAAAACTAGGCCACAAAAATATCAAGACATATGAAAATGTATATTTGCTTAAAAAACTAAAGCTCCTTTTCTACTTTATACATCCAGATTAAATCGTCTTTAATTTTATTTAAAATTCAAATAAGTGTAATAATAAGGAAATGTTAATTCATGACTTTTGGTTAGTAAAAAGTTGTTACAAATCTGAGTTAAAGATTAAGACAAAACAAATATAACCGGCTAAATAACTAGCTTTTCAATGTTATTACTAATGCAAGTTATTAGTCTTAATAACTTCAAAATATATATCACCTTAATCAAACCCTTAAGTAGTCATATATCCCTCTTACATCTCTCGTCTGCACATGTATCGATTCGTTGATGTCGAACCTATTCTCTCGATTTCATTTATGCTCAAAATTTCTTAGGCATCAAGAACTTAAAAATAGTCGCCCACCGATTCCTGCTCAACGACCCATATCTCAAATCTCTTATCGAATTGAAGCATCAGGTGATATGTTTTGTATGTTACTCGTAATATATACATACTAAAATACATATGATTGTGTATCTGCTTGCATATGTTATCTAACATGTTTAGGTTCATTGCATAGTGTACACTAACATTTTGTTTTCTTGTTTGTTACTCATTTTAAGTGACAATTAATAATTAGATTTTATTAGTGGCGACAATCAATGATCACCATTCGATAAACTTTAAACCGATGATATCTTAGCATATAATTATAATCATTCGACCAAGACCATAATCAGTCAAGAATATCCATACAATTTCATCTCCCGATCAACGCCGTCGACCATATTGCGGTTTATTCGCCGCAACAACAACTTCCGTCTATGAATAGAAAGGTGTGTTGCTTTTATCTCACCTTAGGTAATTGTTAATCGACTTTCTGTATTCATCTTAATTACCCCTTAATTAGATCTATTGCAGATTAAGGACATTTTCTATTTAAAGGTTACGTCGATTCATATTTTTTGTGGATCTACATTTTTACCATATATTTCTTCAAGGCTCGATTTTTTTTTATTTCATGCGAATGACATTCCTCTATCTTCCCAAACAAAAACTATCATCTTGTTGTTTATTTTTTACCACTTATTGTGTAAAATAAATTTTTGACAAAGATTAAAGTTTTAACACTCTTGAGTTGGGACTTAATACAATCTAAAATTCGAAGGCTTTTAAGGGATTGGTTGAGTTAGTAAGATATAATAACTATATATAATGAATTACAAAACTGATTATTAATTTGATTGTTACAAAGTGGTATTTCATTTTTTGTAATTTAGTGTTCTCATAATCTATATATTTTTGGTCCTTTGTGTTATTTTATTTTTCAGTTCATGTCGATTTTCAGAGATATTTTAATTATACATTTAGTTATTTTTAAGTAACCTCAAAATCACATCTTAATACATGCATATCCATATACTCTCACACACAACACACTATACATTACACACATGATTTTTATTAATCGAATTAAATTACCCATAGATTCTACAAAGTATTACAACCAAATAAATCAACTAAACGTATAATCTCAAGATTAACATACTTAAAAATACGATAAACTGTACATTTTTTTTGTGACGTTTAACCGAGACAACTTATCGTTAGATATACAACTCGCCATTAAGGTATGAATTCTCTAGTTATCTATTTGTAGCGTAATGTTATATTTACTATTGTCATAGCTTATGTATTTATAATCTAATTTTTGGGTGTTGTTTCAAAATATCAGATTTAGATTAATTATATATTTGCGCATCCTGTCGATTTATCAACCACACAATTACACTTATACTTGTAAATTGTCCACCCCGCTGTATCGCGCGGGCTCCCTACTAATACTCAACAAATGTGTGATCAAGTATGAGACATAGTCGTATACTAAGGTCTGTGATTGTGGATTTGTGATTATTAATACTTGCCTCGTATTGATCCATTGTAACCCCTATAGTAAATTAGATGGTATTGATCTTGCGACTTACCACAACAAATACATTATATTGGTCTTATGATAACAAATATACCAATACTTAAAGATGTTCAAAAAGCCCTCGACTTGCATGATTTGTAAGCTAGCTGAGCCGGCTTGTTTTGCAACCGAGCCATGCTTGAGCCACTCACTCATTGATTCATTTAATAATAATAATAATAATAATAACAATAACAATAATAATAATCTATACATATAATAAACCAAAGCCATTTTAATGACATGGCACTCAAAGAGGCATTCTTCTCCTTGAGTGTGCCATGTGTCATCACATGTGGCATTAAGATATTTTAGGAAAAAAATAATTTTAAAAACAAAATTAGATTTTTCTATCTTATGTTTCCTCCCATAACTTTTAAACGTTAATATCTTTTATATACAAGATTTTTTAAAGAAAAAAATTACACCAAATTAACGAGCGTTTTATTATCTTTCCAACGAGTACCATAATGCTATATAAAAAACAAAGAAAAAAACGACTATTTTTTGTTGGGTTTTGTTCAAACAGGAAAAAAAAAAACACAAAGTGTTCAGGTAAATCATTAATCATGTATAGGCAAATCACTAATTATGTTCAAATCAGTAAATAGGAATTCTATTTTCAACATGCGTTAGCATTGGAGTTATACATTGTTTTATGTTAGATATTAATATTAGAGTTATATATTGTTTAAGGTTAGGCGTTAACATTGGAGATATATTTTTAATTGTTTTAGATTAGTTGATACCCGAAACTTTCATGGATCTAACTGTAAAGCGCATCATTCTATTTCATATGTAAAATTAATATGTCATATTAGATTTTTCAACCCCGGGACGTTCCCGGGGTATAATCTAGTAATAATAATAAAAGGTTGGAAAAAAAACACAAAAATAATAATACTTAAAAATAAGGGTGTGACGGCACAACTTATTGCCCGTAAAATGAATCGTATAAAAATACTTAAAAAACATTTTCGGTTTTTGAATCTTCCCATTTCTTTGACCTAGTCCAGAAGTCCTCCCGCCTCCCCCTTTACGGAGAAGTAGGACCAAAGCGATTCCGATCATCATTACAGTTACTAGCTTTAAAACTTATATGGTGAGTTAAATATATATTTAATCCATCCTTTTCTTCTTCTTCTTTGTTCCAAAACAAACCCCTATTGCATTTTCTATTTAATCCTTTCTGTGATTAGCACATATGTAAATGTTTACTGACTTAAAACACCAATGCATTCGAGTCCCACTTGGTGCAATTTGCTTTAGATGGGCCAAGTGTTTTAGTTTTACAAAGTGGGCCTTCGAGTTATGAGTTTCCCCTAGAATATAGTGGGCGGGTCGGGTCGGTCATCAGGTTGTCTGTGTTAACAGGACTGGTGGCCTTTAACCAATGGGTTTACCCGGGTGGCCGGGCTTGTATAGTATTCATTGGCCGTTAAAAAAATCACTTAATTGACTGATCTTGGTTTTATTTATTTATTTATTTGACAAAAGAATTAATTTTTGATTGATGAAACTGTATCTCTTATGCTTTTTACAAATGCATAACTTTGTTGGCTTCTTGTGTTAAATTCTTTATGAAAATTTTCTGAATTGTTTATCTGAATTGTACCCAAGTGAAGTGATCATGTTGAGTTAACTGAAGAAGAGAGGGATACAATTGATGAAAATCTTGACAATGATGGAAATGGTATAAAACGAAAGACTAAATCGGGAGGTTGGGCACGTTTTATAAACGTCGAGCTAAAAGAACAAGGGAAAATGGTCAAGAAAGCTGAGGGCATCCGAAGATACAAACAATTTAGCTCTGGTAGTAATAATGCATCTGAATTTAACTCGAGTGGTGGTTTTGAACAACTGAAGTGTAGGGAAATTATTGCGAAAATGATACTAGCCCACGAGCTACCTTTCTCATTTGTAGAGTATCATTGGTTCAACGAGTTTATGAAGTACAACAACCCTCGTTATCAAGAAGTGAGTAGGGCAACAATTATCAAAGATTGCATACGAGTGGTTGAAGCAGAACGAGAGAAGATCAAAAAGGTTCTACAAAATGTTGATATGATCTCACTAACAAGTGACTGTTGGGCGTCAAATCAAACCGTTAGGTATATGTGTTTGACGGCTCACTTTATTGACTCTGATTGGAAAATGAAAAAATGCGTAATTGGTTTCGTTGAGCTTGAGCCACCCTATAGTGGTGAGGTTATTTCAGATGGTATCTTAGAGTGTCTTACTAAATGGGGTATTCAAGACAAAATAAGTACAATAAATTTAAACAATGCATCCGATGACGAAAGGGCAATCGCTATTTTGAAGAATAGTTTTGAGGGAAAGCGAAAATTACATTTTGAGGGGATGTTTTTTTCATGTAAGATGTTGTGCTCGAATATTGAATTTGGTAGCGCAAGTTGGTTTAGGAACAATTGATTGTTGTCTTGTAAAAATTAGAGAAGGTGTCAAGTATTTGAGGAAGTCATCGGATCGTCTTTTAAAGTTTGGTGAAATGGCACACTATTGGTATCCAAACCAGTCGATCATTATTTATCGATGTACAAACTAGGTGGAAGACACACATCGTATGCTTGAATCCGCTATTCACTATAAACTTGCTTTTAAAGGTTATGCGTTGAGGGATTCAAACTTTGAGTGGTCCCTTACAGATGACGAGTGGGCTTGCGCTGAAAAGGTGTGCAAAGTACTTAAGGTATTTTTGGATGCTACACATTTGTTTTCGGGCACATCATATCCGACAACAAATTTGTTTCTTACTGAGATTTTTAAAGTGAAAAAAGCGATAACTAGCGCTTATATATCAGATGATATTTTCTTGAAGAAGATGAGTGTGCCGATGTATGACAAGTTTGAGAAGTATTGGGGGGAAACTGAGGTCCTTATGTCAATCGCTTCTATTTTAGATCCGCGTTTTAAAAAGGTGTCAATTCATTGGACTTTTGGGAGGTTGTATCCAGACAACGAGCTTAGTGATCGAGTTGAGTATGTGATGAATAAGTTAAAGTCTCTGTACAAAAAATACTCTAACGCATTTCAAGTGGCTAAGGCTGCCAATAGCAACTCAACGAGCACATCATTGGAAGCCCCAAGCGTTTCTGCTAGACAAGAAGATGATTTTCATGCTTTTCTTAAGTCTAGACCGGTTAAAAATACAGAGAAAACTGAACTCGACGTGTATTTAGAAGAGCCGAATTATACATATTTTAGGAACATGGAATTTGATGTGTTGAAATGGTGGAGTCAAAGTTCTAGCAAGTATCCCGTTTTAAGCGCAATGGCTCGTGACATTTTTTGCATTCCACTTACAACAGTTGACCCGGAATCATCATTTAGTGCCGTGGACATATATTGGATGATTATCGAAGCTCTCTCTCAAAAGATATGGTTGAGCTTTTTGTTTGTGGAGGTGATTGGATCAGAGCCGCATCAAACACAACCATACAAACTTTAGAAGTAAGCTTCCATTAGTATTTCTCGTTCATCTTTAGCTCATCATTTTATTACTAACGTTTGTATGTTCTATTCACAGCAATCGACAAAGGAAGAAGAAAACTTGGAAATTCAAATCCCGACGAGTGACGCGGCCTTTCATAGACATGAAAGGTAATCAGAGTGTAAATACATACATGATAGTATTGATGTTTACATGGTCAAAAATCTGTTTAAATACTGCATCTGCAGACTTACTCTTATGCATATATTCTGAGGTTTGTTTCTTGCCAAATGAAATTTTAAAGCAGTTTATCTGTGTTCTTAAATATTTTTCTTGCCAAATGAATTTTCTGTCAAATGTTTTTCGCCAAATAATGCATAAGCAGTTCATCTTTGTTCTGAAATTATTGTGTATGTAACGAATGTAACCTGCATAACGGACTGTTTTTTTTTTCTTTTCTAATCAGTCTGTAGTATACTTGAAAGAATATCAAATGATGAAAAGAAGTTCAAGATCAAGATGTGGAAGGAAGCTCAAGATGTTTTTTGTAGTGTTTTAACATGAGTAATTGTGAACTAGTAGTTGTTATAACTTGGTTATTTACTAGTTTTTGTTTAGAACCTTAAGACTATTTTATTTACTGTTTATTTACCTTTAATACTGGTTTTTTTTTTTGTTAAACAAGCAAGTCGAGCCGGCTCGGCTCGTTTACAGCTAATTAACACATAATCCAGTTAATTCATTTGTTGATCCCATTGATCAACACTATTCACTGACCCAACTTCAGATAACTGTTGTTTTAAACCAATCGATCTGTTAGGTGCAAGAACTCACCAATTTGTATTTAATCACCCCATAGTTTTTCTCATACATGTATAATCTGCTGCATGTCACATTATATTTACCCACTTACTACCAAATTCGCTTATAAACTTCAAGACCAAAACAAAAATATATCCGTCTAACAAATTAAATTAGATGTAACTAGTGTTTTAGTTACCCGCGCTTTGCTGCGGGGGGGCTTGTGTTGTTATAGGTTTGGTGGACATTAAAAATAACATTATTAGCGATAATATTAGGTAACTATAATTTGTCCAAATTATTCTAAAATAACTGTCGCTAGTTATTTCTACCAATTTTCGCTGTGGGAGCTCCTATTGATTGATTCTCCGTAAACAAAAGCACGTCTTAGCATAATGCTTAATGGGCGGATGACAAAAACTTTAAAATCTTAAAACTTGCAACAAATAAACTTGAAATCATGAACATATTGTAATGAACTCCCGTGGGGGCTTTTGACTATTATTTTATATTTTTTCTGATGTATTTTGATTTGTTTGTTTTTTCCCATTTCCCTCTGTAACCACCCCCTCTTCTTTTTCCTATTTCCTACGTGGAGGGCAAAGCGTCTTTGCCTATGTGGCAGGGTAAATGGGCTTTGCCCCCCCCTGACCAATTTCTCTTGTCTAACACATGGGCTTGTAAAATTGTAAAGTGCACAAAACATTTAAACACATTAAACTTGTAAACATAAAACTAATAAAATCATTAACTTGTAAAAACATAAAACTAAAGAAAACATAAGTCATATGTACCCTAAAACGTAGATTCCAAACTTAACAAAACCTCTAGCGTCTCCCCCTCGAAAGTTATGACCACGTACTACCAAGTTACGTCCATCTATTATCCGAGATTGTGAATACTTTCCATGATAGTTTGTGTGTTAGTTTTACAAACTTTTTTGAGGTAGGTAAGACTTAGTCAGCATAAAAACTTAATTGTAAAGTACAAATAGAGAACCACATTCAGATTGAAACACGTGTAAAGTGTGGCGTAACTTAGATAGGACTAGGATGTAGCCCCACTTTTCATTCTTTGGCTGCATGTGTACTATTTTGATTGGTTTAATAATATCATTGTATTTTTCAAGGTTTTTTATGCCGCATAAATTCTAACTGCTTTAGCTGTCTAAATAATATGTTTAGAAATGTCTTGTGGTGGAGAGACATGGGAAATGATGGGTAGAGCCTTAGCTCCTTGAGCTGCCAGGTTCAATCCTTGATCCCAGCAGGTTTTACTGATTTTGCACTGTCGTGCTTTCGGGCGGGTGAGAGGTCAGGTTTTTCCCTGAAATTGGTGGCTTGATGGGTTATGGCTACCCAGCTCTACCTGTGGGCGGGCACCTAAGACGTGTCTTCACCCAGTGGCGTATGAGGTGCTTTTGTAACCAATTGGTGAGTACTCTGAGTAGTCGGGACAAGTTTAAAAAAAAATGTCTAATTTTTTGACACGCGATGAAAGTCAACGTATTAATCTTCAGTTTCACTGACAGAGTTTTACACCCCTTGAAAACATTATCCAAAAACCTACAATGTAAGAATGACATCGGTGCTTCAATTCTCATTCCCGCCGGTTGTCAGACGACGGCAGCAGAAGCAGCCAATCCTCGCCTCCGCCGACCGCCAGGCGCTTTTTAGCCGCATCGCTCCTGTTTATGATAACGTACGCATAATTCTCCACACCTTGTTCTTCTCCATATATATATATTTTTTTAAAGAAATTTACATACCATTACCAATTATTGGTTGTTACAGTTGAATGATGTGTTGAGTCTGGGCAACATAGGATATGGAAGCGAATGTCAGTTGATTGGAGTGGGTAATGATTAAATATTACTAAATCCCTAGCTACTTTCTCTGTTGTTCCAGAAATTATTATAATCTAATAATGATTATATATGATGAGATTGTAATGGAAGTAGACTGATTTAGTTATTATGTATCCTAGAATATTATCTGAATGCATGTATGTATTGTATAATTAGGGCAAAAGAAGGGAGTAATGTATTGGATTTGTGTTGTGGAAGTGGTGATTTGGCATTTCTTTTGTCTCATAAGGTTGGAGTTAATGGTCAGGTTGGTTTTTCACTCTTTTAGTTTATTACTACATTATTCACTTGTTATGTTTGTTTGTATCTGCTGCTAACTAAGGGTGTAAACGAGCCGAGCCCGAGCTTGACTAGGCTCGAGCTCGGCTTGTCATGCTCTTTTGAGGCTCGAGCTCGGCTCGAAAGTAAAACCTAAGAGCTCGAGCTTGGCTCGGCTTGAGGTAATTTAAAAATAATTTTAAACGACTTAAAAGCTCGACTCGAGCTTGCTTCAATAGCATAAACGAGCAAAAGCTCGGCTCACCAATATTATTAATAATAATTGAACATGTTCAAATGACAAAATCGCATACATAAAATAAAATATAACCTTTATTTGGGCTCGCGAGCCTAAACGAGCTTTGTATATAAGGCTCGAGCTCGGGTTCGTTAACTAAACGTGTCATATTTCAGGCTCGAACTCGGGCACGGGCTCGTTAAGGCTCGGCTCGTTCGAGCTTTTTACCGAGCTGATCCTGAGTAGCTCTCGAGTCGCTACGTGTCATTTACACCCCTATAACTAACTGCTTATTTATGGGGTGTTTTTTAAACCTGCCTAGACTTGACGTTGTGGACGGTTTAACTGGCATGGGCTAGTTAAAGCCCCACTTCGCTGCCACGTAGGCAATGAGGCTTTACCTAGTCCATCTTTTAGTTTTAACTAACCCGTTATGGTTTAACTAATATTACTAAAGAAAATGAAACGAAAAAAAAGAAAAAAAAAGAAAGAAAATTGATGATTGGTGTAAGACCACATGGGTGATGGGCCCCACCTCTTTCTCCCTCAACGCCCGTTAAGGTACTTACAAAAGCATGGTTGGCGCCCTTGGGGCGGTGTGCTAGGCGTTAAATAACTGAGGTGATTTGGGGTGCCAGATCACAACGGTTAGTCTTACATGCTTCTTGTCATCTTGTGTTTTGATACAATAGTTAAGACTTTAAGTAGTTTCTAGAGTGTTCTTCTGTGAGTGAAATGAGCAGCTTTTATAAAGAGATGCAAGTTGCTATTGTTAATTGCTTGTTTCAAAAAGCAACAATCCCTAAAAGCTGTTTTAGTAAGCAAGCTCAGATTATGCAGTTATTTTATCTAATAATTATATATAAGCTATTTTGGTTGTTATCATGACGTATATGAATGTGAATTACCATTAATGGCCCCGATAATATATATTTCGCACAATTTGCAGGTAACTGGCCTTGACTTTTCAAGAGAACAACTAGTTGTAGCTGCATCTCGGCAGAAGTTACGCTCAAAAGCCTGCTACCGTAACCTTAAGTGAGCATTGGTATATTTAGCTTTTGTTCCAGTAAAATGTGTTGTAATTGAGTAATTATATTAGAGGTGGAAGTGGAAATCTCAACCCTTTTACTTATGAATGGGTCGATCCTGGTTATGTTTTTTTTTTATTAACGGTTCAAATGGTTAAATCAAAGAAGCTAGCTTAATACGAAACTGGTCAAATAAGTAAATTCTAATGCATAAAACCTCCTAGGTTGTTTTATTCAAGAAGTTAGATTATTATTGAACAGATAAAAATTTATAGCCCTAATTGAGTGGTTGAGACTGATTATTTATAAAAGAAAGTAAAACATGAAGGACAAAAAGGTTTCGGTTCAACTCAGTTCGAACTGACTAATACTAAAATATTATCTGTTCATTTTGCCACTTATGAATTGTGTTGTTCATGGCTTATTGGTGATTACATTATTCCTTGTAGGTGGGTGGAAGGTGATGCACTTGATTTGCCATTTTCTGATTGTTATTTTGATGCAATTACAATGGGCTATGGGCTAAGAAATGTAATTGACAAATATAAGGCGATGAAGGAGGTGTGTCGAGTATTAAAACCAGGGTCGAAAGCGTCAATCCTTGATTTCAACAAAAGCAATGATGAATTTAGGACATCTATTCAGGTTTGGTTTATGTTATGCCAAATTTTGCATTCTGTGACAGTTTTAAAAAACGATATTATATACTTTAAAATATTAAATTAACTTATTAAGTCAAATTTCTCCACATCAGAAGGGAAAAAAGAGCATTAATATTTTGGTATTGTTTTTTTTTTTGTATGGGTTGTTTTTCATGCCTGTTATTATCAATACTTAATATTTCAAATTCCATGATAACTCATGTTTCGAAAGACGTTTGTGTGAAAACAGTTCATACCATGGGCTGCACACAAAAATGGAACCAGTCATGTGTGTATTACTTGAAATTTTTTATTCATTGTAGATTCTGATTAAGTTTCAACTAGTCACGTTGTTAAACCATAATATACGTTTTTAACCTTTGTGGCAGGGTTGGATGATAGACAATATAGTAGTGCCTGTAGCAGCTGGTTATGGTCTTTCAGAGGAATATCAATATCTAAAGAGCTCAATTCAAGAGTTTTTAACAGGTTCGTGTTCGTTCTTATTGTTAGCAGGTGGCATGAACTGGTCTTCAATTTCCATCAGTTGGTAGTTTATTAATTTGATGATTTCCTCTTCGTAATTTCTCTCTAATTAGCGCATCCCTTCTATTATGAAATACTTAAAAAAAAACTATCATTTACGCCTGTACCTATCATCATCATTTTCTATATATTTTCTTAATCTATTAAATAACATATAATAATGTATTATGTTATCTAACAAAATGGTGAAGTTACACATCTAATAGAGAACACAATATTGAAATATGAATGAAGTTTGTGTTATTTTTTTTTGTCATCACAAATTAAATTATAACATTTTCTTCAATATAGTAATTGTTTTGTTTCACAATGTAGTTTCAGTATACATCCTTTCTGTTTGAAGAAATGTGAGTCAATCATTGATATGTAATGAAAATACTGAAGTATAATATTGATCGCCAAGCTGATTAAGGCTTGTCAGTTGCGTGTATGCATGTATGATAGTTTACGCGTGATAGGTTGTTATGTTAGTTAGAAAGTTAATAAAGAAGTTTTGTAATAAGTAGTATAGCTCAGGGACTAAAGTTGTCAATTAGTGATTCTTGTAACTGCCTATAACGGCTAATAAACGAACTGAAATGATAACAAGATCACGTTTGAGCTGATAAATTCCTTTTCTCTCTGTTTTCTCTTATCAATTGGTATCAGAGCCGACAATCCTCGGTTTCTGTGTCCATTCTCAACCGTCACCAGAGTTTTAACTAACTCTAACTACCTTTAACCACCACTCGCAACCGTTAACCACCGTCAACCACCATCTTCTCCGACGATACACCCACCATAACCCTGTTCATCTTTCATTCAATTCGTTCCATTTCTTTTATTCTTCCATCTAAATCCTTTCATTTCTAGCTCGAATTGATTAATTGATAATCAATTCATCCCTGGATCAATCAATTTGTGATTCATCCAGTCTTGCGATTCTTTTGATTGTTCTTGATTGTTTGTTACTCTGTTCAATTCGTTTCTAGCTTGGATTGGTTATTGTGATCAATTCATTCTCTGGTTCAATCAATTTGTGATTAAACCAGTCCTTTTGATTCAATTGCTTAACAATGACAACTCGTTCTCGTGGTACTGATTCTGATAATGAAAATGTCATCAAGAAAACTCTTGATGAACATGCAGTGACTCTTTTAAGGGTTGATGCCCAGTTGCAAAAGAATGACAGTAATTTTGCAAATATTGATGTTAATTTTGCTAATATTAACTCAATGTTGACAAAATTATCTGAAGAAATAGCCAAGATCAACAATGGTGGTGCTGCTAAAAGTATTGAACAGGTGTCTTTAGGTTCAAGAACTGAGAAACCGATCAACCAAAGACCCATAGAATTGGGAAAATTGATTTTCCTAAATTTGATGGTGAAAATGTTGATGACTGGGTGTATAGATGTGAACATTTTTTCTCCATTGATGATACCCCTGAGAATTGCAAAGTTCGTTATGCTGCAATTCATATGGAAGGCAATGCTGTTAAATGGCATCAGTCTTTCATGAAAACTCAAAGGGTACCAATATCTGAAATCTTATGGAAAGATTATTCTGAGGCTGCTGTGGCAAGATTCTCAGATGTGATGTTAGAAGATGCCATGGTGTTCTAACATCAATTACTCAAGAAGGAGAACTAGCAGACTTCTGTGTTTTGTTTGATTCATGCCTACTCAAGGTCTCCATTCCTGAGATCTATGCAGTAAGCATATTTTTGAAAGCACTCAAACCTGAAATAGGTGGACCAGTAAAGATGTTTCAACCTGTTACTATGAAACATGCATACCATCTGGCTAAAATTCAAGACTCTACAAACAAAGCTTTACAACCTGTTACCAAGTCCTATTCAACCAGATTTCATAATGATAATAATAGTATCAGAAATAAAACTACCTACAACAGTTCTTTTAAACCACCTGTTAATACCAGTCACCTTCCTTTATTACCTAACCCACCCCCTCTTAAGAAACTACCCTTTCATAATGATAATAATAATACCACTAAATACAAAACTTTAACCAGGAAGGAGATTGAGGAAAAAAGAGCCAGAGGAGAGTGCTTTGGGTGTGGAGAAAAATACACTCCAACCCATAAATGCAAAAATAAGCAGTTGTTCATCTTGGAATTAGATGGAGAGGAAGATGAATTGGAGTTCATGAGTGTGGAAACTGATGGAAAGGAGGAGGAAATGAAGCAGCAGTTACATCAATGGACTGAGCCACATATTTCCATTCATGCAATGACTGGAGTACCCTCCTATTCTACCATGAGGATAATTGGTACCATTGGCACTAGACAACTGCATATTTTAATTGATTCAGGTTCCACTCATAATTTCATAGATGAGAAATTGGCTAATAAATTGAAATGTTTTTAGAAAGAAAATTTTGGAATGAAAGTTTCTGTAGCCAATGGGAAGTCATTGGACTGTATGGATATGTGTCCTGACTTTGAGTGGGCTATGCAAGGTTCTTGGTACAAAACTGATGTTTTGGTCCTACCTTTGCAAAGCTATGATATGGTTTTGGGAATTCAATGGCTGTTGACATTGGGAGACATCATGTGGAACTTTAAAAACTTAACTATGAAGTATAGGGTGGGGGATGAATGGCATGAGTTGAAAGGCTATGCAACTAATGATGTAACCCTATGTTCCACTGAGAAACTAACCACATTATTAAGTCACAAAGATATTGTGGTAGAAGCCCAGTTGTTGAGTTTGCAGGTTGATGCAGAAGCAGATCATTTTCAACATGCAGCCAAGGTGATTCAAGATAACCAGAATGAGGAAATTGATGCTGTATTGACCCATTATGATAAGGTTTTTCAAGAACCAGTGGGGCTGCCACCAAAAAGAGATTGTGATCACAAGATTGTCTTGCAGAATGAAGGAATTATTATCAATGAGAAGGCTTATAGATACCAGGCTGTACAAAAGAATGTCATTGAACAAAGTGTTAAAGAAATGTTGGATTCTGGAGTGATCAGGAATAGTGCAAGTCCCTTTGCATCTCCTGTAGTGCTTGTCAAGAAAAAAGATGGCACATGGAGACTATGCATTGACTACAGGAAACTTAATAATGCAACTGTGAAGAACAGGTTTCCCATTCCATTGGTTGATGAACTGTTTGAAGAGCTACAAGGGGCTACTATATTCTCTAAGTTGGATCTCAGGTCTGGATATCATCAGGTACGAATGAATGAAAATGATATCCAAAAGACTGCATTTAGAACACACCAGGGCCTGTATGAGTTCTTGGTGATGCCCTTTGGGCTAACCAATGCTCCAGCCACTTTTCAGGCCTTAATGAACACCATCTTTCAACCCTACCTCAGAAAATTTATCCTAGTATTCTTTGATGACATACTCATTTACAGTAAAACCTTTGAAGACCATTTGAAACACCTTAAACTCACCCTTGACCTGTTTGTAACCCACAACCTTTTTGCCAAAAAGTCTAAATGCAGCTTTGGAGGCCACACTGTTGAATACTTAGGACATTTGATCTCTGGCCAAGGAGTATCAACTGATCCTAAGAAAATAGCCTCCATTCAAGAATGGCCCCTTCCTAAAACCATTAAACAGTTAAGAGGATTCCTAGGAATAACTGGTTACTATAGAAGATTTATAAAATCCTATGGGATGTTAGCCAAACCTCTTACTGATCTTCTCAAGAAAGATGCTTTTGATTGGACCCCACAAGCAACAACAGCTTTTGAACAACTTAAAACTGCCCTTAGTACCCCTCCTGTGTTAGCCTTACCTGATTTTTTCAAAACCTTTTGTATTGGAAACTGATGCCTCTGGTCTTGGTATTGGTGCTGTCCTAATGCAAAATGGTCACCCTTTATCATACATTAGCAAAGCCCTCTCTCCTAGACAGCAGGCCTTCTCTGTCTATGAAAAAGAATTACTAGCCATCATGTTTGCTGTCCAACACTGGAAGCATTACTTGTGTAACAGCAAATTCATCATTAAGACTGATCAAAAAAGTCTTAAATATTTGCTGGAACAAAAAGTCACAACTCCTCTTCAACATGTATGGCTGTCAAAAATGATGGGCTTGGATTATGAGATTTTCTATAAAGAGGGCAAGGACAATATAGCTGCTGATGCTCTTTCTAGAGTTCATGGCCCTACTCTTCTTCCAATCACACTATCTACCTTTGATCCTACATTGTTACAATCTATTAAAAACACCTGGGAAGTTGATGAAGTTGTTAAAGAAAAACTGCAAAAGTTGCAGGAGGGCAAAATGGTCAAAAAGTACAGCTGGGATGGGCATTTGTTAACCAGGAAACAGAAGATTGTTGTTGGGAAGGTAGATACAGTTAGAGCTCAAATATTAAACCTTTTCCACAGTGGTTACACCTCTGGTCACTCTGGTGTACATGTGACCATGCAAAGGATCAAACAGTTTTTCTACTGGAAAGGCATTACTAAAGATGTGAGGCAGTTCATTAAAAAACTGTGATGTGTGTCAAAGGGCTAAGAATGAAACAGTGGCCACACCTGGATTATTACAACCCCTTCCTACCCCACAACATATCTTCACTGATATATCCATGGATTTCATTGGTGGACTGCCAAAATCCAATGGGAAAGATACCATTTTTGTGGTAGTGGACAGACTTACAAAATATGCCCACTTTATACCCCTATCCCACCCTTTTTCAGCAACACATGTAGCCCAAGCTTTTCTTGATCAGGTGTTCAAATATCATGGGTGGCCTAACACAATAGTTTCTGACAGAGATCCTATCCTTGTCAGCAATTTCTGGAAGGAATTCACAAGATTACATGGTGTATCATTGGCTCTATCAACATCTTACCACCCACAGTCTGATGGCCAGACAGAAGTGGTTAACAGATGTGTTGAGTCCTATTTGAGATGTATGACAATGCACAATCCTAAGGAGTGGAGTAAAGGTTATCTCTAGCCCAATGGTGGTATAATACAAGCTATCACTCCTCCATTAAGATGAGCCCATTTGAAGCCTTGTTTGGGTATCCTCCTCCTACCTTCATTCCCTATATTCCCAAAGACTCTAAGGTGGCTGCTGTTGATGATCTATGCAGAGACAGGGAGGAAATGATTAAAGTGTTGAAACAGTCTTTGGAAAAAGCTAAGAATAGAATGAAACAATTGGCTGATCAACATAGAACAGATAGGGAATTTGCTGTGGGAAGCTGGGTTTTTGTGAAGATACATCCCTACTGCCAGGCTACCCTAAGGTACACTAAACACTCAAAATTGGCTCCTAAGTACTATGGACCATTTTTGATTTTGGAAAAGATAGGAGCAGTAGCATACAAACTTGATCTTCCAAATGATGTTCTCATTCATCACACATTTCATGTATCTCTGCTGAAACAAGCACATGGTCCTCCTACTCATGTTATTCCCTTGCCAAAAGAACCTAGATTCCACTATACACCAGCTGCTGTACTTGAAAAGAGATGGGTTAAGAGAGGATATAAAGGGTCCTATCAAGTTCTGATTCACTGGACAGGACTATCCCCTGCTGAAGCCACGTGGGAGGATTTACAGGAATTGCAACTCAGATTTCCTTCATTTGTTGTTAATAATTGAGTCTTTGTGGTCAAGACTCTCTTTGGGGAGGAAGTATTGATAGGTTGTTATGTTAGTTAGAAAGTTAATAAAGAAGTTGTAATAAGTAGTATAGCTCAGGGACTAAAGTTGTCAATTAGTGATTCTTGTAACTGCCTATAACGGCTATATAAACGAACTGAAATGATAACAAGATCACGTTTGAGCTGATAAATTCCTTTTCTCTCTGTTTTCTCTTATCAACGCGTGTTTCATAATAAATGAAAGTTTTTTATTCATGGTGTTGCCCACGTAAAATATAAGTTATAAACTAGCTTATAAGAAAACAATTCATTTGGGTCATACTTTTATTTTATTCATAGGAGGTCAAATAGAGAAAATAGCTATACAATATTATATCTAGTACATAAACTATTTACAAAGTTCAAAATCAAATAACAGACAAAAAGGTGTTGGAGGGTCAACCCAATCAAATCTGACCCGACCAACCTTTTTTGACCTGTATATAACTTAACATCATTTGTTTGGACCTAAACCCATTGTACATCTTTCCAACCCTCCTATTTTGTCACCTCTACAGTCATAAATATTTTCTTCAACATAGCCGAGGTTCACATTATTATATCACGTTCCTTCTTTCTTCATTACATCACACCTGGGCTTCTTTTCATGTCCTATAAAAAAGATTCACATAATGAAATGCTAAATGACAGAAAATAATACGACCTTATTTGTTTTGACACCCTTTGACGAATTTATATCATATCACATGCGTGCTAGATCGAAAGAATTATGTTATTGAAAATGTCCTATATTTGAGCTACATATCCTAAGATACCATCATATTAAGAGTGTGATACCCTTGAGTTTCATACTAGATTACTAGTTACACAATCCAACTAATATAATCTATTACTTGTCATTAATTTTTTGTACTAATAGGTGAGGAGCTAGAGCGTCTCGCTTTGAAAGCAGGATTTTCAAGTGCTAAACATTTTGAAGTTGGGGGAGGACTCATGGGCAACTTGTGGTCGCTACACGATAAACAAACATGAAATGATGAATTTGTATGAGAAATTAATGGTTTTCATCAGAGGAAAAGGTTAGAAACATTGGTTCTAAAAGTCTAAAACTTTATTCATATATGCATGTTACTTCATTTATGAACAAGTTGTGTTATAAATGTTATATGTATGTTTCCTTGTTTTTATTTTTGTCTATCTCCGTAGTTATTCAGAGATGTACAATAATTAGAGCTGGAACTACAGGGAACAGTAGATTCGTCTCAAGAATCTAGTTTCCTAATCTAGGCCTAACGCTATAATCTACCAAAAGCAAGAGAGTTATCTCTATAACTAGAATACATAAGAATCGAGAGAGAAACCGATCTTTCTCAACAACTCTACGGTTTCTACCCTCTTCAAGATCATACTAGTAGTTTCATATTAGCCCAAACTGATCAGCGGCTAAGAAGTCGAGATCAAAGGCTTACTTATGAATGGGTCAATTTGGGTCTAATGGTAGAAAGTTACTAAAGTGCTTTAAACTGAGAATTAATTATCACTAAATTAGTAATACTTTTAGTAACCATACTTGATAATAAATACTTATTCAAAATTGATAGATGGACAAAAAGGTGTTTGCGGGCCGTAATCATATATTTATGGAAACCCCTATGTCTTATAAGGTACAAATAATATCTGTGTTACAAGTCTCTGATAAGAACTCCAGTTCAAGTTAGTGGGTCAATGGATCCGATCCAGGTGATATTCGGTCAACATAGTTATAGGATCGCTTTTCATTGTTATGTATTTTTTAATAGTTCAAAAACACGATTACCACCCTTTACACAAACCAAAAGCTTGCACACAACATTTCACGTGAACAAAAATGTAAAATAAACTTGCAATCATGTAACAGTTTAACTGGCCTTACCTTGGATAAAATCGACTGTGAGAACTGTAGCAACAGAACTAGAATCCTCAGCGTCAGAGTTATTCAGTAACCTTTGTGTAATGTTGTTAAGTTCCATGGTTATTTCGTTAATAAAAGGGGATTAGATGGAGCGGTAATGGGTCATCATCTTTTGCTAACATTTTTTAGTGTTGCTGACATGGATGGTCTTAAAGATGGATCTTCTTGAGTGCAAAAGAAGTGCTACATGAACCGCTTTAATGACATCTTTTTGGAAAT
>JAUTDX010001571.1:0-74232 GCA_030844895.1 Ambrosia x helenae
CGTGGTCTAGAAATAGTCCATCCTGAGAAATTTTGCAGTACCATCCTGAAGATGGAAACGCTTTGAAGACTAGAGGGTTGGCCACCCTCTCCTCCGTTAAGGTGTCAACACCTTCCTAAGATTTTAAGGTTTTCACCTTTCTCATTGGTTAGCAACCCCGCCTGGTGCGCACGTTGTTTCATGTATAATTTCAGGATGTTGGGACCAGTCCATGTAAAAGTGGCTGACAATTTCATCATTTTTGAGATATATATTAAACTCTTAAGGTTTACACATTTTTCAATTTCTCGTACGTATTTGGTTTTAGTCACCAGGGACTTGTCGCCAGTTATTCCTAAGATATTACAAAAGGCCTTGTCGCCAGTTATCCTCAAGATGCTATGTATTGGTCTTGTCACCAAATTATTATAAAAGGGCTTGACCCAGTTTACTTGAAGGCCTAGTCGCCAGTACAATATAACAATGTTTGCCTTTATACATGTTGTCATCTAAATTATTGAACCTTTCTTAGAAAGGAATACAGACTCAAAGACATTACATTGGGTACATCCTTAGGATGATAAAGGTATTATTCATATCATTCCTTATATCCTAACATTTGCTAGTGTTTGCAGAATATCAAAAGTAAAAAAGAAGACAAGGATGTAGCGTCAAAAGTTGTTACCATATTATTAATGCATCATAATCAAAATTGATGTCAACCCCTGGCTTCATCCAAAACCAGGACCATCCACCAGGGGTCAACATCTATAGTTCGGGTCAGTAGAAGATTTAGGGCTTCGTCTTGAAACCAGGATCCGTCCACCCCAAACCTTATATTATCTTAAGTTATTACATGCCAAAAGGAAATTGTCTGAAATTGTTCAACCATAAACTACCACCACAATCACAAAGATTTAAAAAAGTGGGCTCCAGCCTAGTCTTCACATCCTTCATCGCTCACAGGAAGATCCTTCACCACTTCAGCCACCTTAGCCTCTGCTTCCTTCACCTCAGCATCCTAAGAATCTTTAGGTGCATCTTGAGGATGAACAACAGGAACAGGCTCATAGACCACATATTTTCCACCAGGCTCTTAATCTTTTTCCTTCCAAGCATCAACGTCCCAGGCATCTTGATTGAACCCTGGATCCTTGGCTTGGAGAGCCATTTTTACCCTAGCCTGAAAGACAGAAATAGTGGCAGACTTCAAGAGCCCATTCCTGTGATCCTGTGCCTCCTTTTCCTGATCCAACATTACCTGAGCATGCTCCGACTTCACCCGCTTCAGTTCAGCCTCCGCCTCTGCCAACTTGCTTTCAAGATACTTGCTCTTATCACGAGCAATCTTCTGGACATCATCAAGTTTGGTCTGGGCTTCATGAAGTTCTTTGGCAACAACATCCAAAGATTTTAGCAAGTATTCATGAACCTAACAAAGAAACGAAAGAAAGGTGAGTATTTCTCATTTTTTACTATTAACATATCAATGTCATCCTCAGGATAGGTCCATACCTAGAGAGTGAACTGGGAGATCTTCTTCAGAACATCATCAAAGCTTAACCCTTCAAAGGGGGTGACCTCCTGGGCAATAGCAAAAGCAGCACTAGCCTTCCACTTCTTTGAGGCAGCAGCAGCCCTAGACTTAGGGGGTTGGAAGAAGGAGTGACCATCTTGGAACTAGATGGTGATGGAGAAGTCACTTTGGTTGCCTTGACATCCAGACTGTCGATGTCATCCAAATCGAAGGAAGCAGGCTTCTTAGCTGAAAATATGACAAAAGCAGGGTTAGTCAATAAGTAAAATAAAGAACATCCTCAGGATGTAACTTAACATGCTTACTAGACATCTCGGAAGCTTGACTAGCGGTATAACTCTCTTCTACTTCAAAAGTTCTTGCTGAAACAGGTAAGTCATAAACAACCTTACACCGAAGATAAGCGTCGTTCAGGGGAGAAGCAAACTTGGCAAACGAAGCACCTGTTAAAACAAAAAAGTTTCAGAAAGTTAACATCCTCAGGATGTAACTAAAAAGTTTTTATAACACCTTGAAAAATCTTTACCACTTTTTAACCAAGTAAGAGGAATCTCATCCTCATGAGGAATAGAGCCTCTCTTTACAAAGAAAAACTTCGATTTCCAATTTTTCTCAGAGTTAACAACGTTATACAAAAAGGGACGATCCTTTTCTATAAGTTGAAGAACATAACGCTGAGAACCATGTGTCCTCAACTTATATACATGAGACAGGTCCCCTCTTGAAGATGGACACCATGACTTTCGATGATCCTATTATAAACCATCAGTATCTTCCAGATTTCAGGCATGGCCTGAGCATAAGCCATCCCTGTCACATCAAAGAAATCTTTGATGAACGAGGGAAAGGGATACCTCAAACCTAGAGATAAAGGTAAGTACAGGAAGCAGACCTAGGTAAGAGATGCAAAATCAGATTTTGCATGGGGGTCATAAGGACGAAACTCAGCAGAACTCGGAAAGATTTTTGAGTTCTTTAGGGCTCGAATGTCCTTATCATCGAAAGAATAGACCTCCTGTTCAGGATGACTTAAGATATTTGGGGAATGAAATCATTTAGAGTTCCTGCACTCCCCGAAGCTCTAGTTGATCTTTTGCCCATCTTCAGAATATTACTATTATTTTTGCAGGTGAAAGAAAAAATATGAACAAGATGAAAAAAGAAATTACCTTAATTAAAAGATCAGATATGATTATAAAGGAGAAGGAGAGCTCTAGATATAGAGGGCAGAAGATGACCGTGTGTAACGGTCATCACATGATCATCGCCGAAAAAGTAGTTGTTATCCTGACAAGACGTCCCATCAGGCTTTGAGATAAGATTTTGTGGTTAAAAAATATTATTACCTTGAAAGAAATTAACGGTAACATATTTTTTGGTGACAATTGTTGGTGGTGAATTCCTCAGGATGATTT
Organism: Ambrosia x helenae; assembly: GCA_030844895.1. Classification (NCBI taxonomy): domain Eukaryota; kingdom Viridiplantae; phylum Streptophyta; class Magnoliopsida; order Asterales; family Asteraceae; genus Ambrosia; species Ambrosia x helenae. The sequence continues at coordinate 2,932 of JAUTDX010001571.1, forward strand.
TACCTCACATCCCTAGTGTAGAAATAATTTTGTTTTCCAAATTAGAAAAAGTGAGGTTGAGTGCTATTAGTGTAAAACAAGTTTATAATTTAGTTATATTTTGAAAATGGTGTATTGGGATGCTAAAGAAGCAAATATATAACAACTATGCTCGGGATGGCAAAGATGGAATTCGGGATGGACAGTTATATCCTGACGATGTAACTGTTGGCAGATTGGTGAAATAGGTTAAGATTAGTGAATGTAAATGCAATGCAACAAAAGAACAACACTCGATGTACGAGGAAAGCCCTTGATCAGTTGTAGATCGCCGGCATAAAACCTCGGGAGGAGACTAGGCCCTTGCCTTGTTTGTTAATATTAAAATGGTAAAAAGTGTTACAACTTTGGATGAATGATTGGACGAGTGTACTAAGATTACAATGATTTGTGCGAGTGTTCTCTAAGTAGCAGAGTGTGTGTGTAGTTCTAGTGATAACAATGTGTCCTATACTCGTCAATCATCCCCATTTATATAGTACATGAAAGTAAATAGAGAATCCCATGTAATCCGCTACTTAGTTAAGTTCCTTGAAGACTTCAGGTGACCGTTTGTGGCAGTTTCACCTCAGTTGTACGTTGTACCAGCTGTTTCCTGTTTCTTCGTTGATATTTAATGCATATCGGTTACAACTTTGACTCCATCCTCGATCTTGGACCTTGGTTTGCAAGAGTTATTCTTCTATCTTTGACTTCTTTGACTGAGTATCATAATATAGACGTTGAAGAGCAGTTACGTGTCCATATTATAACTTAGTTGTACCTGCAAGCATATCATAAAAAGATAATTTGGTAGTTCATCCTTAGGATGTGCACATGTTGAAATATAGTTACATCCAAAAGTCAGTTGAGCCCTTCAGCATCCTGAGGATGCTACACTAGGGATGTCAGGTAAAATCATCCTGAGGATTTTCACCACCAACAATTGTCCCCAAAAAATATGTTACCTTTAATATCTTTCAAGGTAATAATATTTTTTAACCACAAAATCTTATCTCATAGCCTGATGGGATGTCTTGTTAGGATAACGGCTACTTTTTCGACGATGATCAAGTGATGACCGTTACACATGGTCATCTTCTGCCCTTTACATCTAGAGATCTCCTCCTCCTTTATAATCATATCTGATCTTTTAAAGAAGGTAATTTCCTCATGGGGATGAGATTCCTCTTACTTGGTTAAAAAGTGGTAAAGTTTTTTCAAGGTGTTATAAAAAAAATTTTAGTTACATCCTGAGGATGTTAACATTCTGAAACTTTTTTGTTTTAACAGGTGCTTCGTTTGCCAAGTTTGCTTCTCCTCTGAACGACGCTTATATTTAGTGCAAGGCTATTTACGACTTACCTGTTTTAGCAAGAACTTTTGAAGTGGAAGAGAGTTATACCGCTAGTCAAGCTTCCGAGATGTCTGGTAAGCATGTTATGTTACATCCTAAGGATGTTCTTTATTTTACTTATTGACTAACCCTGCTTTTGTCAGTTTTTCAGCTAAGAAGCCTGCTTCCTTCGATTTGGATGACATCGACAGTATGGATGTCAAGGCAACCAAAGTGTCTTCACCATCACTATCTAGTTCCAAGATGGTCACTCCTTCTTCCAACCCCCCTAAGTCTAGGGCTGCCGCTGCCTCAAAGAAGAGGAAGGCTAGTGCTGCTTCTGCTATTGCCCAGGAGGTCACCCCATTTGAAGGGTTAAGCTTTGATGATGTTTTGAACAAGATCTCCCAGGTCACTCTCCAGGTATGGTCCTATCCTGAGGATGACACTGAAATGTTAATAGTAAAAAGTTTGTAACGAGAAATACTTACCTTTCTTTCTTTTGTTAGGGTCATGAATATTTGCTGAAATCTTTGGATGTTGTTGCCAAAGAACTTCATGAAGCCCAGACCAAACTTGATGATATCCAGAAGATTGCTCGTGACAAGAGCAAGTATCTTGAGAGCAAGTTGGCAGAAACGGAGGCTGAACTGAAGCAGGTGAAGTCGGAGCATGCTCAGGCAATGTTGGATCAGGAGAAGGAGGCACAGGATCACAGGAATGGGCTCTTGAAGTCTGCCACTATTTCCGTCTTTCAGGCTAGGGTGAAAATGGCTCTCCAAGCCAAGGATCCAGGATTCAATCAAGATGCCTGGGACGTTGATGCTTGGAAGGAAAAGATTAAGAGCCTGGGTGGAAAAGATGTGGTCTATGAGCCTGTTTCTGTTGCTCATCCTGAGGATGTGCCTAAAGATCCTGAGGATGCTGAGGTGAAGGAAGCAGATGCTAAGGTGGCTGAAGTGGTGAAGGATCTTCCTGTGGGCGATGAAGGATGTGAAGACTAGGCTGGAGCCCACTTTTTTAAATCTTTGTGGTTGTGATTGTGGTGGTAGTTTATTGTTGAACAATTTCAGACAATTTCCTTTTGGCATGTAATAACTTAGGATAATATAAGGTTTGGGGTGGAGGGATCCTGGTTTCAAGACGAAGCCCCAAATCTTCTACTGACCCGGACTATAGATGATAACCCCTGGTGGATGGGTCCTGGTTTTGGATGAAGCCAGGGGTTGACATCAATTTTGATTATGATGCATTAAGAATATGGTAACAACTTTCGACGCTACATCCTTGTCTTTCTTTTTTCTTTTGATATTCTGGAAACATTATCAAATGTTAGGTTATAAAGGAATGATATGAATAATACCTTTATGTTCTCTCTATCAAGTAGTCTTCTAAGCTCAATGTCTTGAAGATATTCTTCATATGTCTTTGTCATCTTCAGGATGGTCTTCATTATCCTAAGGATGTCCCCAGTTCTCTTTTCCCTTCGTCATCCTTGGGATGGTCTTCATCATCTTGAGGATGTCCCCAGTGTAATATCTTTGAAATAATCTTTAAGTCTGTATTCCTTTCTTAATAAAGGTTTAACAAACTTAGATGACAATCCTGTATAAAGGCAAACATTGTTATGGTACTGGTGACAAGGCCTTCAAGTAAACTGGGGTCAAGCCTTTTTATAATAATCAATATGTAGCATCTTGAGGATAACTGGCGACAAGGCCTATTGTAATATCTCAGGAATAACTGGCGACAACGCCCTGGTGACTAGACCAAATACGTAAGAGACATTGAAAAATGTCTAAACCTTAAGAGTTCAATTTATATCTCAAAAATGATGAAATTGTCAACCACTTTTACATGGACTGGTCCCACCATCCTGAAAATATACATGAACAACGTGCGCACCAGACGGGGTTGCTAACCCAATGAGAAAGGTGAAAACCTTTAAACCTTAGGAAGGTGTCGGACACCTTAACGGAGGAGAGGGTGGCCAACCCTCTAGTCTTTTAGCGTTCCATCTTCAGGATGGTACTGCAAAATTCTCAGGATGGACTATTTCTAGACCATGTTTAGTAATATAAACGATTGAAATAAGTTAAGGATAAGTACTTACATATAGAGATGATTCATCTCTATCAGCCTTCACCTTCATCCTACCATGGTTTCTCTTCCAGAGAGATCAGTCATATGCATCCTTAGACATGGTAATATTTCAGATGAATTGTATTCCAAAATCTTGGTAGAATTTCACCTTCCATCGTCGATAGCCAACATGCTCCTTTGCCAGCTTCGGAATCTATCGAGTATGGTCTTTCCCACTTGGGAACTAGCTTACCATCACTTGGTTTCGTTGTATTTTGGAAGGCTTTCCTTAGTACCAAGTCTCCTTCTTGAAATCTTCTTATCCTTATATTTTTGTTGTAGGCTTTAGCAATCCTCTGTTGATAAGCTGCCATCATTAATTTAGCAACATCCCTGAGTTCATCCACAGTTTCCAAATCTTGCAATAATGCTTCTGAGTTGGTAGTTGCATCCTGGAGATGTCTCCTTGCTGTAGGTATGACCATCTTTGTTGGTAGCATTGCTTTCGTTCCAAAGACCAAGGAGAAAGGTGTTTGACCAGTTGCATTCTTGGAAGTAGTCCTATCAGCCCAAAGTACAAATGGAAGTTCTTCTGTCCATTTCCCTTTCTTTTCCCCAAGCTTATTCTTTAGGTTGTTGACAATGATTTTATTCAAGGATTCTGCTTGTCCATTAGACTGAGGATGGACTGGTGTTGAAGTTATCATTTTGATCCCCCAACTCTCACAAAAGTCGGTTGTTCTTTTGCTAATGAATTGAGAGCCATTGTCACAAATAATTTCAGATGGTACTCCAAATCTTGTCAAGATGTTCCTTTTGATGAATGTCACCACTTCTTTATCTCTGACATGTACTAATGCTTCGGCTTCGATCCATTTTGAAAAGTAATCTGTCATTACTAGAATGAACACCTTTCCACCAGGAGCTTTGGGTAGCTTTCCTACTATATCCATCCCCCATTTCATGGAGGGCCACGGTGAAATAATAGGATGTAACGGTTCAGCAGGTTGGTGAAGGATGTTGCTATGTCTTTGGCATGGATCTCACTTTTAAGAATACAGCATGGCATCCTTCTTCATAGTTGGCCAATAGTATCCTGTCCTTAAGGTCTTTGAGTAAAGAGATCTTCCTCCTGTGTGATTCCCACTATCTCCTTCGTGGATATCCTTGAGTACTTGATTTGCTTCTTCTTTGTTGAGACACCTCAAGTATGGACCTGCAAGAGATTTTCTATACAAAATATTGTCTATAATAGTAAATTTTGATACTTTCATCCTAAAAGCCTTGGCATTTTTCTCCATCAGAATGACATCTTCTTGTAAATACTTCATTATAGGGGTCATCCATGACGAATCGTTTCGATCCTGAGTGGTTAGAACAGTGATATCCTCAGGATGTACTATTTTATCCTCATGATGTTCAGTGATATCCTCAGGATGCCACTCATCAATTGCTGGTTTCAGGATGTGGATGATGGGAATCTTGGATCCTTCAGGTAGATTTAAAGAGGATCCCAGATTTGCTAAGGCATCATCCTCAGCATTTTCTTCCCTCGGATAACAAAGGAAGTTGCTAAATTTTTAACTATTTTGAGATAAACGGCTAATTTTTGACCCTTTACTGCATAAGATCCATTAAAATGGTAAGTAATCAACAAAGAATCAACAAATACTTCAATATTAATAACATGCATGTCTCTAGCAAGTTGTAAACCAGCAATGAGAGCTACATATTCTGCCTCATTATTGGTTGTCTAAAATGCACATCTAATAGCATGGGGTATTTTGTCCCCTTGTGGCGATTTTAGTAGTATTCCTAAACTTGTGCCTCTTGCATTTGAAGCACCATCAGTATATAGAGTTCATTTTTCTAAATTTTCGTTTAATTGTTGAACCGAGACACCCTATGACATGCTGAGGATACTTCGGGGATAGGCTGTACTATCCCTGGTATACTCGATACCATATCCTTAATTATCTGTAGCTCCCTTGCTAGTTGTGGACATATACTTGTATCCTGCAAAGAAGCAACATCATTAGCAGTAAAAGTACTGGAACTTAAATTGTTACCGTTATTGTTGTATCCTTGGGATGGCCCAGGTGTATATTCTGGATCCCTGGTGGTTGCCATCCTGGGTGCAGTAGTTGTTTCTGGTGCAGAGAATCCAGTGCTCATGGGGATGAAATCTCCTTGATGAACGCCCCCAGAGATGCCAGAATTGAAATCTAACACCCTAGGTTGTAATGGTATCCTAATGTCTTCAGTCGGTCTTTTTGAGGATGTTTTGAGAGATTGCATTTCTCTCATTATCATCCTATTGGTTCCTGCTGATGCTGCATTTGATCCTTTACCATTGAAAACACGAAAAGGAGTTCATTGTTCGATACAAAAACAGGAGGAGTGGATCCATATGTCTCCATTGATGGTCTAGGTGGAATTTGAGAAGTAGAACTTCTTGAGAATGCAGGTGGGGGTGGCAGTGTTGTATTTCTGGTAGAGGTTGAAGATGGCATGGATGAAGAAACAGTTTTCTGGGAAGAAGACATAGTTGTCAAGTTTTGTAAAAATGAGTTATCTGACAAAATTTTTCAGCAAAGTTTTTTGTTAAAATAACACCACTTGCCCCACGGTGGGTGATGTGCAGCGAGCATACATATAAATATGTACACGCACGCCCGCGGCTTTGCGTTTTAAATTTACAAAAATGATTTTATTCTAAACATTAGAACACACATTAAAGGGCAAGCGCACCCTGTCACATATGTAGTAAAGCATAGATAAGAACCAAGTATCGATCCATGAACGCGCGCGGAGCGATTGTACTGAACCGTTGTCACTAATTTACCGGTAAGAAAAGATAGGTGAATGTTTGTTTTAACTAATTTATTCTAATTTAAACTAAGCATAGCAAATATAATATATATATATATATATATATATATATATATAGGGTTAGGATACTTTGAAAACCATAGTGAGTTGTGAGAACCATAGGAACCATTTTGGACCATTGATCTTCTCAATCCAATGGTTGAGATTAAATCTTGAAATGTTTTGTCTTCACATGCTAACTAATTTATATTATAAATATTTTAATACAATAAAGTACATTAAGGGGTGTTTTGGAAAAAACACCATGGAAAGAGAAATAATTAATATAATATTATACTAATTTTTTATTTAATTATTCAAAATATCAGAGTTTTTATTATATATTATTTTTTTAAATCCTTTAAATTTAAAGTACATTAAGGGGTGTTTTGGTAAAAACATCGTCTGAGCCACCGCCACCGTCTGAGCCACCACCACCCCTAAACCACCACCACCGTCTCCACCCCCTCACCACCAAACCCACCACAGATCCACCCACGTCCCCCCACCCCTCCACCCTCTGCAAAAACCACCACAGATCCAGCCCCGTCCCCCCCACCCTCTACCCTCTGCAAAAACCCACCGTCGAAATACATTCAAAACCCACCAACGAAAACCTTCTGCAACGAAACCCCATCAATGAAACCCCTCAAACCTTCTGCAAAAACCCACCATCGAACCAGATCTGGCACCATCGAACACCCCCCATTCGAAACCCACCAACGAAAAACCACCATCACCACCATGAAAACACCACCATTCAGATCTGTTTCTTGGGTCTTGTTTGTGTTCTTCCTGTTTTTAGAGAGAAAAGGGACGAGAGAGAGAGTGAGGTGTGTGTGTGTGTGTGTGAGAGAGAAAGTGAGAGAGAGAGATGAGAGACTGGTTTAAAAAAACGATTTTAAAGGATGTATGGTGGGGTGTGGGTGGGGTGGGGTGGGGTAGGGTAGGGGAGGTGGTATTTGACTAAAATGCCCTCCATTATAATAATCTTAAGTGGGTTATGTGTCACATTATTATTGGGCTAGGGGAGTTCTCAAGTTCTCGCAACTCAGAGGAGTTCTCAAAATATCCGGATCCTCTATATATATATATATATATAAGACTCCAAATACAATATATATATATATATATACTATAATAAAAACCTGAACATGTTAACTACATAACATATGAAATAAAGGCGCAAGATCAACATTCCCATTTCTAGACAATTACTATCCCTTTCGGGAATCCTAACATGACAACTATTCGGAAAGCTAACACGATAACACATGTTAACCACCTAAAATTGTTCATTAGCGAGCTATTGATATAATCTGGTGCAAATCTTTAAAGATAAGTTAGTCGTCCGTTAGGAGTTTTCTAACCTCACTAATCAAGGAAAGAAGTACCGAATACACAATACAACCACCGAGACTAGCATAAAGTAGAACATAACACAAGCTATTCTATTTCACTAACTTTGAACACAAATCTACTAAGCTCGCCATTAAGCCGATTAAGACCTTTTTACGTGCCGATAAACACTCATGATTATTATTCGCCATACTATAACCAAACCAATACCCGGTTACAGTTTCATGGTGTGAACACATCAACAAGTTAACTAGTTCACTACTTATTGATTAATCGAACGGTTTTTTCAACATGTATCCGACTAACACGACACAATAATCATTACAGCCATACGAACATAACCACGAATCTAACAATAACAAAACCTGCTCATAACATGTTCATCAAGATTCAACACGAAGAACACCAAATACATACAAAATACTATTAACATACAAAGGTTGCTTAAACTACTAAATACTAATGTTTTTACCCGTAGGTTTACAAATACTAATCATAACAACATAACAAAGCTTCAAAATTAGATTTGATATAATATTAGGTCAAGAATCAAACCATAAACAAGCAAGGTTATGATGGATTGGATGATGTTAATGGACTTGGATTGCTTCCCAAGCTCGTTAATTGGCTTTACAGCAGTTCACGAGCCCTAGAAATCGCCCAAAATAGCCCCAAAATCACCCAAAAATCACCCAATACCCTAAAAATGACGTTCCGCCCTGTTTTTAAAGAGCTGTTAAAAGCGTGCGGCCTCTCACTCATTCCGCGCGGCCGCTCACTTTTAAGCGTGCACGACAACTTCGATTTCTTCAATCTGATAAAAGCGCGCGGCCGCTCGGATTGACAAACCTTCTGTTTTCGCGCAGAAACCTTCGTTTTTTATCCGGTTTGCTTCCTGGATACCTTTTAAGACCTGTAATCATAAAGATACCCAAAGAAGTACCAATTCATTGTGTATAAGGCCAAAAACGTATATAAAGGGGAGTTAAACTGGGGCTTTTATATGTATAAATTATTGTGTATCAAACATCCCCACACTTAAACATTGCTTGTCCCTAAGCAATAGAAAACTCAACAACACTCCCAATGGCAACACGAGTAGCAAACCTGAAAGTTAATAAATCAGATGGCTAGTTGCTTTGTCAAAAGACATCATCAAAGATTTCAAACCGACAAGCACTTGGAAATACATAGAAAATCAAAGCAATGGTTAACATCAAATCGACTAAGCATGCATATCTTTACACCACTCACAATGTTCACACACACTCGGCTTATTTGTGGATCATACATATGAAATGTGTATGTGTAAACACTCAATGCCTAGACAATGACTTGTGCGATATCATATGCTTGTTAAAAGATCTAATCTCTACCAATTCATATATAGAAATGAATAAATCAAGAGGACTTGTGGGTTGTAATGATAGGAAAAGGTCAAGGGTATGGAATGGATATTTAAAGTGACAAACGGTTAAAACTCGGCGGTTAAGTCTAACTAAATAGAAACAAATGCAAACTATACAAAACAAACGCGAACATAGGCGATTTTTATTTACTTTGAGCTGACCACAAAATTCTAACTTTAAAGCACTAAAAACTGCTCAAACTCTGCTAAATCACCCTATTTTTAGGGTATGCTATTTTTCTGAATTTTTCTGGAATTTTTTTTTACAACGTCGAATATAACTGATAACTACAACACGAATATGCACAAACACGGGATCTAAATGCCCGAACATGAACTATAACATAAAACGAGTCAGACAATAACCTAAACCGAGTTTCAACACAAAAGGTTTAAAGTAAAAAGGCTAAATTTGGTTAAGTGGTGAAATGGTGGGTTAAATAAGAAAAACATGGGATATAAGCTCAACATGGTTAACTAGTGGCTAACCTTTGGGTGCGGGAAACAGATAAAACAAAAAGAAAAGGCTTAAATCAAAAGGGTATCCTAAATGCCTCAATCACTTTCATGCAACTCTACACATATATGATCTCGAAAAGTATGCTAATAACAAGTTCTAAATCACATAAGCCATTCGGCGCACTCATATTCCGCATATAGCAAGCAAGTATCGAAAAAGCAATAAAAGGCTCAAAAAGAATGCTCACGTAACGGAAGGAATGGGTACAAGTGTAAAAATTAACATGCCAGTCACTCTTTTGTTTACCACACTTATCAAACACTAATGTTTTTCATTTGGCTTATCTGCTTTTATCAAATCTAACGCTTCTTAAATCACAACCAACCATATTAATTTACGAAAATTATGAAGAATTCACGGCTTTTTGCTCAAGTGTTATGCCACAAAAATAAAAAACTGGGAGTTTTTTCATAACTTGGGACGAGCAAAGCTAATATTGTTAACAACCCTCCCCACACTTGAATATCACATTGTCCTCAATGTGACTCAAAAAATAGTAAAGCATTATGAAGAGCTAGACTATAGTGCAAGCTAAGTAAAGTTAACATAGTTACCCTCCCCACACTTGAACATCACATTGTCCCCAATGTGACTCAAAAAATAGTAAAGCATTATGAATAGCTAAACTATAGTGCAAAGAAGAGAAACTAAAACTCCCCTGGTGTCGAAGCAAACTGAAGGTTATCCATGGATGCTGTCGTGTCTGCTCAGCCCTCAGTGCTCGTGTGTATCCTGAAATCCTTTTCCTTAGTACCTGCAAAAGTGCTAAAAGGCGCTCCAAAACACACAACTCATTAAAATAAAACTCCAAGCATTCATCAGTACTGAATTTAAAACAAAGAAAAGTAAATTGTCTAAAATTGAATACATAAACCGGGGGGGGGGGGGGGATTTAAAAGAAACCCAAAATGAAACCCCCAAACTACAATAGTGTATAAAATATAGTAAAGATACCACCGCCGCCTTCACATGGTATGACTACCCTCCTAGTCCTCCTCATCATCATCATCATGTCGGGTCCCGGATGGACCTGCTGCATCGTGTCCCCGCCTTGCCCAAAGGGATTGAAATTCCCCAATACATTGTTGTTCCTTAAGGTCTTAGGCTCTGAAATGAAGGAACTGATGAACCATCTACATTAAAACACTCTTAAAATTGTCAAACACAGTCGAAGGGAAAGAATCAGCACTAAAATCAGTTAGCCAAAAATCAAATTTTCACATCAGAGAAGGTGAGCGGTTGCTCTCTCTTTCCGAGCGGCCATTCACTGTTAGCAGTGGCGCGACAATGATTTTCAGCAGCTTTTTGTTCGATCCTGGGCATTTGGCTTGTGTCCTTTTGCAATGTTTACGCCAAATGCACCCGAGCGTGGCCATTCAAACACTTGGTTTTGCAAAATCATGTTGTTTTCATGATTGAATGGCCAAACACTTTGAAACATTATGAAGTTGCTACAAATTCAGATTTTTAACATCCCATTCACAATGATTTTTGCAAAATCATCTCAAATACAAGCCTTCTTATGAAAAGGCGCTTAAAAATCTGAACTATTATGAAGCATGTCCGAAATTTGGGGCTTGTTTGAACTTTTATGAAGAAAACCCCAAATTTTCTTAAATTAACCTAATTACAACTAAGATTAATACTACATTACAATTATTATACAAAACTACTCTAATATTATACAAGATATGCAACTAATCTTCTTGCAAATTTCGGATTTAATTAAACATTATGAAGAAATATCCAAAACTTAAAAGAAGGAAACCAATAATTTATACTAAGGAGATTCATACCTTGGATTTGAAATTTGGTGGTGGATTGGGAGGTTTGTTAGTGTTCTTGAGAGCTAAGTGCAGGTTTTTGTTATGAAACACTATTGAGCGGCCGTTCAAAAGGTTTCTAGGGTTGAGTTTTTATCAAAAATTTCAAATTTCCTAGAATACCCCTGCAGATTTCCGAACAGACCACAGCGAGCGGCCGCTCACTCTAAGTGAGCGGCCGTTCACTGCATGCAGATGTGTTTTCTGCTGCAGTTTCACCTCAAAACGCCTGCACTCGCTCAGTTTTGACATAAACAACCAACATACCTGTTTCGCGACACTTCTTAGTACAATAATACCTCGATTTTGAAGCGACTATCCACACAATCATTTGGCGCGAATCAACCCTGTAAAAACTAAAAACAAACTAAACAACAAGTTAAAAACTTTATGAAGTTCATTAGGACATTTCTGCCCCTGCACATCTAAAACATTATGAAGTCGTTTAGGATATTATGAAGTTGCTAAGAGCATGAATGCCCCTGCGAAGCTACGTTTTTGCACGAGTCGATAGCTTGACTCGCTTTTCCACGCGCGTTTAGGCGCGCGGTCGTGGAATTCAAGTATTTCCACATCCTGGTCATACGTGCCTGAATGTTAAGATTTAATCGTTGCCCGTTGACTTTCAACTAAGTCCAACTTGGACTTTGACTTTCTTGGAATGTTCGTTTTCATAAAAGATTTTCTTTAAGATCGCTTTCGCCCGAATGGAGATTGAGTACGGGCGAGAAGATCGATCGAGCATTGAAAAGAACATTGACCAACCCACGATTAGACTGACACAATGTACAAAGATAAATACAGACTCAATCTATGAAAATAAAAGAAATATGTAAAATCAAAATACTAAAAATTATACACTAAACTTAAAAATATGAAGATATACATTATGAAAATATACAAAAATTAAAATACTAAAAACTACAAAACCAAACTTAAAAATATGACAATATACAAATATGAAAATATATAAAATTTTCAATGGAATCATAATCACTCGCGCATCGCGAAGAAGTATAGACCGCTTCTCGCGTGGCGCAAGTAGATACAATGATTCAAGGTGCTCGCGCGTCGCAACAAGATAAAGACCGTCTTTTTGCTTTGCGCGAAACAACCTTTTCACCAAAAAAATATTATAAGAGAAGGCAATGGATGAAAATAATGATGATGGATGCTGCTGAACAGTCGTGCGGACCAAAATAAAATGTGTGGGTTGGAAACGAGGTTCCGCCGGATCGAACCGGGTACCTACAGTCTACTAACTTGCACCTAGCCCATCTGGACTAGATGTCCAACCCGTTTTAAAACTGATCCTAAATGTATTTCAATACAAAATCGGTTTTCACGTCACGCGAAGGACGCTGGTGATCCTGTTCGCGTATCGTGAACAATAAAAGATAAAATCCGGGTAATTAGGAATTCGCTTAAAGCGAAACCATAAGCCCAGCTCCTTTGCGAATCGCAATGAAGCATTTTTTCACAGAAAATTATTTTTTTTTTCAAAACCTCTTTTATATTAAATAAATTTTCAAAATTTTCTTAACCCAAACCGTTTGCAAAAGCATCAAACCATCGAATTTAAATTTAACACACCCATAATCCCACATATATATACACAAAAACGATATACACATAAAAGTTATAACTATACAATTAGATAAAAATATGAACAAAAAAAATCAACAAAGAATTTAATACTAAAAATCTACATATTAGCAATTAGTCCAAATTCGAACAAAAAAATCGAATCAATCAAATTTATACACAAATCAATAAATACAATAATCGATCAAATAAATATATTAACATTCAAATTTACGAATAATCAATAAAACAATCCTATTTAACAAGTAAATTAACAAATATATATGCAACCTATGAACCAATAAATAATCAATCCAAAATATCAACAAACAACTTAATCAAATAAAGAATAGAAACAATTTTATTAACAAATAAACGAACAAATAAAGATTGCTATAAACAAATGAATGAATCAAATAAATAGGTATAGACATATATTCACAAGCATGTACACCGGTAAAGGAGTAACTCGGGTCGTTCCTAAAAAGCTCGTCGCGTCCCCGGCAACGGCGCCAAAAACTTGATGTGCAGCGAGCATACATATAAATATGTACACGCACGCTCGCGGCTTTGCGTTTTAAATTTATAAAAATGATTTTAATCTTAACATTAGAACACACATTAAAGGGCAAGAACACCCTGTCACATATGTAGTAAAGCATAGATAATAACCAAGTATCGATCCATGGAAGCGTGCGGAGCGATTGTACTGAACCGTTGTCACTGATTTACTGGTAAGAAAAGATAGGTGAATGTTTGTTTTTAACTAATTTATTCTAATTTAAACTAAGCATAGCATATATATATATATAGGGTAGAGATCATACGAGAACCAACTTTAGGGAGAGAACCAGAGAACCAGTGTCAACACAAACAAAAAAAAAACCTAAAAACCCCACATCCACCCTCTAAAAACCTAAACCCACCCACCTCACTCCCTAAAAACCTAAACCCCCCATCCCCCACACCGCCCTAACCCCCCCCCCCCCCAATTGTGAAATGCACATGTGCAGCTAACCCCGCACCCCCACAAAAACCAAAACGCTCCATCCCATCCCATCAAAAAGATACCCCCTCTTCCACCATACCCAAAAACTAAACCCTAAAGCTAAACCCATTAAAAAACTTAACTATAATAGTGAAATGCACATGTGCATGTAGTAAAAGTATCTTATTTTATAGTTTTATATAGGGGTTTTTTAAATTTATTCACCAACAAGCCCAAAAAAACCTAACCCCATTCCCATCATACCTAAAAACTAAACCCTAAAGCTAAACTCATGAAAAAAAACCTAACTATAATAGTGAAATGCACTTCGCGTTTATTTAATGATCATTGAATAAATTTTTTTCCACCTTATATATCATATCACGTCCATTTAATGATCATTTCATTATGGTAATTGATAATTTATTCAAAAGTGTGCTCTAATAGTGAAATGCACATGTGCATACGGTATATGTATGTATATATATAACAGCAAAATGCACATGTGCATCAGACCTGACGTAAAAAAGCCATTTTTTGTTTTTTTTAATTTTTTTTGTATTTTTTTATTTTTTTCAGAAAGATTAACGCTAAAAAAACATTTTGGTGTTTTTACTTTTTTATTTTTTTAGGTTATATAATTTTTTTATTATTTTTTTTTATTTTTTGGTGGAGGGGTTTTTGTGTTCACACTTGGTTCTTTGGTTCTCTCCCTAAATGGTGGTTCTCAAATGATCCAAATCCTATATATATATATATATATATGTAAGACTCCAAATACAAAATATATATATAAATATACTATAATAACAACCTGAACATGTCAACTACATAACATTTGAAATAAAGGGCAAGATCAACATTCCCATTTCTAGACAATTAGTATCCCTTTCGGGAATCCTAACATGAAAACTATTCGGAAAGCAAACACGATAACACACGTTAACCACCTAAAATTGTTCATTAGCGAGCTATTGAAATAATCTCGTGCAAATCTTTAAAGATAAGTTAGTCATCCGTTAGGAGTTTTCTAACCTCATTAATCAAGGAAAGCAGTACCGAATACACAATACAACCACCGAGACTAGCATAAAGTAGAACATAACACAAGCTATTCTATTTCACTAACTTTGAACACAAATCTACTAAGGTTGCCATTTCTACCTAAACAACTAACAAAGATTATCAATCGTGTCAAAGATTAGCAACAACACCATTAAGCCGATTAAGACCTTTTTACGTGCCGATAAACATTCATGATTATTATTCGCCAGACTATAACCAAACCAATACTCGGTTACAGTTTTATGGTGTGAACACATCAACAAGTTAACTAGTTCACCACTGATTGATTAATCGAACGGTTTTTTCAACATGTATCCGACTAACACGACACAATAATCATTACAACCATACGAACATAACCATGAATCTAACAATAACAAAACTTGCTCATAACATGTTCATCAAGTTTCAACACGAAGAACACCAAATTCATACTAAATACTATTAACATACAAAGGTTGTTTAAACTACTAAATACTATTGTTTTTACCCGTAGGTTCACAAATACTAATCATAACAACATAGCAAAGCTTCAAAATTAGATTTGATATAATATTAGGTCAAGAATCAAACCATAAACAAGCAAGGTTATGATGGATTGGATGGTGTTAATGGACTTGGATTGCTTCCCAAGCTTGTTAATCGGCTTCATAGCAGTTCACGAGCCCTAGAAATCGCCCCAAAATCGCCCAAAAATCACCCAATACCCTAAAAATGACGTTCTGCCCTGTTTTTAAAGAGCTGTTAAAAGCACGCGGCCGCTCACTTTTAAGCGTGCACGAAAACTTCGTTTTCTTCAATCTAATAAAAGCGCGCGGCCTCTCGGATTGACAAACCTTCCGTTTTCGCGCAGAAACCTTCGTTTTTGATCAGGTTTGCTTCCTGGATACCGTTTAAGACCTGTAATCATAAAGATACCCAAATAAGTACCAATTCATCGTGTATAAGGCCAAAAACGTATATAAAGGGGAGTTAAACTGGGGCTTTTATATGTATAAATTAACGTATATCAGTGGGCGCCAAATTGTTTTGGTCAAAAATTACTAAGTAGAAATAATTTTGTTTTCCAAATTAGAAAATGTGAGGTAGAGTCCTATAAGTGTCAAATAAATTTATAGTTTAGTTTTATTCTGAAAATGGTGTATCAGGATGCTAAAGAAGCAAATATATGACAACTATGTTTGGGATGGCAAAGGTGGAATTCGGGATGGGCAGTTATATCCTGAGGATGTAACTGTTGGCATATTGATGAAATAGGCTAAGATCAATGAATGTAAATGCAACGCAACAAGAGAACAACACTCGATGTATGAGGAAAGCCCTTGATTAGTTGTAGATCGCCGGTATAAAACCTCGGGAGGAGTCTAGGCCCCTGCCTTGTTTGTTAATATTAAAATGATAAAAATATTACAACTTTGGATGAATGATTGGACGAGTGTACTGATTGGACGAGTGTACTAAGATTACAATGATTTGTGTGAGTATTCTCTGAGTAGCAGAGTGTGTGTATAGTTCAAGTGATTATAATGTGTCCTATACTCGTTAATCATCCCCATTTATATAGTACATGAGAACAAATAAAGAATCCCGTGTAATCCGCTGCTTAGTTAAGTTCCTTGAAGACTTCAGGTGACCGTTGTGGCAGTTTCACCTCAGTTATACGTTGCACCAGCTGTTTCCTGGTTCTTCGCCGATATTTAATGCATATCGGTTACAACTTTGACTCCATCTTCGATCTTGGACTTTGGTTTGCAAGAGTTATTCTTTTATCTTTGACTTCTCTGACTGAGTATCATAATATAGACATTGGAGAGCAGTTACGTGTCCATATTATAACTCAGTTGTACCTGCAATCATGTCATATAAAGATAATTTGTTAATCCATCCTCAGGATGTGCACATGCTGAAATATAGTTACATCATGAAGTCAGTTAAGCCCTTCAGCATCCTGAGGATGCTACACTAGGGATACGAAGTAAAATCATCCTAAGGATTTTCACCAACAACAATCACCAAGCTAACCAAGACTTCCAATGTTCATGATGCGATTTGCGTAATCGTTGATCGGTTGACCAAGTCTGCACACTTTTTGCCAATTAAGGAAACGGACAAATTGGAAAAGTTGGCAAGGATGTACATCATGGAAATTGTGACTTGGCATGGGGTGCCTGTCTCAATCATTTCAGACGATGACAGTCGCTTTACTTCCAGGTTCTGGCAGACCCTACAGGATGCTCTAGGCACTCGTTTGGACATGAGTACAGCCTATCACCCCAGACAAATGGTCAGAGTGAACGGACGATACAACAACAGTTACCACACTAGCATCAAGGCTGCCCCGTTCGAGGCCTTATACGGACGCAAGTGCAGATCTCCACTATGTTGGGCAGAAGTTGGAGACAAACACCTGACTGGACCTGAACTGATTCAGGTGATAACAGACAAGATCTTCCAGATTCGAGATCGTTTGAAAGTTGCTCGCGACAGACAGAAGAGCTATGCAGATCAGAGGCGCAAACCACTTGAGTTTCAGGTTGGTGACAGGGTTTTGTTGAAGGTCTCACCTTGGAAAGGTGTATCACATTTTGGTAAACGTGGCAAGCTCAACCTTCGCTACATAGGTCCATTTGTGATCCTCGCCAGAATTGGTCCCATGGCCTACAAGCTTAAGTGGCCAGAGGAACTCAGCGGTGTTCACGACACTTTCCACGTATCTGATGAACCGGTCGTCACGGTTCATACAAAACCTAATTAACCTAGGTAGATAGGATAAGTAGGGTATCAATCCAAGGAGCGTGTGGTTAGTGGATATTATTTAGTTGATTAAACGGTGTTACTTATGAAGATTGTTAGAAAACTTATGAAGATTGTATTTGGTTCATTTAAGAATTTGGTTGAAAGGGGTTTTGATTAAATTGACAAAACTTGAAATTAAATTATAATAAAAATGGTGGAGAATAATTTAGGTTGTAACAATTAATTAAAAACACCACACCTAGGGTTCAACAATGAAGTCTAAGGTTATCACAAATGGGTCAATTAATTATGATGCAACTGGTGTTAACGGGGTGATTGTTCAATAGGCTTAGGTGTCAAGTTTCATCGACATTCAACAATGGACTAAACTACACTTCATTACCTAGAACATACAACCCTATGTTTGTGTTAGAGCAAGAAACCATGTTCATGACATTAGAAATTGGCACAAGATCAATTAACTAGAATGACTCCAACATAAGATTAATCACAATCTAACACGATAATTCAAACACACAATCACACAATTAAAAGTTTAAAGAAATACCCAAATGTTTAAACCCTAGAACTTCAATTGTTTACTTCCTAAGCATGATACAAAGAGATTAACCACTCATGACCATAGAGCTTGAATTCTTTTGTCTCTCCTCGTTCCTCTTAATCTGCGAACCTCTGTTGTGTCGACGTCCCAAATTAGAACAGCCGTCCCTTCTCGATTGATGTTTAGATCCCATCCAAATAAATCCTCCTCAATTTCCTCCCTTAATGTGCGTGACCTTCACAACAAATTGGGCCAAGGCTTTGTCTTTTTTTCTTTTCTGCTTACGTAAACTCAACATGGACTACAAGTCCATTGCTATTATTATTATTATTATTATTATTATTATTATTATTATTATTATTATTATTATTATTATTATTATTATTATTATTATTATTATTATTATGACTCGGTGCTCTCAACTCGGGTGTTTTTAACTTGACCAAAGTTGCTCGTTTACGCTCTAACGTTCATGAACACCTCTCTCGTCTCCTTAGTTGACTGAGTCAACTGGTATGTGTTATTATCATTATTAGCTGGTCCACGCCTCTAAGTGCTCGGGTCTCGAATATAATTTGTACTGTTTTAGCCTCGCTCCATGCGACCACCTACCAAAAATATAAAATAAATAAATTAATAATAAAAACAACCAAAAAGTAATAAAATATATACAATACTAAAATAATAAAGTACAAGCCTAAAACTAATAAAAATACTATCTAATCGACTCAAAAATATACAAAACTGACAAATAAATGTGATGCATTTAGCAACACATCACACCCCCACACTTACCTTTTGCTTGCCCTCAAGCAAATCTGCTCAGAACATTACCATGAAATGGTAACAAATACCTCAAACGCCCCCGCCATGCACTAGTTAGGGTCCAAAGTCATACCCCATTCATAGATCAGCATTAGATGTGTTAATTCAACAGGCAACCATGATGCACAATTTTGAAAACAGAACTCACCCAACTAAGTCTAACATGCTGTCAGTTTTTATTTTCATGCAACACACCCCTCACAGTTGTTCACTCCCCTCTCGGTTTAATATATGGACTAGCGTGTAATGTGCTAGTATAAATCACTCAAAGCAAAACCGAATATGAAACTCTGTACTCATAAGCTTGTAAGACAATCAAACCTTCACTGTAACACATAGACTTTGCACATACCAAAAGGATTTACAGGATTTGGGCTTAGGCTAAAGGTAGTGAATGTTTAGGTTTATAAAGTGGCTAAAAAAAACAAAGAAACTACCAACCCATGACAATCTTTTATTCATGCTGAATACAATAACTAAAACTACGGGTTATTTTCGACCCGTATTAAACAATACTATCACATGTTTTTTTTAATCATTTTTTTTTTCTTTCTTTCTTTTTTTTTTTCTTTCTTTCTTTTTTTTTTTTGATTTTGATAAACAATATAAATTCTAAACACATAGATTGTCAAATAATGTTGATAACAAAACGGGTCAGTCTAGACCAGGATTCGGGTAAACAAATGAAAAGGTGAAAGGCTCAAATAGTCTACTAAGGGTAATATTTTTTTTCCGGTTAGATGGGTAAACAAAGGTGTAAAACGAAAAAGGGATTCCTAATTTGCCTTTATCATATATGTGCATAAATCAAGTCCACAGTCTCAGTATGTATCAAATCAGACAAGTTCTAAAACAGAGCAACATACGGCCTACACTCAACAAATGAATATATATCAGATCAACTAACGATCTAGTAGGCTCAAGATCTCACAAAAGTGGGGAAAGTAGGGTTACCGATGTGTGCATGTTTTTATTACCGACAGCTCGTTACACCTAATCAGGCAAATTCTAAACATTTTCTCTAAAATACCTGCTGAAAACGATTCATATGTCTGTTCTAAAGAATTGGACCATGATTAAGGGCCCACACACCACAAGCAGAGATAGAGTGGAAGCACTGAAACAGTCGCTTTCATGCCCGACCAGACCGCTTTTAGGACATTTTTTTTTAAATTTTTTAGACTCAAACCTAACTAAAACAAATGAAAATGAAAGTTTCCCACCCCCACACTTAAACGACACATTGTCCTCAATGTGAGCTAGGAATAAAATAAAGCAAATAAAAAATAAAATACAACAGTAAAAGGAACAGACTCCCTTGGATATATGCAGTGCGCGTATGAGTCTCTAGAATTCCTCCCAATCGAACCGTATAGCATTTCATTCGCGGCCGATGGACAAACCTGAACTAAGACTCAAAGAAAAATAAAAACGTAAAATTCTGGGATGCCTGATACACCGATGGTGTACAGATTTACCATGCCTGAATGGAGATTGAGTACAAGCAAGTTATCTGATTGCAAGTTAAACTCCAAGCATTCTCAGAAATCAAAAGAGACTCAAAATACTAACTAAAAATAAAGGAAAAATAAAACAAAATAAGTAAATAAATATACAAACTGTACAAGAATCATACCTGATATTCATTCATGGTGGTCTTAAAGAACATTTGCCTACCGAGTTTCCAATGTATGCTCGGTAGTTTACCTTCCATGCCCCAATCTGTTCATTCTCTTTCAACCTGTCTATCGAGTCCAAGCATGAAGGTTTTATCCCACATTTTCCTACCGAGTTTCCAACATACACTCGGTAGTTCAAATGCCAAATCCACAATTGCTTCCAAGTGATTGGCATGAGAATTGAGTCATTCTTGTTGCGGGGCCGCTTTACAATAAATTGCCCAATGTCCTCCCAGCTCACCTTCCTCTTCTTCATCTTTGAACCTTCATCCTCCACCTTGTTGGGTGCCATAATCAACACGTGATGAGATTCGTGAGAAACTTTCACCTCAGCCACCATATCTTTATGAGATACTAAGTCTTCAGTTGGAGTTAACCATTCAGAAAGACTTGCAGTATCTTCATCTATATCAGCATCTACCACTACACCACTAGCCAACTCATCACGCTCACGTTTAAGTTGGGCAAATTCCTCGGCTAGTTGATGAACCTGCATGACCAAAGCTTCATGAGCTCTGTCTCTCACTTCATTTCGCTGTTGCGACTCTTTTATCATATTTATGATAGCATCAAACTTGGAATCTAGTGAGTTTTGAGGTTCTTCATATGCCGGTTGAGGGCTATTAGTATAGTAGTCATCATATTCCTCATGGTTTCGATATTGTTGCGTCCTTTGGCTAAATGAATTCCCTTGATACCTGTTATTTAACTGATAATAGCCTTGGGAGTTTGAATAGCGTGACTGACGATGTGAAGAAGATAAATGTGAACCTCCAGGTTTTTCGAGCCCAAAAATAATACGATCTTGTCGTTTTTTAAATGCTTCCATTTTCTTACGGGCCACTGCACAATCTCGCCACAAATGATATGGGCTCCCACAACAAGGACAAGTATTATCATCATCTTCCCAATACATTGTGATGATGAAGATCAAGTCTTGCTAAATTCCCAATCTTCAGATTTTACACAAGTGGCATGCATGCATTATCCGTCACCTGCACACTTCACATACCACGCGTAAAAACGAACAAAAAGAAATAATAAAGACAAATTAAACAGTTAATCACAATAATCAACTAAAAACTAAACACTAAGCGCACTAGCTCCCCGGCAACGGCGCCATTTGATGAACCGGTCGTCACGGTTCATACAAAACCTAATTAACCTAGGTAGATAGGATAAGTAGGGTATCAATCCAAGGAGCGTGTGGTTAGTGGATATTATTTAGTTGATTAAACGGTGTTACTTATGAAGATTGTTAGAAAACTTATGAAGATTGTATTTGGTTCATTTAAGAATTTGGTTGAAAGGGGTTTTGATTAAATTGACAAAACTTGAAATTAAATTATAATAAAAATGGTGGAGAATAATTTAGGTTGTAACAATTAATTAAAAACACCACACCTAGGGTTCAACAATGAAGTCTAAGGTTATCACAAATGGGTCAATTAATTATGATGCAACTGGTGTTAACGGGGTGATTGTTCAATAGGCTTAGGTGTCAAGTTTCATCGACATTCAACAATGGACTAAACTACACTTCATTACCTAGAACATACAACCCTATGTTTGTGTTAGAGCAAGAAACCATGTTCATGACATTAGAAATTGGCACAAGATCAATTAACTAGAATGACTCCAACATAAGATTAATCACAATCTAACACGATAATTCAAACACACAATCACACAATTAAAAGTTTAAAGAAATACCCAAATGTTTAAACCCTAGAACTTCAATTGTTTACTTCCTAAGCATGATACAAAGAGATTAACCACTCATGACCATAGAGCTTGAATTCTTTTGTCTCTCCTCGTTCCTCTTAATCTGCGAACCTCTGTTGTGTCGACGTCCCAAATTAGAACAGCCGTCCCTTCTCGATTGATGTTTAGATCCATCCAAATAAATCCTCCTCAATTTCCTCCCTTAATGTGCGTGACCTTCACAACAAATTGGGCCAAGGCTTTGTCTTTTTTTCTTTTCTGCTTACGTAAACTCAACATGGACTACAAGTCCATTGCTATTATTATTATTATTATTATTATTATTATTATTATTATTATTATTATTATTATTATTATTATTATTATTATGACTCGGTGCTCTCAACTCGGGTGTTTTTAACTTGACCAAAGTTGCTCGTTTACGCTCTAACGTTCATGAACACCTCTCTCGTCTCCTTAGTTGACTGAGTCAACTGGTATGTGTTATTATCATTATTAGCTGGTCCACGCCTCTAAGTGCTCGGGTCTCGAATATAATTTGTACTGTTTTAGCCTCGCTCCATGCGACCACCTACCAAAAATATAAAATAAATAAATTAATAATAAAAACAACCAAAAAGTAATAAAATATATACAATACTAAAATAATAAAGTACAAGCCTAAAACTAATAAAAATACTATCTAATCGACTCAAAAATATACAAAACTGACAAATAAATGTGATGCATTTAGCAACACATCAGTATCCAACCTTAAGAACTGTCTATTCGACGAATCATTGACCATTCCTCCTGAGGAAATCCACGTCGATGAACAACTCCACTTCATTGAGGAGCCAATCGAGGTGACAGGTTGGAAAGTCCAGAAGTTGAGATGAAATAGGATCAAACTTGTGAAAGTCAGATGGAATTCAAAACGCGGACCCGAATTCACTTAGGAACGTGAAGACCAGACGAGACGAAAGTACCCAGCTCTCTTTCCTGGAGCATCTACAGCCAAGGACTCAACTCAATTTCGCGGACAAAATTCCCAAAACAAGGGGAGAATGTGACACCCGCCAGATTTCCAGGTTAAGATCCATACACTCACCATTTTGTCAATTCCAGTAGTGTATTATGCATTTTATTACAGTACAGGTGTCACCCCAAGTCTAGCAAAGCCCATGATAGTTCAAGAAATCCATTACAGATTCCCATTTACCCATGCAAACCCGGACATTCGCAAGACATTTTGTGAATACTCATGACATGAAATCATGAAATTTCACCATTCATTGATTTAACTCTCTAGACATAATTACCATGAGTTAACAAGACGTTATATGGATTTAACACCACGTTATTATCAATTAATAATCCATTCACATGTTACCAATGATTTAACATGATATTCATGAACATCATATCCTCATGAATGGATCTATTACTTAATCATAAGATTTTAGGCCATATCCATATATATATATATATATATATATATATACACACAAACGTGTGAGGTTTAATCACAATCAATATAAGATAACTTCCTACCAATCAATACATGAATGTATACATACATGTACACACATGAATAAGCATGTTAATCAAAACTGTCCTATCATTCATATATATATATATATATATATCCACGGCACACACATATACATATGTGAGTGTGATTAAGACTAGACAAACAACCTATGGATATATATACACACACAACTACATACACACACATGAGGCTATTGTTTGGAACAATCCATGCTATCATACACACACACACCCTAGCGACACACACACATGCACACACATTAGAAAACAAAAACACCTCTATTCACCACTTTCACTAACTTAGCTTCCAAGACACACCCCTCACAAACTTCCATGCTTAGTTGACTACCCAAAGACCCTCCTTGAACCTCACAAAAATCGGCCCACATGTCCCCATGGAAGAGCATGCATAGAAGTCAACTAGTTTCACTAACATAGCCATTACCTTTTTGCACACCAAAGATCTAGAGTGTTAACTTACCCTATATAACAACCAATCCACATCCACTTTTCCTCTCCCTCTCTCGTATATATATGTATGTATGCACAACCCAATTAATCATCACAACAAACTAAGCACTTGAACACACACTTAACACCTTCACCTCACCTCCTTTTCCTTGTTTTTCCTTTGGCCGAGCCCCAATCAAGTCCAATCGGTTTTTATGGTCGAGAACTTCAATCGTGCACTAGCTACAATCCATAGTCGAGCATTTAGGAGTCACGTTGTGGAGGAACAATAGCATTCATCTTATCTTTCCTTTGGCTATAGCTAAGGTTAGTTGAATGAAACCCAAACTTTCCTTTTTCTTGTTATTTCGATTGCATACAAGGTTCACCCGAACCCTCACCGTTGAACACACCCATACACACAAGTAGAAACACATAAAAATCGATTTGGCACTCAAGTTTTACATCATTAGTTCGGATATATACCCGCACGCATGCATTCATACATACAATACATATACATACACTAGAAGGCACCTTTGAACCATTTATATATACACACACACAAGTTTATGTGTATATGTATAGGACCGAAAATAAGTTACAAAACCGTGGTTTTCAAAATAAATCATAACTTGTTTAATAAGGATAACTTGGGAAACATGTGTTAAAGTAACCGAAAACATATGTTAATGAGCTTTAACACTAGAGTTTTCTTTGAAAGATAAGTTAATGACCAAATGGTATGGGTTAACAAAAGGCAAAATGCTTATATGTGTTAATTTGATACAAAGTGGCTGAAATGTAAGTTGATATGTCATTATTGGATATAAACAACCAACACACATGGTAACACCTAGGAATCCAGTACAATTGTTTTGCCACTACTGGCTAACCCTGATTTCAAAAACGACCTTTTTCAACATATACAGTGTGTGACATATATAGACAGTGGTACGGAAACACATAGTCCATAAGTTGTTCAAGTCGGGTGAACAAATGCATGGTAAATAGTACAACCATAGACTTAAGTTGCCTTTAATGAATTTAAGGCATCCCAGTCCACACATTTCCACGTCAGACACAGTCCAGTTTAGCAGTCAGACATCCGGTGAGTCCCCACGACCCCATTTTCACTGTTTTCATACTTTTTAGAGGAAAAACATGCATACAAGTTCAATTACATTTTTTTACTATTATGTGATCATGGGACATAAAGGTTCAGAGTATTTATAAGCCCCCGTTTCATACATTATACTGTAACCATTAGCTATGGACTTAGCCATGAAACACCAAAATAGATCTATTGGGTTGACACCCCTACTCTTGGTTAGTCGCTCTAATCGGATGACAGGTATCAAAAGAGTGCTTGTATTTCACTTTACATTCATTGTCATTAGTGTACAATGGGCAAGGCACAACATTCGTCAAGGTTTGGTTACGGGATCATGTCAGTCACATGATGATTATTGTCCTAGCTAGACAATAATCCAGTCACCCATGGTTTACATAGAACTCAAAACCCGTGACCTCACCAACTTAATTGTTGACATATTTTTAATTGCATGTTTTTCATGCAATTAGTTGAGCAACATGGAACTTGGAGTCACGCACGAGCATCTCGGGATTTTGTGAACCTTGTTTTGGGAATGATTTTAGACATGTCATTTTAACGATGGTTTTTAAGACAATGTTTTGTTTATTTATATTAAGCACTACCGTCTTTTAATATATCTCCTAAATTATGAATTTGATGCTTGTGTGACTTGTATGCATGAAAACCTTTCGATGTTACATCTCGTGTTTCCGCCTTGGCGGGGTGTGACAAATCTAAAGATACCCGTTAACTTCGTGTTGTCTGAATATTCTGTAGTAAACCTTTGGGCTTTATCTAACTTTTGTTATGTATTTCTGTATTTTTTTAATCAATAGAATTGTGTCTTTTGTTTTTGTATCTCTGCTATAATGAGACATACCATATCCGGGTTGGGGTGTTACAGTATTGGTGCTCTGATGGTTGTAGTGTAACATAGGTGGTGGTGTGCCGGTGTAAGGGGAAGGTATGTGATGTTGTAGATTTGCGGTGGAGGGAGCTCGATCGATGGAGAATATGACAATGTCTTTGATCTGTGTAATTGTTGTTGTTGTAAGTTGATAGTTTGGGAAGATGATAGAATTTATATAAAAGAGAAGTATACTCGTAAACACAATATCAAACTTCCATTAAAAGCTTATGCAAAGCATAAATACAAAACATCGTAAAAAACACACAGTTAAAGGAGACTAAATGAACAACTCTCAAGCCCCTATGTTTGAGATGGGAGACTGAGGTATTTATACCCTTCCTCAGTCTCAATATATTGGAGAGACTGTAGGCCTTAGTCTCCTCATGGCTTTCCTTAGCCTCCCAAACTGTTTAATTGCCTTCATGCTTACAACGAAATACATAAATAATCAAACGACACTATGTCACCTATCACTAGCTATGGACATACATAAAATGAATTAACAATCTCCCCCATAGACCTAGCTAGTGATTTACAAACTCATCTTATCACCTAGTTGTGGACACGCGCGAAGTGTACTAAAAAACTCCCCCTTGAACATTTAAATATTTTCATTTTCAACCTTTTCAAGATTGATCAGGTAAATTTTCAAAACATTAAATTGTCGTGTTTCGACTCCGATTTACTGAAAACATATAATTCCGGAGATATCCTACATCGGTTAATCAATCGAAAAGCTAAATTGAAAGTAAAATATGTTAGGTTTTTGTGACTTTTCAAAAGTTAAAGGATAAAAGGTAGTAAGTAAATATTCACAGACGATATTTTTGCGCTTCACTCATAAGAGAATCAAATAAATATCTGGACCTACCAAGATAACGTTTTCTTCGATTAGTTAATATTTAGAATAAACATTAAACAAACAATTACCGATATTGTTGTCCGCATAAACCCTAAAATCAAATTTACTCGTTGGACACTTTAGATACGATTTAAGAGGTAGAGTTAATAATCTAGATCGATGGTTCCCACACACACGACACGTACATTCCCGTATCAAGGTATGCACAAATCTTTCTCGTAACATGTGAGTATATTGTTGTCATCCATTTTCTACAAGGCATGAGTTCACTGGTGATCAGGTCAGCACGGACGTGCAGCAAAGAAGATCAATGCGATCCCAGCCAAGGTTAGTGCAGATACCGAAAATCAATATTATTATCATTAGATTTACATCAATGTTCACTTTTTTTCATACTTACCTCAGAGGTATAACAACCTTGTAGCCATCTAGGAGGGTACATCCATGAGCTTCAGGATTATGTACATTATATAAGTATTTGATTTTCAGTATGACTAGCTATAGGCGATTTGATGGTTACCGTTTAAGCTAAGACTATATACTAATGAGGTGTAAATCCACACATTTTCTAGTCGTTATGTTTATATCACTGTGCTAACTTTGAAATGATTTTGGGCCCTATAGGTACATCATTTGTTAAGCTATTTATTTTTGCAAATTTAAGGTTTAAAAAATCTGTCAGTCCACTGATGTATTATCATTTTCTCTTTTTCTTCTTAAACTCATTTCTTATTTTTTTTAATGTTTTTGTTTTTTTCTATAATTTTTTCCCACTAAAATTCAAAAGGTTAAACAAAATAAAAAAAAACAACCTTTTAGATTTTATGATATAAAAAAAACTAATATCAGTCTCTCAGAGTGTTTAATTATTAAATTGCCTCAGGCTTACATTGAAATACATACATAACCAAAAGACACTATCTACCCTATCACCTGAGGACATAAATAAAATGTACTAACAAGAACAATAATAATAATAATAATAATAATAATAATAATAATAATAATTATTATTATTATTATTATTATTATTATTTATTTGTGGGTGTGGGGGGTATGTGAGGTGGTAGATGAAGGGAAATAGAGGCACCTTTACTTTTTAGGGTTTTAGCGGCAATATTACCGGGCTACTAGTTCTATAAGTATGATAAAATCAAGGTCGTTAGATCTTGCCCCTTATCAAAGGGTCAGATTTAATCAACCCACATTCTTATGGATCCTGCTACTAATGTTCTCATTTCATGTAGTCACGGTTAGATTTAATCAATCCACGTTCTTATGGATCCCGCTACCAATATTCTCATTTCATGTAGTGGAGGTGGCCTGGCTTTATTGATCATTAAAAGAATACTTCAATTGTGGTTAAGAAGTCACAACTATAATCTCTATATGACCAGGTACATACTTAGATCTACAATGTTACAGTTGTCAAATGGAATTTGCATCAAGATGCCTAACAAACAACAAGAGGAAAAAAAACATTTTTTTATTTTTTCTTTAAAAAAAATTACGAAGATGCCAACACTGATTAAAGAAACCGTAATGGAGGGATAAAAAAATATCCACTTGACAAATCCAGCCATGAGTTTAAAAATGCAGAAATTAAAGCTGGCATCCAGTTTCTTTCAACTAAAGACTTTAATATACACCCCTTCAAGTATCACCAAACTAACAATTAGAGCTTTCACAATAAGGGTGGTGGTTTGGAATTTCAAACCGCCATATCACCATATCACATCAATTTCTAAACCACAACCTTTCAAACTTACTTTTTTTCTTATAACAATAAATCATTCTAAACCTGCTTCTTATCACCAACTTTTCCATTTATTTACATAAAAAAAATATTTATTCATAAAGTACAAAGGGGCCTCCACTTGGTCCGTCCACTAGAGCGAACCCCTCCAATGGTGAGGTTTGAAACCGGACCGTTTGATGGCTTTGGACTAGCATGTCCAATAGGGATGGCAAAAAAACCCAAGCCCGATATGTATACTCGAAGCATTTGGGATGGGTATACCCAATACCCGACGGGTATGGGACGGGAATGGTATTAGGTGATACCCGACCCGATTACCGAAACTAAATACCCGTCTACCCGAAACCTTTTAAGTTTTATATATATCTTTTTTTAACTATTTTTAGTAACACTTCATTCTAATAGATTCATTATTTGGAAAATAAACTTTTCTTCTAAAATATATATTCTAATAACATTATTATTTATATGCTATGTAAGATAAAAATAGTTTTCAAAATTCATACTATAATATATATTTACAATTGCTCAAAGGTTCAAATTCCGTAACATACGCCGTTACAGTGGTTTTTTGGCGGAGCTTGAACAAAGCCGCTTGATGATTCTCAAAAGAAGAAGGACCAAAGCGAAGTTCTAGAGCGCGTGAAAACTCGGGCCAAGTGGTAAGAAGGTTATTTTTGGCGAGGTATTTTTACCAACTAAGAGCATCGCTGGTAAAATAAAATTGAGCCAAGGAAAGGCGTTGATCGGGATGGACGGAATAATACTCGAAGTAGCTTGTAGCTTGAAAGATCCAGTCGAGCGGATTAGAGCCATCGAAAGTGGGTAAGTGAATTTTTGGTGGTCTGATGATGGAGTTCTGTGGTAGTGTGTTGGTGTTTGGTGGTAGGTTAGTGTTCAATGGTGGGTTGGGGATAATATGTGGTGGTGTTTGCATAAGTTGACCAAGGCAGTGGGAAGGTTGGAGAGGGAATTGGTGAGGGATGTGAGAGCAGTATGGAGCATGGTGTTGAGAGATTCAAAATGGGTTGTCATGTGTGTGGTGTTGGCTTCAAGCTTGTCAATGATGGATTGCAAAACGTCATCAGATGGTGAAGCATCCTTTTCGGGAGCCATGGGGAGTTCAAGAATGAAAGCACCAAATTGGTGTGACCCTTAGAGTGGGTTAGCCTCCAAATAAAAAAAAAATACACAAGTGGGACAATTTTCTTCTCTATTTTTTTTCATGCATTACGCTTATATTATAAAGGAAATAAAAATGGTAAACGTGGGTTCCTAAACTTAAGCTAGAACATGGAAAAATGGAAGTGGATGTGGTACCACTATCCTAATTAACTACATGCATGTTTACGTGGAAAACAATTAGAATATATTAATGTTACAAGTGATTGAACAGTATCGTGAAATGAACAGTATCGAGGCA
The DNA here is from genome assembly GCA_030844895.1 of Ambrosia x helenae. NCBI lineage: Eukaryota > Viridiplantae > Streptophyta > Magnoliopsida > Asterales > Asteraceae > Ambrosia > Ambrosia x helenae. The sequence continues at coordinate 33,546 of JAUTDX010001571.1, forward strand.
ACCATCTGTTAAATACAATTAGATTTCAATCAGGTTAAGATTGTGTGTGTGTGGTGTAGTGGTTAGGTTGTTCTTGTGATAGCAGGAGGATGCAGGTTCGATCCCGGCATGTGGCACCGGTTTTACAAATTTTTTTCACGGTTGACTTGGTTTCAGTGGGACACGTGGCAGGTGTTGGACAGCTACATCTGTTTTCCATTATAAGTTTTTTATTTGTTTTTAAATCAGATTGTTCTCAATTAACACAAATTAATGAGAAATGACTACACACTAAATGATATCTCTTTGCCGAAAATTTTGTACAGACATTAATGTTTATACCATAGACTTTATTATAGCCGATTGCCAATCTTCATGCATATCCATAAATAACACACTCATTAGTTACCACAATTGGTATCAATATTTTGGAATAATCTTTTAAATTTAGTTGATATCATTTTGTAGCAAATATGTAAACAAATAAAACATTAACATAACCAAAGTAAACTTATCTTTATAAATCACAGCATACAATATTATGTTCACAATCTAAAATCCAAAATAACCATTGCGAACACATATCCAAAACGCGCACCGCGCGTTGATTAATCACCCTAGTTAAACTGAATTGAAGACTTCTTCCTACTTTCATGCGCCACTTTTGTTGACCGGGTCATCAAGGAAGTCAGCCATTGGGTTATTAATTGGTTGGTTTTGTTGGGTCGGGTCATGGATCATATCAGTCTCAGGCTTAATCACTTAGGTTGTGGGTAAAAGTTGAGAAAAAACAGGTGCATGAACTAAAAATGGGTGGTTTCCATTTATAAGAGATATCAAGGTAACATGACTTACCTGATATTTTCTGTCTAGATGGGAAGATGACTTTAACTTTATCCGGTAAGTCATTTGTATCAAAAGCATAAACCAGAACACGAGAATAATTCATAGGGCACCTAACACAACTCACAATCTGACCTATATCTCCACAGTTCCATAGACAAAGTAGTAAATCCTTTACACTCTGTTCCAGAGTTTCATTAAAGGATGGAAGAGAAAGGATTGGGATGGAAGTGGGGAAAAAATGTGTTCCAGAGTTTTTTGTAGGAGAGAAGGGGAGGGAATGAGAGGGATAATAATGAGGTTTTTAGAGTGATTTTCAATCTTCTCAATTTGGAAGGAACCGGCGAGAAAGGAAGAGGAGGGAGATCCTTTCTCTTCCATCCTTTAATGAAATTCTGGAACAGAGTGATATAGAAACCCACAGTGGAATGGATTTTGCATAAGATGGTGTCTTGTTCCCAAAGTCGAAGCACCAAAAGGATTAACTAACCAAGGATTATTATGTTATTGATATACAGGAGTAGCTACCCGTATGTCGTCACACATTATTAGACTCAGATTTGCTTATGAGTACATACGTATGATATAATTCAGTTCGATTATATGTTTCGCTTTGCTCTGTTATGATCTATATTACATTATGAGATATTTTGATATCATTTTTAATTGATTATTTATTTCCTATATGAGCATATTATTCGGCACTGGACATTCGGCTCATTCCATAAACATTTGTACACTTCAGGTTCACAGGATGCCTTGGGCGGGATCAAGAGTGAAGTTTAAAGCTTTAGGATTAATCAAAAGATGTACTAAACCTTTGGGGTTTATCTGACTTTTGTTATGTATTTCTATATTTTGTTAATCAATAGAACTGTATTTTTGTTTTTGTATCTCTACTATAATGAGACATACCATATCCGGGTTGGGGTGTTACAGTAGGGGTGCTTTGGTGGTGGTGGGACGGTGTAAAGGGAAGGTATGTGATGTTGTAGATTTGCGGTGGAGGGAGCTCGATCGTTAGAGAGTGTGACAATGTCGTAGATCTGTGTAATTGTTGTTATTGTTGTTGTTGTTGTAACTTGATAGTTCGGGAATATGATAGAATTTATATAAAAGAGAAGTATACTCGTAAACACAATATCAAACTTCCATTAAAAGCTTACGCAAAGCATAAATACAAAACATCGTAAAAAAACACACAGTTAAGGGAGACTAAATGAACAACTCTCAAGCCCCTATGTTTGTCTTTGGGAGACTGTAGGCCTCAGTCTCCTCATGGCTTTCCTCACAATCCCAAACTGTTTAATTGCCTTCATGCTTACAACGAAATACATAAATAATCAAACGACACTATCTCACCTATCACTAGCTATGGACATACATAAAATGAATTAACAATCTCCCCCATAGACCTAGCTAGTGATTTACAAACTCATCTTATCACCTAACTGTGGACACGCACGAAGTGTACTAACAAACTCCCCCTTGAACATTTAAATATTGTCATTTTAACCTTTTCAAGATTGATCCGGTAAATTTTCATAACATTAAATTGGAGTGTTTCAGTTCCGATTAACTGAAAACACATAATTACGGAGATATCCTACATCGGTTAATCGAAAAGCTAAATTGAAAGTAAAATCTTTAAGGTTTTTGTGACTTTTCAAAAGTTAAAGGACAAAGGTAGTAAGTAAATATTCACAAACGATATTTTTGCGCTTCACCCATAAGAGAATCATATATATCAATATCTGGACCTGCCAAGATAACGTTTTCTTCGATTAGTTAATTTTTAAAATAAACATTAAACAAACAATTACCGATATTGTTGTCCGCTTAAACCCTAAAATCAAATTTACTCGTTGGACACTTTAGATACAATTTAAGAGGTAGAATTAATACTCTAGATCGATGGTTCCTACACACACGACACGTATATTCCCGTATCAAGGTATGCACAAAGCTTCCTCGTAACATGTGAGTATATTGCTGTCATCCATTTTCTACAAGGCATGAGTTCACTGGTGATCAGGTCAGCACGGACGTGCAACAAAGAAGACCAATGCGATCCCAGCCAAGGTTAGTGCACATACCGAAAATCAATATTATTATCATTAGATTTACATCAATGTACACTTTTTTTCATACTTATCTCAAAGGGTATAACAACCAAGTAGCCATCCAGGAGGGTACATCCATGAGCTTTAGGATTATATACATTATATATGTATTTGATTTTCAGTTTGACTAGCTATAGGCGATTTGATGGTTACTGTTTAAGCTAAGACTATATACTAATGAGGTGTAAATCCACATAATTTCTAGTCGTTATGCTTATATTGCCATGCCAACTTTGAAATGATTTTGGGGCCTATCGGTACATCATTTGTTAAGCTATTTATTTTTGCAAATTTAAGGTTTAAAAAACCTGTCAGTCCACTGATGTATTATCATTTTCTCTTTTTTTTCCATGAACTCATATCTTATTTTTTAATGTATTTGGTTTTTTCTATAATTTTCTCCCACTAAAATTCAAAAAGTTTAAACAAAATAAACAAAAACAACTTTTTAGATTTTATGATATAAAAAAAACTAATATCAGTCTCTCATACTATTTAATTACCAAATTGCCCTCAGGGTTACAACGAAATACATAAATAACCAAAAGACACTATCTACCATATCACTGGCTGAGGACATATATAAAATGTACTAACAATTATTATTATTATTATTATTATTATTATTATTTTTATTATTATTATTATTATTATTATTTTTATTATTATTATTATTATTATTATTATTTGTAAGGGGGGGGGGGATGGAGGGAAATAGAGGCGCCTTTACTTTTTTAGGGTTTTAGCGGCAATATTACTGGGCTACTAGTTTAATAAGTACGATAAAATCAGGGTCGTTAGATCTTGCCCCTTATTAACGGTCAGATTTAATCAATCCACGTTCTGATGCATCCCGCTACTAATGCTCTCATTTCATGTCGTGGAGGTGGTCGGGCTTTGCTGAACATTAAAAGAATACTTCAATTGTGGTTAAGAAGTCACAACTATAATGTATATATGTGTGACCCTCGAGGGGCAAAAGTAAAGTTTCACTACTTTTAACGTTATTTTACTAATTTCGTGAAGATAACGTTAAAAACGACGGACGGTTAATCATGCATCATGTGGTGGCGTTGATAGCCAAAAGACAAAGGGGTACATGCACCGATCGGGTTTGTCCCGATTGCTAAGTGTTATGTGCCTTATGTCCAAGGCTTGATACCAAACCACATCGAGCCGGGGGTCTCACTGGATGCAGCCTCTCTATTCTTAGAGGTAGAGGTAAGGCTGTCTACATCTTACCCTCCACAGACCCTACCTTAGCTTTGCTATAGATGAAATAAACTGAGTATGATGATGATGAAGAAGAAGTCACAACTATAATTTATATATGACCATGTACATATTTAGATCTACAATGTTACAGTTGTTAAATGGAATTTGCATCAAGATGCTTAAAAAACCACAAGAGAAAAAAAAAACAAATTTTTATATTAAAAAAAATACGAAGATACCAAAACTGATCAAAGACCGTACGTAATGCAGGAATAAAAAATATCCACTTGACAAATCCAGCCATGAGTTTGAAAATGCAGAAATTAAAGCTGGCATCCAGTTTCTTTCAACTAAAGACTTTAATATACACTCCTTCAAGTATCACCATTCACCAAACTAAGGGGACGGGGCGCCATTAAAATTGTTTACGGGTATCCTACTACCAGCACGGTAACACCGACATCATTCGTGCTGGTAGAGTTTCCGTGAACTGTTTTCTGGTTCTTTCTAACGGGCCGGTAACTTGGTATCTTAATTGAAACGGTCGAATTTTATGGTTTTTAATTCTTCTTTTGACCGTTGAATGTAATTTGTGAATTTTAATAATTGTTCGAACGGTCATATTTTGTGACCGTTTTTATCAAAGGTGTATAAAAACACATTGTAATCCCACGGTTTGGTAACAAAAAAATAGAAATTATATCCATTCCTTTAAAAAAATGAGTGACGTTGACGTAGAAGATGATCAAGTTATCATTCCCCCGCTCGAAGTGCACCCGATTTTACACTCAGGCGATAGTAGCCTTGAGTTTCTTACGGACCTTGCAAAGCGGGCTGTAGAGCAAGACACAACAACATTTAAAGAAAGATATGCGCCACGTGATCGCGAGGGAGGCAATGCTCGGTTAATAAATGACTACTTTGCTAAAGTACCAAAATACATTGACGCACAATTTAAACTAAGGTATTGCATGTCGAGACGTCTATTTCTAAAAATTGTAGCAGATGTTGAAGCAAACTTTGAATGGTTCAGAGAGAGCATGGACGGTCGGTTTAGAAAGAGTTTTACGCCCATGCAAAAAGTATCTTCAGCAGTGAAACAACTCGCAACCGGTAATCCTCCAGACGAATACGATGAGTATTTATGTATGTCTGAAAGGAGGTCGCGCGAATGTTTACAATTTTTTTGCAATGCCGTTATTAAGTTATACGGGGCTGAGTATTTACGAAGACCAACAAGTCACGACATTGCATGTTTGTACGAAGCACACGAAGAAAGACATCACCTTCTCGGCATGATCGGTAGCATTGATTGCACTCATTTAGAATGGCGAGCATGTCCTAGAGAATTACGAGGACAATATATGCAAGGCAATCACCAATACCCTACGATCATGCTAGAAGCGGTTGCTTCGCAAGATATGTGGTTTTGGCATGGAGTTTTTGGCCCCCCGGTTCACTCAACGACATAAATGTCCTCCAACAATCCCCAATTTTTCTTACACAACGAAACGGAACGACGCTACAGTGTCCATTTACTTTAAATGGCCACTTATATAAACGTGGATATTATCTTACCGATGGCATCTACCCAACCTGGTCAACGTTTATGAAAGCGTTTCGATATCCAACCGACCCTAAGGAAAATAAATTCGTTAAGGCGACAAGGAAGGATGTTGAGTGAGCGTTCGGAGCATTAAAGGGGAAATGGGGAATTACCGCACGCCCCTTGAGGCCGACGACCGTTGCTAGGTGTAGCGTCATCGTCTATTCGTGCATGATATTGCACAACATGATCATTAAAGACGAGGGGCGTGCGATATCACTGATCCACATACGCGATCATCCAATCCAACTGTTCTTCGACGACCAAGCCCTTGCGGAGTTGACAGACTCCGATACGCATTTCCGACTTCGAAATAATCTCGTGGAACATCTAGACGCACTTGAACTACCGCACCTCGAAGCAGATGCCTTCGAATAGTTTTCTTTTATTTAGTTTATTTTTAAAAAAACTAAAAAATAAAGATTTCAGTGAAGTGAATCAGTTAAGTGCTACCTCCAAAAAAGTGTTTTAGTGAAGTGATGTGGCAGTGCAAGATTGGACAAAATCAGTTAAGTAAAAATATTACTCTAGGAGCACCCCTTCCCCCTAACAACAAGAGCTTCCACAATAAGGGTGGTGCCGTGGTGGTTCGGAATTTCAAACCGTCATATCACCATACCATATCATTCTAAATCACAACTCTCCAAACTCACTTTTTTCCTATAACAATAAATCATTCTAAATCTGCATTTTATCACCAACTTTTCCATTTCTTTAATTATACCCACACATAGATTTTTTATTTTTTTATTCATAAAGTACAAAGGGGGCCCCCACTTGGTCCGTCCACTAGAGTGGACCCCTCCAATGGTGAGGTTTGAAACCGGACCGTTCGATGGCTTTAGACTAGTCTGTCCAATAGGGATGGCAAAAAAACCCAAGTCCGATGGGTATACCCGTATCATTTGGGACGGGTATACCCGATACTCGACAGGTATGGGACGGGTTTGGGATTGGAAAAAAATATTTCGCGGGTATGGGACGGGTATGGTATTTGTTGATACCCGACCCTATTACAGAAACTAAATATCCGTGTACCCAAAACCTTTTAAGTTTTATATATATCTTTTCTTAACTATTTTTAGTAATGCTTCATTCTAATAGATTCATTATTTGAAAAATAAACTTTTCTTCTAAAATATATATTCTAATAACATTATCATTTAGATTTATATGCTATGAAATATAAAAATAAATTTCAAAATTCATACTATAATACATATTTACATTTTAAATGTTTCAAAGATTATTTTGGTGGGGGAAGGTTTAATTGACACCTCATAGTTAGGGAGAGAACTCGAGAATTCCTACTTAAATTAAGAAAAAATAAAAAAAATCATAAGACAAAATTTAAGTCAAAAATAAAAAATCTGGTTCGGAGCTCCTCTTTCCCATGTCATCCATGTTCATAAAAAAAATAAGAGAAATAAAAAAAATAATAAATAAATAAATAAATATGCGACTTCTAATACGCATGTGTAGTAAATGTCTGGTTAGCTTTAGGGTTTAGTTTAGCGTTTAAGGTTAGTTTTTTTAAGTTTAATTGTAGGGTATAGGTTTTGGGGGGTGGGTGGGGGTGGGTTTAATTAGGTTTTTGGGTGGGGGTTAGGTTTTTAGTTGTGGTGGGTCGGTGTTAGGTTTTTTGGTAGGCAGTGGGTGGGGTGGGTTTAGGTTTTTGGGTGGGGGTTGGATGTGTGGTTTAGGTTTTTGGGTAAGCGATTTAAGTTTTTGGGTGAGGGTGGGGGTGGGGGTGGGTGGGGTGAAATTAGGTTTTTGGGTGGGGGTAAGTTGGGGGTGGGGGGTTTAGGTTTTTAGGTTACACTACACATGTGCACCAACGTTTTGTAGGGTCAAAAAGGATTGACAAGCCAGTTTGAACCTTAATCTTATATCCTCTTAACATTTTGTGAAACTGCTGAAGAAGAAGATATGTAAAGTTCTGAAGATAAACCAGACAGAATATCTGAAGAACGAACTGCTGAAGACAAACTCCTGAAGATCACTCATCAGAAGTTTATCACTCATCAGCACTTTCATTAAGAAGATTCTAACAGCCCTTAATCTCAGCAGTTTAGTATTATATTAGTTAACTTAAAGTCTTTGTTCAAGTTTCAATGCTACAGCCTGTTGTAGTATTATCTTACATTATTTTAAGATTTTGATTACTTAGTTTGTATGTAATCTTTCGGCTATAAATAGAGGGGTTACTCCCACTATTTTAGCAATCAATAATCATCTATCCAAAACTTGAACTTTTTCCTTCAAATTACTTTGTAGTTTATCCTTTCATATATATATATATATATATATATATATATATATATATATATATATATATATCTGAGAATCATCTTGCTTTAACTGTTATATTCCTTTACTATTATTGATTCTCATCTTTACTTCCTAGTTCATTGATTGAGGGGGAGTAATAACTCCTGTTAAAAGTGACACTTTATCTTGAACACTTAAATATTCCGTTGTGCATTTTACTTTGATACATTTACAACACATAAGTGTTCATGAATAAAAAATGTTAAAAGAGAAACTGATCCAACACGTTTTTTAGGTTTTTTTTCCTAAACGGGGATGATGTGGGAAAGAGAAGCTCCGAATTAGTTTTATGTTTTTTAATTAAATTTTGAGTTATGATTTATTATTATTATTATTATTATTATTATTATTATTTTTTTGCATTTAGTTAGGAGTTCTCCAGTTCTCTCCCTAAAATGAGTTCTGTATTGAACTATACCCTATTTTGGTAATGATATATATATATATATATATATATGTGTGTGTGTGTGTGTTATTTATTGAAATTTCATATATTATAGATTTTTTAAAACATAAAACTATAAAAAAATAATAATAAAATATATATGTATCTATTATAATAAACCAAAGACTAAAATCCAACATGACACTAAATGATGACATCCTCCCACTTGAGTGTGTCATGTGACATGCCATGTCATTAGTGATTTAAAATAAAAAATAATTATTTCTCTCTCATGTGTATGGCACATGCATTGTCCTCCATGTTTTTCAAACGCTAATAACTTTTTTATGTGACATTGTTTTGGAAAAACAATTATAACAAATTAACGAGCATTTTATTATCTTTCCAACGAGTACCATAGTGATATACAAAAACAAAAAAAGAAAACGACTTTTTATGTGGTGATTATTGAAATAGATACTTAAATTATGTATGAGTGAATAAAATAGTTAGGAAACATGAAAAGATGATTGATTGTGTATCCATAATAAATATTGAACATGTATGTCATTTTTTAACAAATGCCCACTTTACACATTAGAATCGCATATCATCATTATGACATATCATTTGCTACCAAATTCTTTACAAATTTTTTTCTGAAAAAACGGCCTATTACTTTTATAGTACATATATTTTGTCACATCATATTAGATATGTCTATCCCGAGACACTCCCGGTGGATAACCTAGTATATTTATAAACATGCAAATACCCGATGGTTAATGGGACGGGTATGGTATGATATTTTATAACAAGGTATGAGTATCGTATTAGCCATACCGAACCCATACCCGACCCATTGCCATCTCTACTGTCCAACAACTATTGCGGGTGCTTTTCGACATCAAACTGTTTTGACCAAGAAGGTGTTTGGGATTGAGTTTGGAAATGCAAAAGTGCTTTTGGTCAGAAGTGCTTATTGACTTATGACTTTTTGAAAATGAGTTTTAAAAAAGGTGTTTGGATTAGCTTTTGGGATGAGAAACGTCAAAAAGTCAATAGATTGTCTTTTTTAAGTGTTTCGCTTAACTTATTGTGAATATTGGTTGTATGGGTGGTAGATTTGTAATTTTTTTTTCCCAAAAGTCAAAGCTAAAAGCCAAAATCCAGGATTTCTAACTTCTCAAAAACAGCTTTTCCACCCTTAAAAGCCAAAAGCCAAAAGTCACAATAGTAAGTGCTTTTAGGTTACACAAACAGCTTATTGATTTATTGATTTCTTGAAAAAGCCAATAAGTCAGTAAGTTGTTTTGAAACTCAATCCCAAACACTCTCTTAGAAATGCAATTTAATGCATTATCAAACAAATGAATTGAACTGAATATGATATTTTCCAGTAAATTATAAATGAATTGAAAGATTGCTTACATAAGCAAAGTGCATCATTGCATAATTTTTCTCGATTTAAATGTTATTTTCGTCCTTGAGGTTTGGTCAGTTTTGCAAGTTTCATTCAAAGATTTATTTTTTCTCATCTGGGTCCTCAAGGTTTCCAGATCTTGCCTTTTCCATCCAACTCGTTAACTCCATCCAAAATTTCCGTTAACTTTTTGTTTAAAGACCAATATATCTTCCTACACTCTGTTTTTACCTTTCTCTCTCTCTCTGGTGTCTCTACATAGATCGAACATCATCTCCCAATACCTAAATGTCCAAATCAACAAAACAACACAAGCCCACCTCCAAAATCAATTCCAAGAAACAAATAAACCCAAAAGATAAAAAGTGAACAATCTTAGAACAAAAAGCTCAAACCTTGGGAAGATTTGAAGGAAATTCACTGAAAAAGCTCCATGAATTATGCAAAAATAGAAACTTGGACAGTGGAAATGGTTATTGAAGGGGAAATTGAGGTGGGTATTGAAGGATTTGGTTTGGGGTAAACCTAGAGTGAGAAAAAATGGAAAGAAGAACAAAGATTGCTAGTTTTTTTGGTGAATTGATGAAATGAATCTCCTAAAAATGTAATAGGATTGAATTATTGTTGATAGCCATGGCGGCTTTTAGAATCTGATTAGCCGATTCACGCTTGCGGTTTAATCGCTTTCGTGCTGTTTCATCTAGACAGCTAGCAAGGACACGAAGCATGGGTAGCCACCACTTGTCTTGTTGGCGTTGTAATGATTTATGAAAAGAGGCTGGACTAGAGTTCTGGTGGTGTTATCCCCTTATCAACTTACCAGAACTAGAGTTCAGGTGTGGTGGTGGTGATGTTTGATTGGTGACAGTGGTTGTGGTGTTTGATGTGATTCCTATGGTGGCCGGTGGTGTTTGGAGTGATTCCGGGGGTTTTAGTTGCAGGTGTGGTGGTTTTTTGTTGACGATGGTGGTGGGAGCTAGTTGATTATGGTGGTGGTTGTGGTGTTTGGTTGGTGGGGGTGGTTTTGGTAGATAAGAAAAAAAAATTAAACGGAGTTAACGAGTCGGATGGAAAAGGCAAGATCTGGAAACCTTAAGGACCTAGACGAGAAAAAACAAACATTTGAATGAAACTCGTAAAACTGACCAAACCTCAGGGACAAAAATTGCATTTAACTCATTTTTCTCGGTCTTCATTTTGCATACAATATGATATTCACTCTCATCAACACTTAGTTTAAGTCATGCATCCATCGCAAGGCATCCTGAACTGTTGGATCTGAGGAGGCTGTGCATCCATCTCAATAGCTTTTTTTATATATAGATATATATATAGAGAGAGAGAGAGACCATTTGTCAAGTTGTGAAATGTGAATAACAAAAGAACTTGTTACATATAGTTGAAATAAGTCAATGGACATGGCTGGTTCATCGAATGCACCAACACAAGTCTTGAAATTTATGACGGCTACAAATGTTAACGTCTCAAACTTTGTTTCAGTGAAGCTTTCTGGGCGCAGTAACTATAAGATCTGGAAGGCTCAGATGCTTTGCGTCATAAAGAGTCAGGTGTTGCTGCACATCATCGATGCTGAACATCCTTTTCCGGAGGATAAGGGTGTCCACATGATTGGGCAATATGATGAACTTGTCAAAGGTTGGATTTTCGGTTCCATGAACGAAAAAGTTCTCAACGATTTGGTAGACTTGGGTACGGCACAAGAGATTTGGATGAAACTGGAATCCCTCTTTAGTTCACCAGTAAGAGACACAGAAGAAGGTACGTATTCTATGAACTAAAACACATTTGATTTCCTACTGTCGAAATGCGAATGAATACTAACTTGACTTTTGGATTGATATATTAATTAATGAAGAAAAATATGGATTGAGAGGACAGAATGAGAGGAGATGCTATGTGAAAGCCAGTTAAAAGTCCTATTGAATACCGAACACAAACTCAATTTATTCTAGGCTAACAACTGACTACCCATAGGACCCGGCTAGACTTAAGAACACACTTGACTAGGGTTGTTCACGAGCCGAGCCGAGCTAGGCCAGGCTTGGGCTCGGCTTGAATACAAAGTTTACCAAGCTGGCTCGGCTTGGATTTGAATCTGAGCTAAAAAGTCTAAGCTCCACCTCGGCTTGGTTTTTAACCGAGCCGACTTGGCTTGGCTTGGTTATGATCGAATTAAAAAGAAAGTTTAAGATAATAGCTTTCAAAAATCAATAGGCTAATATAACATTCAATAGTTCAAAAGTACATATTCAAAATAAGTTCTAACCTAATACATTATAAGCCAAAACCAGGTTCAACCAGATACATAATATGTTTTAAATTTCAGCAAATTACAATTTAAATTCATTGGCATCAAGATCGACCCCCAAATATGCGACGCATTAGCAATTTGTCTAGATTAGGAATGGGGATTGAGTGGGATTCTAAACTTGGGCAGGATATAGAGTATGTAACACGTCCTCCCTCTTTTTTCAAACATTTTTTTTATAATATATTAAAAGTAAATTAATTCGAGCCAAATCTAGCCAGGCTAGCTCATTATGAGCCGAGCTAGGCTCACTTTCTAACCGATCCATATCGAGCGAACTTTTCCCTAGCTAAATCCGATCGAGCTTCGAGCGAGCTACGAGCTTTTTTGGGCAGCCCTACACTTGATCCGGCTTTAACCTCACACAGTGGCCAACATGAAGTTTCAACTATATATTAATAGGGTCGACTAATTTCGTTTTTATTTGACTTTTCAGTTTTTATCGTTTCTGAAATAATGAAATGAACTGCAGGTTATTCTTACAATGCACTTGATTTTATTGCACCTGCGGTTTCTTCAATAAGAGAAGACTTGAAATATATTCAGGCATCAAGTGTTAACGTCTCCAGCTTTGTTACAGTGAAGCTTTCTGGCAGACACAACTATGAAATCTGGAAGGCTCAGATGATTTGCCTCATGGAGAGTCAAGAGTTGCTTCACATCCTTGGTGACCATTATCCATTTCCGAGGGATAAGGGTGCCCACATGATTTGGTTATATGACAGACTTGTCAAAGGTTGGATTTTCGGTTCTATGGAAGAAAGAGTGCTCAACAATTTCACACACTTCAATTTCGCAAGAGATGTATGGAGGCAACTACAATTAACCTTTACTTCAGCAACGATAGGTACGTACCACATTAACCACCACAATCCCACGGTAGAAATGAGGCCGCTACTAGTGAACCTTTTGGCAGGGTCCAGTAATCTACTTCAGGGCCGTTTTTATTTGACTTTTGAATTTATATCCTTTCTAAACTATTGAAATGAAATTCAGGTGATTCATTGAATGCAAGAGAAGAGTTGAAATATACGCAGGCAACACATGTTAATGTGTCCAACTTTGTTTCAGTGAAGCTTTCGGGGCGCAGCAACTATAAGATCTGGAAGGCTCAGATGCTGGGCCTCATAGACAGTCAGGATTTGCTTCACTTTATTAATAACGAAATTCCTTTTCCAGGGGATGCTAATGTCCACTTCCTATGTGGGCTTTATAAGCGATATGACCAACTTGTCCAAGGCTGGATTTTCAGTTCTCTGAATGAAAGACTGCTCAAGAAATTCTTAAACTCAGAATCTGCAATTGGGTTATGGATGCGCCTAGAATCAACCTTTTATCCTCCAACAAGCGATGGAGAAGGTACGAACTGTTATGTATAAATTACTAACCCATTTTATTTAAAAACGGGTTCAAATGGACTTTTTATTACAATGCCATGGGTTCAAAAATTCCAATCTCCTAATGAGGTACGTTTGAAATCCAAAACTTTAAATTGTTGATTATACTGGCCATTGAAGACCCGAACCTACTATTGTCAAAACTTGTTCTGACCCGATTTAGACCCGAACCCATTCTGACCCATAACCCCGCTCAACCAAAACTGCCCATTTTGCCAGGTCTAGTTATTAGTATAATCGTTTGTCATATACGTCACGGGTGTGACATATTAAGTTAGATAATAAGATTAGAAACTAATTGCATTCTTTCATTCCCGGACAAAGAAAATTACATTAAGATAACAGGCCCATTAATTTATTATTTATGTATGGTACGTATATACGAGGTTGGTGTGGTGTATTATCAGTTGAAAGTATTCTAAGCACTCCATTAACTATCCCGCATTTGATGCACCGTTTTTGTTTTGACTTTTAAATTCATTTCCTTTGTGAAATGTATTAACAGATTCGCTAGGATTTATGTTTGGAATAGAATCCGTAAGAGATGTTCCTGACACAAAGAGATTGTTGTACAAAGCTGCGGTTGAAGGGTGTTGGTGGAAAGCAAAATCCATATTGAAAGTTGAAACTAATGCAGCCACAGAACCTGTCACTGCGAACGGCAACACAATCCTACACTTAGCGGTTGAAATGGGCCACAACTACTTCGTTGAAAAACTGCTGGAGTATTTGAAAGACGGAAATGGTATCGAAAAGCAAAATAAAAAGGGTCGAACAGCGTTATACAGTGCTGCAAGGGTGGGTAATGAATACGCAGCCCAACTCTTAGTTCAGAAGAGGAAAGAGCTGTTGCTGATTAAAGACAATAATGGAGAGTCACCATTAGATAGTGCTAATATCAGTAACAAGTTCAATATATCTACATATATGTTGAAAACAGCACCACCTAGCACTTGGAAAGCTGCTAACAGGGCTATCCAAACTGCTATTATTGGGAAACAATATGGTGAGTAGTTAGTAATAGGGTCGTAATTGTGTCAGGTTAACGTGTTTAAGATTGGTAAACTAGAACACAACCCATTTGTTTATTTGGATCAAAAGACATCAACCCTAAACCGCACATCCTTGAACATGTGATTGTATGAATTACTTACACAGGTCAACGAATTGAGGGGTTTTTAACGGATTGCATTAAAATAGTTGAATATTGGGTTAGCGGATTAATCTTATATGTATTTTTTTAGTATTTGCCTACTGTAATAACAAATGAGTTGATGGATCGACGTGTTTAGTTAAATGGTTTAAACATGTCGATCTGAACATGTTTGTTTATAAAATGGATTAGACATGTCGATCCGGTGTTCAAGTTAATGCGTTTAATACCAGTTGTAGCCTTCATTATTTAAAATAACCTCATACTTTCTCATATTAATTTCATACAGATTTAGCTGGGGATTTGCTTGTTAAGTTCCCCTCATGTGCTTCGACAAGGGGTACTATATTAAAGACAATAACTATAACCTTCCCACCTGATCTTGGCTTCAAGGAATCTTTTATCTATCCATGTATATCGCTAACTTAATATTTAATATATGTTTGTGTGTGTATTCCTTTTTTTTTCACTGATGATACGACTCCTTCTATCTTGCAGCTTTGGACAATGTATTTCAGAAAACAAGTGTGAGAGGTTCTATTCTATTTCATTATAACATACTGGATAAATGTATTGAGGACATCTCACAGGTTATGAAAATCTATAACAATTCGTGCTGCAGCCAGTTGGGGAAAATTTCCAAGATATTACTTGGTGAGCGATCAGCTATGCATACATTTGAAGCTAGCTTGATTTGTATCTAATACATTATGGTTATTTCTTGTGCAGTCCCAATAGCCACACTTTATCCAATATATCAGTTGATTTGTTTCCTCATTCTGGTTCTTCGTTTACCCTTCTCTATGTTGTATTTTCTTTTGTGGAAAGTTTTAGCATTTACCGGTAAGCAATTACACATTGATCTGAAGATGGAAACTTGAATTAATATCCACTAACTAGCCACACCTTAATTTTCTAAATTTTAGTGCCTCCAATCAAGAATATAGAGAGGAAGAAAAAGGAGTACAAAGAAGCAAAGAATATTTTGAGCTTGATATGTCATCAGATGGGCACGTCAAACCCGTCTTACAGTTATCCGCTTTTTGAAGCTGTACGCCAAGATACTTACGAGGTTGTAGATGAGATTCTCTTTAGGTCACCTTCTACATTCAAATACAAGGACGAAGAAGGGCATAACATTGTTCAATTAGCTGTAATAAACCGTTCAAAAAAAGTATACAATCTTATCCATCACATAATTGAGCACACAGAGTCTTATAGAACAATGATCGATTCTTCTGAGAATAATCTTGTGCACTTGGCTGGTAGATTGGCACCTGCAAATGTACTTGGTCGTACTACTGGTGCAGCATTACAACTACAACAAGAGCTTTTATGGCGTGCGGTATGTCACAATAATACAATATGAGTCGTCCTGTTCTGCACTTTACTCTTAGTTGTATAAAATATATCATGATTGAATTGTACAGGAAGTGGAGAAGCTCATGTTACCTCTGGAACTTACAAAGCTGAATACCTTTGAGGAAACACCAGCAATGGTCTTCACCAGGGAACACCATGATTTGATGAAGGAAGGAGAGAACTGGATGAAGACAACAGCAGAATCATGTAGCATCACTGCGGCATTGATTGTCACAGTCGTATTTGCAGCAGCAATCACTGTACCTGGTGGAAGCAACCAAGAATCTGGCATCCCTGTGTTTGAAAAAGAAATTGCCTTTACTATCTTTGCGGTATCAAATGCATTCTCACTATTTACAGCGGCTACATCACTATTACTATTCTTATCAATCCTCACTGCACGTTTTTCGGAAAGAGACTTTCTGGTCAGTTTACCTACAAGGTTGGTTTTTGGTCTTTTGACGTTATTCCTCTCTACAACTGCCATGATGGTAGCCTTTGGTGCAATCTTGTTCCTTGTCTTTTGTGATCAAAGACAATGGATGCTAGCACCAATATGTGCATTTGCTTGCTTGCCGATTTCAGTTATTATTATGGTAAAATTCCCTCTACTGGTAGACTTGATCCAATCAACATATTTTCCCATCTTTGGTAAGCAAAGATACCTTGAGTCGTGTAAAGTTAATCGAAAAAACACAATCTTTACTTAGTAAAGGGAAATTTGGTAAGCACTACAATGACTTGTTGTATAGCAATTCAGAATTCAGTAGTGGTTGGATACGTTGTATCATATTTAAGCATCTGTCCTCTCTTCCTAGGTTGATTTGCCAATTTGTAAGTTTAAAGTTGATTGTTCTTGCTCGGTATTCAAACTTCTTTTTAGCTATATGTAGTTTGGTCATTTTAACTATTATGCCCCAATAGTTTAAAAATTACTATTATTGTTTAAAAGATTCGGAACTTTTGCATATAAAGATGCTAGATTATACCCCGGGAGCGTCCCAGGGTTGAGAAATTCAATATGGCATATCAATTTTACATATGAAATAGACTGATGCGCTTTACAATTACATGCAGGAAAGCTTCGGGTAACATCTAACCTAAAACAATTAACAATGTATCTCCAATGTTAACGCCTAACCTTAAACAATGTATAACTCTAACATTAATACCTAACCTAAAACAATGTACAACTCCAATGCAAACACCTATTGAAAATAGAATTCATACTTACTGGTTTGAACATAATTAGTGACTTGCTTATACATGATTAATAAATTACATGAACACTTTGTGTTTTTTTTCCTGTATAAACAAAACTCCACAAAAAATAGTCATTTTTTTCTCCGTTTTTTATATAGCACTATGGTACTCGTTGGAAAGATAATAAAATGCTCATTAATTTGTTGTAAGTTTTTTCTTTAAAAAATCTCCTATATAAAAGATATTAACGTTTAAAAATTATAAAAGGAAACATGAGAGAGAAATTAAATTTTGTTTTAATTTTTTTTCCTACAATCATTTAATGCTACATGGCATGTCACATGACACACTCAAAGGGGAGGTTGACCTCTTTGAGTGCCATGTAAGATTTTTAGCTTTAGAATCTATCCTTACTATAATAGAAGAGTCGCGAGTGACATAAGAAAGCTGAGTTGTCAAGCTTAGAGGCCTTAAAAAGCTGAGGTGTCAAGCATAGAGATAGGCCACGATTCTGTGTATGACGCGAAAAATGATGTCATCAATCAGTTTAAAAAATTCAAGAAAAAAGGTGGGCCAGTATATTTTAGCACTGTTGAGGTCAACAACATCTGTTGAGTTGCCTCGATAGATGAACAGCTGTTCAGACCAATAATTTAAACAATAAGCAGATGTTGTGATCATATATTTGCAGATTTTAAACCCCTAAAGTTTGAAATTTTAAGAGGGTAGTTTTAAATTAACATAGGGAATTGTGTTTCATTAATTACGTTGCAGGTGTTTTCCTTTATAAAAGCTTAACCACATAACCCCATAACAAATTCCGCCATTTATTATTGTTTACATCACTTTTGAAATTTCTAAAATAGTTTTGAAATTCAAAATTTTAAATTTCCGATATGCGACCAATCTGAATGCAGCTAAAGAGGGAGCTCATATTCACTGATTAGCGGGTAACCTATATGTCATTTGATCGTTCGTTTATGTCAGGGTTGCTCTGTTTCATCTTCATGTTTTGTTTATGGTTATTTTCAGGTTTATAAGAATCAATGCTCTATCAAGAAACTATTGTCTTTGGTTTGTCTACTATTCTTCATTTAATTTAATTTATTATACATGTTCTGTGTTTGATCTTCATGTTTTGTTTTGTTTTTTGGTTACTACATTATATACACATATTCTGTGTTTCATCTTCATGTTTTGTTTTTGTTTATTTTCAGGTTTATAAGATTCAATGGTCTATTAAGAAGCTGTTATCTTTGGTTTGTCTCCTACTCTTTATTTAATTTAATTTATTATACATGTTCTGTGTTTAATCTTCATGTTTTGTTTTTTGGTAACTATATTATATATACGTGTTCTGTGTTTCATCTTCATGCTTTGTTTTTGTTTATTTTCAGGTTTATAAGATTCAATGGTCTATCAAGAAGATTTGTCTTTGGTTTGTCTACTATTCTTTATTTAATTTAATTTAATTTATTATACATGTTCTGTGTTTGATCTTCATATTTTGTGTTTTGGTTACTATATTATATATACGTGTTCTCTGTTTGATCTTCATGTTTTGTTTTTGTTTATTTTCAGGTTTATAAGATTCAATGCTCTATCAAGAAGCTGTTGTCTTTGGTTTATCTACTATTCTTTATTTAATTTAATTTATTATACATGTCCTGTGTTTGATCTTCATTTTTTTTGTTTTTTGGATACTATATTATATATACGTGTTTAGTGTTTCAACTTCATGTTTTGTTTTTGTTTATTTTTAGGTTTAAAAGATCCAATGCTCTATTAAGAAGCTGTTGTCTTTGGTTTTCTGTGTTTGATCTTTATTTTTTGTTTTTTGTTTACTATATTATATATGCGTGTTCTATGTTTCATCTTCATGTTTTGTTTTTGTTTATTTTTAAGTTTATAAGTTTCAATGCTCTATCAAGAAGCTGTTGTCTTTGGTTTTCTGTGTTTGATCTTCATTTTTCGTTTTTAGTTACTATATTATATATACGTGTTCTGTGTTTCATCTTCATGTTTTGTTTTTGTTTATTTTCAGGTTTATAAGATTCAATGGTCTATCAAGAAGCTGTTGTCCTTGGTTTGTCTACTATTCTTTATTTAATTTAATTTATTATACATGTTCTGTGTTTGATCTTCATTTTTTTGTATTTTGGTTACTATATTATATATACGTGTTCTGCGTTTCATCTTCATGTTTTGTTTTTGTTTATTTTCAGGTTTATAAGATTCAATGGTCTATCAAGAAGCTGTTGTCCTTGGTTTGTCTACTATTCTTTATTTAATTTAATTTATTATACATGTTTTGTGTTTGATCTTCATTTTTTGTTTTTTGGTTACTATATTATATATACGTGTTATATGTTTCATCTTCATGTTTTGTTTTTGTTTATTTTCAGGTTTATAAATTTCAATGCTCTATCAAGAAGCTGTTGTCTTTGGTATTCTGTGTTTGATCTTTATTTTTTGTTTTTTGGTTACTATATTATATATGCGTGTTCTATGTTTCATCTTCATGTTTTGTTTTTGTTTATTTTCAGGTTTATAAGATTCAATGCTCTATCAAGAAGTTGTTGTCTTTGGTTTTCTGTGTTTGATCTTCATTTTTTGTTTTTAGTTACTATATTATATATACGTGTTCTGTGTTTCATCTTCATGTTTTGTTTTTGTTTATTTTCCGGTTTATAAGATTCAATGGTCTATCAAGAACCTCTTGTCCTTGGTTTGTCTACTATTCTTTATTTAATTTAATTTAATTTATTATACATGTTCTGTGTTTGATCTTCATTTTTTGTTTTTTTGGTTGCTATATTATATATATACGTGTTCTGTGTTTTATTTTCATGTTTTATTTTTGTTTATTTTCAGGTTTGTAAGATTCTATGCTCTATCAAGAAGCTGTTGTCTTTGGTTTTCTGTGTTTGATCTTCATTTTTTGTTTTTGGTTACTATATTATATATACGTGTTCTGTGTTTCATCTTCATGTGTTGTTTATGGTTATTTTCAGGTTTATAAGAAGCAATGCTCTATCAAGTAGCCGTTATCTTTGGTTTCTCTACTATTCTTTATTTAATTTAATTTATTATACATGTTCTGTGTTTGATCTTAATTTTTTAGTTTTTGGTTACTATATTTACGTGTTCTGTGTTTCATCTTCATGTGTTGTTTATGGTTATTTTCAGGTTTATAAGAATCAATGCTTTATCAAGAAACTGTTGTCTTTGGTTTGTCTACTATTCTTTATTTAATTTATTATACATGTTCTGTGTTTGATCTTCATGTTTTGTGTTTTTGGTTAATTTATTATACTTGCTTATTTGTGCTTTAAAGTTAACATATTACAGATTGACTTTAATTTTTAGCATTGTTGATGTCAACAACATCTATTGGTTACCCTTGATAGACGAACAGCTGTTCACACCAATAATAATTGAGGTCTTTACTTATAATAATAATATTAACTCTGTTTGTTGGGCTCAATAGACGAACAGCTGTTCAGACCAATAATAATTGAGGTCTTTAGTTATAATAATAATAGTAATATATATATATATATATATATATAACATATAATATTAACTCTGTTTGCTGGGTCAATAGACGAACAATTGTTCAGACCAATAATAATTGAGGTCTTTACTTATAATAAATTAAATTAAATATATTAATAAGCAGATGTTGTGATCATGTGTTTGTCTATGTGAGAGTTGCTGTCTTTGATCTGAAATGTTTTGTAACTATTATTTTCAGGTTAATAAAATTGATGGCTCTATTAAGAAGCATGTTGATGCGCTTAGTAAAATATTATAATATAATGGTTTTAGTTCACATCTGTTTAGAACAATAATATTAGGCTTTGTACAACAGATTTTTTAAATTAGAACAGATTTGTTGGTAACTTAACAGATATTGGTCAAAAGAGTATAGTTACAAGTAATATTTATAGGAAAAACGATATTTATACTATATGTTTTGTTTTGAAGAATTTTTATAAAATTAAATACTTTTTAATGTTTGGTTAAAATAAAAAAATTAAAATTAAATTTGTAAATTAAGGGTAATATTTTTTGGTTATTTAATAGAATATCTACTACTACACAATAAATAATCGTTGATTTAGTAATTAAAATAATCTAGATTCTTCATTTTTTGGTTAAGAGCTGAATCATTTAGACTTGATGCATGGTTAAACAATTCAAACTTAATCATTCAGAGCCTCTTAACCATTCAGATCTTTTAATGATTCAACACTTAGGGTCAAGTTATTGTACACAATGTAACAAAAATGAGAAGGGTGAGAAGGATACAAAAAACACAATAGATTATGAAATATGACACAATGAACCACAAAATATAACACAGTGTCAAAAAAATATAACACAATGCTGAAGAAAAAAAAGACACAATAATGAAAATAAGAAAAAAGATACAATGGTACATAAAAAACACAATGATATAATGCATATTCTAAAAACTACAAGCTAAAACCCCAAAAACGAAGACCTAAAACCTAACGTCACAGGGTTCGATAAAGCGGTTTCAATACCGCTTGAATGAGTTCAATCGAAGTTCGTTTAATACTTTTCCTACGACTTCATATTTTTCTTTCACTGTCTGTATTTGATCGTAACCCTTAACACTTAATCAACCAAAATGGTCCTAAGTTGTTTCTAAACCTAACATGCTCAAAGTTTTTAATTAAAAACAAATGAAATAAACCCTATAATCATCCTCAAAGCTAAAACCCTAGTCTCCATCATCATCAACAACCCTGCTCCTAAACCCAAACAAAAAATGGCATGGCGAGGTTCAATCTCCCGAGCATTAATATCCACCGCCAGAACTTCATCTTCCCGATCCACCACCCCTCTCCCCCGCCTCCGTCCTCCGCCACTCTCCGCCCCCGCCTCCACTCCCGCCGCCTCAACAACCCTAGGTATATAATAATCTTTCATTCTCTTATTATTATTATTATTATTATTATTATTATCAGCAACCGTTTTGAATCTTGTTATTATTGTTGTTGTTAGGATGTTAGGAGAGTTAGGATGCGCACAGTCTCTGATGACGGTTGCTGGAGCACGGATGACGTCACATGTTACGGTTAATGTGCGCGCCTTTTGTGAGCTGTCGAATGGTACCTTCTGCCGCTCTTGTCAGGATCGCTAGTAGTGAGCCTTTTTTTTTACTGTATGACTAATTTAACATGTTTGATGATTTTGTTTTATAAAATTAGGTCTTTAGGAATATAGATTTGTTGGGATAATGTTTAAACAGGAAATGGAACAAACTAATAATAAACACTAATTTTAGTTATGTTACGTATAACACCTTTCCACAAGTTAATACTTCTGGACTACCAAGTTTCTAGAGTATACACACCGACATATTACATATATATACGTTTTCTGTGATATTCTAAGGAAGTGGCCCAATCGCGGTTTGTATATCCTATTAACCTTATATCATCCGAGCTGTTGTACCATAGACCAAAACCAAGTGTACCTACAGGCTACAGGTTACAACATACCTTCACATTCTTATGGATGCTCAAGAGTGCATTTTTGAGGGACTATGCATAAACCTTGATGTATCGGTTATCCGGCATCAACCCACATATCGGTTTAAAATATCGGTACCGATATTGTCGACGATATTGACCGATATTTTACCGATATTCTTGATATCAGTACCTTTCTTCTTAGTTCTTCCGTTCGTCTTTCTTCTTATTGCTGCTATTAATTGTTAAATGTTAGTGTGTTAAGTCTTAATACGTTCCTACTTGCTACAGTTGTTAGTGTTTTGCAAGCTGCAAAAGGTTAATTTGTTAATGGTAGGAGGGTTCTCTATCCAAAAGGGGGTGGCGGTGCAGCTTGTTGCCCGCCTACCTGCTATTCTTATGTAATTTGCCCCTTTTGTTGAGGGTATATTGAATTGTTAGTGTTAAAGTGATGTATATATAAATTCTGCATGATATAAAAATTACTGATATCTCACCACAAACCTATATCTCAAATATCGGTCCGATTTTTACCGCATTAACTATTTAGACCTGCCGACCTGGATATGAAACCAATTGAGTAGACAATATTAGGTTTTGAATTTTGATTTAGTCAGATACATCAGTGATCAGCCTATGAACCACACTTCTGTATTTTGTTTCATCAACACTCTCTTCAATCTTCCCTATTTTGTATCTTCAATCTGAACTTTCACATGAGTTCATAGGTGTAATTTCTGGGTTGCAGCATTGCAGATCCTCGACTCCTCGTACCAAACCTGTGAAGTAATTCACCTACATACTTCTCTTGAGATACAAAAATGCCTTGAGTTGTTTGTTTCACTTTGAATCCTATACTGAGCAGCCAGCCCCATGTGTGTCATTTTAAACTCAAACATATGTTTCAATTCCTCTCAACAAAAGTCTGATAGGTTTCTTCCATTGAGCATGCTTCTTGCCATATCCATAATGGTTCTATTCTTCCTTTCTGTTACGCCGTTTTGCTCCGGTGTGTATGGAGGGTTTAGGTTCCTGTGTATGCTACTTTGTTCACAAAAAATGTGTTAAATTCCTGGGAACAAAGTCCTCCACGTCTATCTGTTGTTAAAACCTTAATACAATTGTCACTTTGTTTTTTCATAGAGGATCTTAAATATTTGAATTCTCTTAAAGACATCAGATTGTTTTTCAACAATATAAGCCCGACTAATTCGAGTTACATCATTGGTGAATTTAAAAAAATTACTTACTACCTCCCAAACTTGGGGTGTGGATGATGCTCTCCATGCATGGGGAGGAAAAGGCATTTGAGTTGTTTACCATGCACCATACTTTTATCACCTAGCAACTTTAATCTTTTTTAATGTTAGTCATTTGGTGTTGTCTTCCTTAGAAGTTGTGACTTGTGAGAGCATACTTTTGTGCCTTAGAGATATCAAATAGAAACATGTTATTGGTGGAGATTTATAATTTTTCGAAGTTCCATACCTGTGTATTTTTATGATACCTTCCCTATTTTCAAATGTTAAACGTATCCTTTCCTCATAAGTTGGCCCAAACTAAGGAGGTTTATGATACATTCCCTATTTTCAGATGTTAAATGCAAAGTACGCATCAGTCAGTACACTTTTAGTCACCTGTTCCGATTCCTACAACTCCCCCCTCTTCCCCTGCTAATTTCTTCTTGTCTCTTAATTGAACTAATAGCTTGACAGCTTGAATGATTCATCAAGTTCAAAACTTTTCTTTGAACCTGTCATGATTAGAGCATTCAGAATCTACAAACCAAATCATTATATGATTCATGTTCATGGTCAATTATCATAAAAAAAGTATGCTTGATCTGTGACTGTTACCTGATATGCTGCACATTCTTCCCATGGAACATTTACCATAAAGGATTCTGATCTATATCCATTGCTTATTCCTTATCCAGGATTCTGATATGCTTGTACCTCAGGATCTTCTCAAATATCTTTTGATCTGCTATATCTTCTCTATATGAGCGTGTTTGGCTAACCATTGTCATCATCCTTGAGAAGTAGTCACCTACTGCTTCTTTCATGCAGATGTTCTCAAATTCTCCTCTTAGGCCTTTAGTTTAATAACCTTGACTTGGGAATCACCTTGGAATTCTTAATTCTATGCATGGAACATTCCATGTTTCTTTGGCCGTAGTTACAGCTGCAATTTATGATAACAATTGATCATCGATGGCTTGCTAGATGAGAGCCATAACCTTTGCACCCTTCTTTGATTTTTTTCGATTGTATTGGATGTTTATTACCCATAAACACTTCAGTTCAATCAGATCACGTGATTTCAGGATTGTTTTCATACATACACTCCAAAGTTCATAGCCTTCTCCATGGAACACAGGAATAGTATTTGTTTGTTAGCTTGAACAATCGATTTGTCAGCCTTCAACCATGAAGGAACACTGTCACCCTGTGCTTTGATACCACAATGTTGGGATGAATATTAAAGAGAATTGAGCCAGAAAGTTGTTCATATAATTCAATGCATGAAATCAAGAAACAAACAAAGCTTTAAATAGGTAATAAAATAAATTGATCAACTAAAAAGAAGGATCCATTATCGACCAAGAGCTATCTAAAATTTCGGGACAGACTCTTAACAACTTCTCCGACTCAACATTAGTTCGAATCATCTTTAACATGTGTAACTAGTTGTGTGATGCTTACTGTTAAATTGATTGATCTGTAAGCTGTTTGAGTAATATGTCTGATTTAGTTTGATTGATAAGAAACAATGGGATTAGGATTTGTTTACTTATTGGTAGGGTTGAATGGAAAAGATGGGTGATATCCAGCAATTTCAAGCATCAAAAGGCACTACAGGCATACAAAATTGTAGGTTTCTCATTTTATTACTCCTCTGTTAATCTTTTTCTGTAACCTTTAGCATGTTGCATAGCACAGCTTTCCATCACAAAAGAAAATCTTTATGAGGGTTTTATGTTTCTTTTTAACTTGTAAAAGGTGTTAGCTCAAGTTTGGAAGAAAGTAAGAAACCATTGTTTTAGGTAGCATTTTACACATGAAAAAATAATGTAGATTGTGGTATGTCTTCAATTTATCATTTAGATTTTAGATCATTTAAGTTGAAAGTTTTAGTCCTGTTTTGATAAGCTTTTTAGATGATTAAAGCCGTGCGTGTTCTTTTTGTGATTTTTATAACTATCTGTGTTTTGGTGTATCGTTGGCATGACCTAAGTCACCTAACGTGGAACTAAGATTTAGATATGTCTGGATTAAGATACTTGTATAGATTTGTCATTTGGGTTACTTGGATTCGGATTTTTGGGAAGAAGAGGGAGTCAGGTCATGCCGATTGTAAAAACATTTAAGAAAGTTTTTGACCAGCATGTTGTGTATCTAATGTTTTCCAATGCATGTTGTATGCCAATTGCCTTTTATCATGCATCCCAACAACTAGATTCAACTGCTATGTTTTCCATGTGATGCTTAGAATTTATGGCTCTTATATTCTTTATTTTAGTTATTATTAACATTTATGAAATTGTTGTGATGATGCAGGTACTTGATGAGTAATTGGTTTATGAAACATTTGCAAAGGGTGTTTAGGGGCAAGCAGGTTCATCCAATGAAGAACTTGTGTGTTTTTTTTTCAATAAGATTTAGATGTTTTACCCTGCCTAAGGACTGGTTGGTTGGTCTCAAGACATTTAGATTCAGCTTCATTTATTACATTCTGAATTATATGCGGAAATTTATTATTGTTCTGAATTTAAACATTTACCAAAAGTCTTCAAAGAATTGTGTGGAGTAAACAAAGCCGAGTTTGAACTTGTCTAGCTTATTTTAAGCTCTTATGCATAAATTGAAATTTGTTATTTTTTTCGACTATTTACATTAACCAAAAATCTTCAAAGCTTGGTATCTTGTCACTACTTTAGGTATCATTGTTGCTACGGACCAAGATTTTGTGATCCGTTTCGAAAAGATTCCAAGAGAGATGGAGTTACTGATTTATTATTTGGCATGTACAAAATTAAATTAAAAACTATGTTATAAGGGTATTTTGTGTGATAGTGTAAACAAACCGAGTTTGAACTCGTCTGGCTTACTTTAAGCTTTATGTATTGAGTTTAAGTTTATTTTGTGGACAAACTTAAAAGCTCGAACTCCGATCTAGGTCGTTTATTACTTGGTAATGTTTTAATTACTTGAGTATTTATCTAATATGCAAGTATCTCAATCCAGAAACCACACATACCACTCTTGCTCACAAGAACTAAGTAGCCGAAACCGTAATTCACAAAACTAAATCACAATCCAGACACAAGCAAACAACGTCCGAATCACAAAACTAACTACACATTAGTCACAGTACCAACCGTCATCATATGTGGTCATACAAATCAACTATAATAACCGAAAAACAGAAAAGTACAATGAATAAACTTATTAGTCTGCATACACATTTTGGAAAAATGTCTATTGTGTGATTAAGAAAACATGTTTTGTTTCCTCCTAAGGAAAACTATATTCTGACAAGCAGTTAAAACCGCTACAACACCGCCAAATTAGAGCAAATTATAGATCAAAATCCACTCGATAATGATATGTATTCGCTAACTTATAAAAGTGCTTGATTCTTGTAAGATGACATATGTGAAGCGACAGGATCCTTTATCCATCTCACCTTTCGGCAAGTCTTGTCGTCAAATATTCAAATCCTTTATGAAAGATCAAACCTTGAGATGAAATGTAATTGCACTTTAGGACAAGTGTCGCCATCTTTTAGCTTTAACTCTGCCAGTACTACGAGTAGCTTGGTTTTCATGAATCTGTTTGATGATTTGCATTTGTTTCTCTATTTGTATGTTTAGGGAGCGATTTTACTATTTTAGTGCGCCCTTCAGGGTGATTAAAGCTCCATCGGGCATTTCCAAACCATTTGATGACCTGTCGAATGACGATAATAATAACAACCGTAAAAACACAATAATATTGTTATTGTCTTAAATAATTAGTGTGCAGACCTGACTGTGAGTGAGATTCAATTCTTTGACTAAATTCTCTCTGGCGGCTCGGTCAGGATAATGGTTTTCCTTGAAAGCTTCATAGAGCCTCTGCAAAAGACACAATAATATTGTCTATTGTCTTAAACTATGGTTCGTATGACTAACATAATGAACTTTAGCAAAAATAAAAATATTTTAAATGAAGAGAATTGAGCTTACATACCTGAGTAGCGGCTTGCCCAATTCTTCTATTTGACGATTTATTTCCACTTCTATCACTTGTGCCCTCAACATTTAACATCTTACTAGTTTTTGTAACGGGCGTAGATTCACTTTGTTTCTGTCTTTTACCAACTTTAGTGCCCTTTGCTCCTTCGGTCTTTTCCAGTTCACTCGACGTTTCAGAATCATAAAATTCTTCATCACTTGAATCTGAAGAAATATTTCCATATGTCTCCTGTAAAGATAAGGCAACAGAACAAGAATAAGCCATAAACAAAAAACAGTTAACGTAAATAAATCCCTGTATTTATTATGTTTGTAATAAAAACCCATGGTCATAATAAAGTGTTGAGATACTGTTGTGTCGATTTCGTACAATGCAAAACTTAGAAATTAAACAGATAGAATGCATTAAAAATATCTTTTAAGCCAGTTTCAACCATTTGAGCTTTAATTTTTTAAAACAGTTTGAGCTATTTTATTAACGACCCGTTTGAGATCAAATGCAACCCATGTTGACCCGTTCAAGAAATGACAAACTCACATCATGCAGTTTTTTGTAGTCCAGTCTCTCAACATTTCTCTTTGCAGTTATGGGGCAAATATCATCATTTTCCATATTCGATCCGGGTAACTCTTCTTTATCTCCAGACATATCAAACCCTTGAATATCAGCCGATGCCACTTCATTCTTTATGTCACCAAGATCATCTGAATCAGACGCAAACTCTGAACCGGGACTTTTCATCTTAGGCTCTTCATCTGAATCTACTCCATCAGGGTTGAAATCATCATCAGATGCATCAGCCTCATCAGAGCTAGACTCCTCTGCATCTACCCCGTCTTCTTCTAACTGTGGACCATCAGGATTATAATCATCATCTTCTGAATCATCAGATGGAAGTCCTGAATTATCATCTAACTTATTCCCGGAGGCTGCAGTTTCAGGAAAAACCTTCTGCACTCAAAAAATACACAATACGAGATTTCAGAACATTATAGCAAGCCGGATGGCATATACTTAAATTAAATAACCAACCTCCCAGCTATCTTCAATAGCAAGATTAGTCCCCAAAGAATCATTAAGTAAACTAACACAATCAGCCTTACAATCACAGCCGGGACAAAGCCATCCTTGGTCACCGGGAGGAACTACATATAAAAAAATCAATAAGTCAAGTGGATCCAAATCGACCCGTTTGTAGGTAAAAAGATTAAAATTGAGACGCTACCTTGTTCTTTCAATAGAGGTGGATCCAAACAAAATTGATGGAAGCCACGTTCACAGGAACCATCACAAAGAATAATATCATTGTCAAACGAGACTTCGATCTTTCTACATTTTGCACAAAATATCTACCAAAATAATACGCTATTAATATCGAAGTAGAAAACGAGACCAAAGTTATGGTGAAAAAAATGCCATACATCTTCACAGTCGATTAGCCCTTCAGAATCATATAACGATTCTGGAATCCTTCCTTCCTCACATGATGTTACAATCCGTTTAAACAGATCTCTTATTTTCAATTTGTAACGATTAATAGTTGATTTGGCGCGTTCAAGCTCCTTCTCTGGTCTTAACTTTTCTAGACTGCATGTCAAAGAGATTCGTAAATCAAGAATCACATAACAAGTATAACAATCTTGATAATATAATTCATGATATGGAAATCTTGATAATAAATTAACAATAATGACAAAAGGAAATGTTTTTAGTTGAAGAACGAACCTCTGCCCTTTCCAGCCCTCGCCAGCATAAGCTTCAATGAAGTTTTGTTCATATTTCATTCGATTTAATAGATATCTTAAATGTCTTTTTATTTTTGTAAATTCATTATTATGATCTTTTTTCATCTGTTTATTCAGCTCCCTTCTCTTATTTTCTTCGCTATCTGGCTCTTCTGGAGGAGCATCAACCGATTCATGAACATTATCTTTGGATTTTTCTTGAGACCTTGAGAGCAACAACTCGGGACTTGTAGTAATCATGCTTTCGTTTTTTCTGGGTCGCCCACGCTTACCTGGTATTTGACTTAATTCTTTGGTTACATTTTCCTGAGCTGCATATTGATCAAGACTTGAACCTCCTGATGGACCATCCGGTAAATTTTCTGAATTTTCACGACTACTAACTATTTCATCACATGCAAAAGTGGAGTTCAAATCATACACATAGTCTATTTTTCTGGGTCGCCCACGCTTACGTTTACCTGGTGTTTGACTTAATTCATTGGTTTTATTTTCTTGAGTTGTATATAACTGATCAAGACTTGAACCGCTTGGTTGACCATCACATGAACAATTGGAATTCAAATCAGACACAGTTTCTGTTTTTCTGGGTCGCCCACGCTTACGCTTACCTGGTAGTTGACTTAATTCCTTGGGTTCATTTTCTTGAGTTGCATTTGATGGATCGAGATTTGAACTTCTTGATGGTCCATCCGGTAAATTTTCTGAATTTTCATGAGTACTGACAACTTTTTCATCACATGCACAATTGGAATTCAAATCAGTCACAGTTTCTACTTTTCTTGGTTGTTGACCCGGTGTTTGACTCGCTTCCTTGGTTTCATTTTCTTGACTTGCATTTAATTGATCGAGACTTGAACCTCTTGATGGACCTTCCGGTATACTTTCTGAATTTTCATGATTATTAACAACTTTTTCATCACGTGCATTTGTGGAATTCAAATCGGACATAGTTTCCCCGGTCGCTAAGATTTTATCAACCATGGTCACAAATCAATGTTCAAAAGCCAAAAATTCTATCACTTAGATCTTGAAGTATAACTTGAAAGCAACAATAACGCTGCAACCTACAATAATAGAAAAAAAATGCATTTTTGTGAGTTTGGGCTCGAGGGACATCAGAAGAAGTATATGCTGTGAAGTGTGAAGACACTAATATACAAAGAAACATCAATGTAAACAATGACTCAATGACAGATCCACGTATTGAGTACCGTGTTGGGCGTTGACGTTGTGGAGGCTCGACCAAGGAACTTAAGTCAGCCCACATGTTTTCATTTTGGCAGAAAATTAAGATTATTTTAGCTGGACCTAATTAATCTGTTAACCCTAGAATTAGTCTTTATAAACACTGATCTCTGTACCTGTAATTCGTTGAGCACTTAAATAATAATAATAATAAACCGCTAGTTGCAATGCAACCTGTGGACGTAGATCACACGACCGAACCACGTAAATCTTATTTTCCGTTTTTAACTTCTATTTGTATGTGATTGTTTGGTTGTGGTTTGCTATCCAAAGATACCTAACATACCGGTAGCACTTCTACATAACACCGTAATTTTTTTAAGTACTATATATGTAACTGACAATCGAGTGGCACTGTATATAATTTAAAAAACACATAGCATGACACTGTAAGGAATTTTCAAGTTGTTTTACACTTATAGCACAACGTGAATCGGGACATAGCTTATGTGACGTAAACTGTGTGCATTTCTTGATCCCAAAATAAACACTATTATTCAAATTTTGGTAACCTAATTCAATACATATAACACTCAAACAGTAAACCTCCAAAAACTAAAGATTTCTAACCACCACCAACCTCAAACAAATCTTCTTTTTTTTTTCATAATTCATCTTATTTTCCAACAAAAGATCCTTAAAATACTCGAATTCACAAAACTAGCCACACAAACTTCATCCAAATCCATTTCAAGCCCCTAAACATCAGCATTTTTCAACAAAAAATGCCAATTGAAAGTCAGTATTGTTAATACTTAATATAACTTTGGTGACCTAATTCAATACATATAACACTCAAGCTCCTAAAAATTAAAAACTTTTCACTACCAACATAAAAAAAAATTAATTTTTTTTTCATAACTAAACTTATTTCCTAACAATGAATCCTTAAAAAAGGTCCAATTCACAAAATTTGTCCAAACCCATTTCATCTTTCAAACAATATACAAAATCATAATCATATAAATTCAAGAACCATAGATATGAATAAAATGTGAAGTAATATGAGTTGGGTAGCTTACCTTGATCAAGAACAGACCCAGATCTTAAAGATGAAGGAATTGATAAAAAAAAAAAAAAAAAGATTAGGGTTTTGGAAGTGGGAAAGGTTGTTAGAGAGAGAAAGTGGGTCGGTGATGGTGATGAAGGTGGTTGTGGTTTGTGGGTTACTAAAATTGGATATAGAGAAGAGAAGGATGTGTTTTAGCGGTCACCTCTTTCCCTCCATCTTCTTCTACTACCCCTCCTCTTTTTCTTCTTTTCAAAGTGTTGGTTGTTTTCAATCCATACACACTACACCCAAAAAATAAATATTATGCAATGTTTTCATAACCGGACCGGACATGGAATCGGTTATCCTACTGGTTCACTGGTCGGACCGGTTCGACCGGTCGGACCGGATTTTAGAACCGGATAACATATATATTTAATATATATAATTTAATACTATAAATACAAACAAATTAGCAAATAGCTAGAATTAAGAATATAATAATTAGAAATTAAATTAAAATCAATTGAATACGTATGTTTAAAATCCTTAATTTTGATTTGAACAATAATAATAATAGTTGAAGACAACTGGATATAGGTTGGTGTGATATATTGGGTTTCCAAACATCAGTTTTACTTTTCTTTCTCATTATTAATATTCACCATCTCCTCCATCAATGTCTCTAGAGTCTGAACAACTATCAAACCATTTATACCATCTCCATCCAACACAAAGCTTCAACTGAGATAGAGTAACGAAGAAGAACCTGTTAGCTGCGAATCACTTCCATTAGAGGATGTCGATTTACTTCGATTTTTGTTCGATTGATGTTCCAATGGACAACGGTTGGAGCTTCGAGGCTGTTATGCAACAATGGAAGATGCTGTTTTAGTGGGGAAAGAAAGCCAGAAGGGGTTTCGTTGGTGTTTACCGGTCCGACCGGCCGATTCAATGAACTACCGAACCAAGAAACTAATCGAACCGCCCGATTTTTTGGAAGCTCAACGAACA
Source organism: Ambrosia x helenae (assembly GCA_030844895.1). Taxonomy (NCBI): domain Eukaryota; kingdom Viridiplantae; phylum Streptophyta; class Magnoliopsida; order Asterales; family Asteraceae; genus Ambrosia; species Ambrosia x helenae. The sequence continues at coordinate 66,640 of JAUTDX010001571.1, forward strand.
GCTGTGCTCGGATCGTTCAGATTAGCGAACCCCGGTTCAACCGGTCGGACCGGCCGGTCCGATCCGGTTTCCAAAACCTTGATATTATGGGTATGTTTGGCAAAACTAGCTGGTGGCTGGTAGCTGTAAGCTGGAAGCTGTTAGCTGCAAGCTGGTAGCTGAAAGCTGGTAGCTGGAAGCTTTTTAAATATATTTTGATGTTTGGCAGAGTAGCTGGAGCTTTTAATAAAATGTTTAAAATGACCAAAATGGGCATAATTAAAAGCTTATAAGGAAGGTTTTTATTTTATTTTTATAATAGAATGGGTATTTGTGTCATTTACTTATTAAAAGCTTGTAGCTCGTAGGAGCTTTTTCTTAAACGCTAGTAATAGTAGCTTTTCACTGTAGAGCTTTTTCTCCTACCTAAAAGCTTCCAGCTCTTTCAACCAAACAAGACTTTTTATTGAGTAGGAGCTTTTTCTTAAAAGCTTGAAGCTTGAAGCTCCTAAAAGCTCTTAAAAGCTCTTTGCCAAACATACCCTATGTATGTATGTATGTATGTTACAAGTTTGATACTTTTGTTTTTGGAAGTTATGGATTTGGTCCTTGTTGTTTATTGTATTGTAATTAGTTTTTTACGAGTGTCGCGCGTTGCGGCGACAGGCTAGCGTTTGCAACTTCATTACACGTGTTACGATAATGACATTAACGCAGCGACAACTTAGCGTTTGCGATCGCATTACACGTGTTACGATAATGACATTAACTATGGGAAACCATTACCACATTTATAAGAACCCCCAAACCATTTAACACACATACTTAAAGCATCCAGAGAATTGAGAGAGAGCGGGAGAGGGACACCGATGGTTTCCCGACCACTGCATGTGAGGGAGGTCACGACTGACCTACGCCAGCGCGACAACACACCGGCACGTGCACCGGCTTACCATCCATATCAACCGCCGCAGCCAATGACAACAACATTCATCGCCACCTAAGATTTTGCAATCGAAACCGACGATGATAACACAGATCAAAGAGGTAGCATCTGTCAAAGCACTGGCACGACGAAGGCGAAGAAGCTTCGACATGAACGACTAACAACCACCTATCGCCCCATGTCTAACGAATTTTAGAAGGAGAAAGAAGTCGGTTAAAGGACAAAACGGAAAACCTAAACCACCGATATGTGGCACCGGCTACCGGATGCATCAGTCAACAATAGGCAAAGGAGAGTTGTACAATGATGATTTAAAATAACGAAAAATATAATCTGTCTTAATTCTCGTTTCGAAATTTGTTGTGTAGATTTTTGAATGTTTCATATTACATACCTTCATATAATTAACTATACAACATTAATATGTAACAAATCATTTTTTCCGAAACTAACATGTAACCAATAAAACTCAGTTTCATAATCAACTCAAGAATACAACTCAGTTTCTTAATCAACTCTTTCTGATATGTATTAAATGCTTAATATAAAAAAGAAAAAAAAAGTCAAAAATTAGAATACAAAACAATATCAAGACACTAATAATAGAGAAGAAAAAATCCCAAATAAAATACTTTATTAAAAAAAGGTAAAAATAAAATGGATAATATTAGTGGTGGAAAGAATTTGGTTTCTCCTTGGAGAGCCAGGTTCGATTCCCACTGGCTACAGGTGAGGTGGGAGGTTTTCAGGCTTAGCCTGTTTCCTACCCTGAGTATCTGTTAATCTTAAATGGCATCAAAGAAAAGCAGGATTAGGTGCTCATCGGTGATCGTTTTTTAAATATTTTTCTTCAAAAACAGAAAAATCCAAAAATATTGTCTTTTTGCAAATTTTTAAATATTTAGGGGGAGAAAATCAGAAAAATACAAAAACATCAAAAAAACCCAAAAATTAAAAAAATGAGAAAAAGATAAATGAGTTTCTTTGGTGAAATAGGGAAGATGATATCGACTCATTAGTGGGCTATCTGAATTCTTAAAATTTTAAAGAAGTGGAATCAATAAGCAGCCTCTACAATGATGTATCAGTAGGCTCAAAATCATTTCCACGTTCGGCACGGTGATATAAACTAAATCAACTGAGAATTATGTGGATTAACGTCGCGTTGGCATATAGTCTTTAGTACCTAAATCTCGTTTGATAGAATGCCAAATCTGAGGTTTCTAGTCTTTAAGAGGTTGGTACATTCGGGGTGAACTGGACGTCTCTCAGAATAAAAGGAGTGACACAAGTGTCGTACGTTGGGTTCGCAGCCTACAACTAAGGCACCTCTATATCATTTCCAAAGAAAAAGAGAAACAAAAATAGAATAAATTCTGAAAAGGAGACGTCTAGGAATCCTTTAAGAGCAAAAAGATTATAAATGCCAAAACCCTAATTCTCAAAGAGCATTCGCTCTAAGGTATCAAATCATATACCTAAAGCATCATACCGATAAAATCAATTAACGGTATTTGACTTGAACCCTGGTCTGGATCTCACTGGTCTCTTTGCTGCAGCGTTCATGCAGACTTGATCACCACTAAGTCCATTCCTTGTAAATACGGATGACAACAGCTTATTCATCATTACGAGGAAGATTTGTACATGCCTTGATACGGGAATGTGTCGCCAGTGCGGGGAACACCTTTAATTAGTCTTAATATTACCTTAGCGTATCTAAAGTGCCTAGCGATAAAACTTGATTTTGAGTTTAGGTGGACAACAATATTGGCAGTTGTAGGATGCTTATTGGTAATTTGAACTAAAACTGATCAAATAAGGGTTCTAGCTTAGTCCGTGCACTGATATGATTCCCTAACTGATGAAACTCGCAAAAATATGCTAGTGTATAGTTAATTGATTTCCTGCATTTTGATTTCTGTCTTCATATTGAAACACACAAAAAGATCTTATCTTTATTTCATTACTGATTACCGATATTGGAATTCTAATCCATTGTAATCTTACTCTTTCAGAAATAAAAACCAAAAAGTCAACTAATCGATACTTGAATGTTTCCGGGTCAAAACCGTTCTCTCTCAAGTATCGGGGTGAAAGAATTGAAAAATGAAAATTTCCTGAGTCGGAATCTGAATCACTTGTGAAAAACTGGTTAAAATTGCATGTTTCAAATTTTCAGGGGTTAAACATGTCAATCTAAAAATTCAGGGGCATTTTGGTAATTCAGTGATAGCACACGACTAGAAAGTCTAATTGCCTGTTATTGGGGACGATTAGATTTCTAATCGTGTGTATTTTACTCTAGTCGTGTGTAGGTAGACACGGTTAGGATATTATAAAGGTTAGGGCTAATCATATGGGAACAAACGACTAGGAATCATAGTCGTGCGTAATAACATGCGACTAGGCTCCTTACTCGTGTGTTAAGGTAACGACTAGGAACCCTAGTCGCGTCTACAGTGGAGCGACTGTGGCCTCCTATATATTCAACAATTAGTGATTTTGACTACATTTTTCAAACTCTCACAACTATTGCCTTCGTTTCCCTCCCAAGCGATTAACAAACTCTTGTTACCCGTGTTATTTTGATCACAGAATCTTGCTCTACACTATATAGGTACTATACACCTTGTTTTCAGATCATAACAACAATGATTTAGGGGTTTGATCGACTGTTCTTCATTTGAAACCCTAACCGACCAATACATGATTAATAGACCACCAAAACATGTTTGTTAATGTAAAAACTTGAATGGGGTTTGTTAATCGGATATATTAGATCAACAAAACATAAAAATTAGAACCCAAATCGACCCAGAACAAGATTGACCCATTTGAACTTGAATCTGCACAGTGCTAGCGACTAGGATCCCTAGTCGTGTGATTAAGGGGCGACTAGCATCTGCTAGTCGCCTGTTGCAGAAAAACAGTCAGTTCTGGTTGTTTTGTCTGATTTTTTGTCGTTTTATGATCTAATGTTCACTTTGTATGCAGAATCCTGAATTGGGAATCATCGGCAAAGAACAATGTGTGTGCATTCCTTGGGCCGATCGTCCATTAACGAAACCAGCAGTTCTAAGGAATTATCGAGTTCTTGAAGTGGTCTAGGATCGCTTATGCTATCACCAAGCAGCATGTGCCGTATAGAGATATTCTCCGGGAGTTCTATCACAATGCTCAAGTTGATTGTTCTGTCGTGCCAGCAGTGATAAAGAGCAGGATCCAAGACAGGGAGGTTTTTGTCACTGAACAACACATTCGTGAAGAACTTCACTTCCCTGACTCATCTGAAGACCCTATCACTTTTGATTCTATTTTGATTCGTGGCTGATTTCTACGGATGAAGTACAACGCCAAAGTCACTAAACATGAGATGCTGCAAAAGGGAAACGTGTCTCCATCATTCAAGTATCTCATACACGTGGTCCTGTAGTGTCTTGGTCCACGAAAGACTGCCGTTGATACAATCAGAGACACTTTAGCATCTGCAGTGGTCGCCCTGGCATTGAAGAAGCCGTTCAATCTCTCGGGAATGATCATGTATCATTTGAAGGAGGTGATACACTCAAAGACTATAAAGACTCCATTCCTAGTCTATCCTCGCTTCTTGCAGATGGTTATTGATAGGCAGGTGCCTGATTTGGTGAAGAATGAGATAGAAAGCTTCCCACTGACTCACATAAATGAAAAAGAATTGGAGAAGATAAAGTCTTTCAGGGGCCAGCCTAAGGATAAGCAGCCTAAGAGCAAACGATTATGTGGTCATCTTCGTGATCCTGAATACAAGGCTCCCCTGGGAAACAAATGGATAAACAAGACGAGTGATTCGGAAGACGACTTCGCTATTCAAAAGGGGAACATTCAAGGAATGTGATATTATTGGTCGGGGTACTGAGGAATTGGGCAAGAATATCACAGGCAGCGTTTCTACGGCTACTACCCATGATGATGTATTAGATGTGGATGTTCTTGATACCCAGGAACCATCCTCTGCAGGGGGGATCAAGGATCGTCCCAGAGTGGCAAGGGTAAATCTATTGCAGAAGAGGATGCTCCAGTTAATGTAACCAGTGATACAGATTCAGAATGCACAGACTCAGATGCTTCTCCAGGTACTAGAGCCCGAAAGGCAGCTGAGAGAAAGAAAAAGTGGGCGGAGAAAAAAAGTTTAGAAGAGGATCCTACTTTCACAATGGATCCAAATATCCAGATTGCAGATATTGATACTGAACTCGACACTCCGCCCTCGGGGAAAACAAAGACTAAGGCGAACGGTCGCGGGATGAAGATAATGGCTCAAAGATCTCCAGAAAAATCAAAGAAGAAGGAAAACAAGATTCGGGAGACTCTCTGACGCTGTTGAAGTTACCACGCCTGAAACTTCAGCAACAGCAACAACTACAACGATAACAACATCAACAACAGTAGGTGCAGCTAAGTCTGCAGATATTAGTATGCCAATGCCACCACTAGTAATCTTTTCTGAGCTTGTCTCAGTTACTGGTGGTGCGGCGTCGTCACAGCAATTAGTTTACGGCTCAGTTGGTGATATATTGAAGAATCTAAGGGCATAATTGCACCCTCAAGCCTTAGCATCAGCTTCAGCTACACAATCTTCTTCCACCTCGGCTCTAGCATCGAATGAACAGCTTCAGACCCAGGTAAATGAGTTTATGTTGATTGTGAATACAAGCGCGCGAAAATTCTTAGTTGAGAGGTAAGGTAGCTATGATTAAAGAGAAAGGTATGCTTGAGGTGTTGGGTCAAACCATAAGGATCAGCAAAGAAGTGCAAGCCTCAAATAGGTTGCTTCAGTTGTCAAAGTAACAGCGTTGAATCCAACCAACAGCTTGTAGAATCAAATCAGCGTCTGGTTCAATCTAACCAAGAAACAGTGCCTAGATTGACCAACGTTGAATCACAGTACAACCAGTTGCAGCTTGCCAACGTAAACATTGAAAGACGAATAGAGTCTTACAAAGCTGAGAACAAGCAACTGAGGGAAAGGGTAGACAAGTTGATTGAAGATCACCCTAGATTAACTGGTACCTCAGGATCTGCATCTGGTACAGGTAATGATGAGGAAGAAGAGGATAAGGATGAGGAAGATGATGACGATGATGAGGATGATGGTGATGATGATGATGGTAGTGGTGATGATGGTGATGATAGTGGTAATGTAGGTGGTGATGATCCTGGAACCACGGGTGGTGGTGGGGTCAGCATCTAGTGCTCAAGAGAGGCAAAGGAAAAAGACTAATGATAGACAGGGCAAGGATCCTCAAGCAGGTTCTTCTGCTAAGGGGGAGTCTATTAGTGATCAGATAAAGAGGATGCAGGATTATACTAAGCATGGGTTGGTTCCTATAGATGTTGCTAAACCTTTAAGGAACTTATTTCTGTATGATGATTACGGTAATCTAAGAAACCTCCCCATGTATTTGGAAGATCCAAAGGAAGGTGAGATTGCACCTGAACTGTCCAAAGAAGATATGAAGCAGATATATGGCTTAACACTTGGAGAATCTTCCAGTGCAAGTCATACTCCTCCTCCAGAACTAAACTCTGATCACAATGAGGTTGAATTAGAAGAAGGAACCTGGGTGGAAACTCCTGAAAATTGTGCTGATAACACCCCCCAAGATTCCTAATATTGATGATGATCTGATGAAGAAGCAGAGGAGAAGCTGTAACATCCGACCCCTCTCACCACTAATATTGTTCGCTTTGCCCTGATGGGTCGCCCATCCAGAGCTCACGGATTTGCTTTTGGTTGCCCAGTGGAGACTTCCCAGGAGTTCACCTATCCTAGTATGCTCCCACCTAAGCACGCTTAACTGTGGAGTTCTCCTCTCATCCACTAACATTAAGCCCCAAAAACGCGTTGGTGATTTAAGATGCATTAGATTACATATGAACCAAGGATCTCTCCTGGCCACGGCCGATGTGGGATTTTCCTGGGGTGTCACGTTCAACCCCTATTAGAGTTCTCATCGTCCCTGATGAGGTATGCATCCACCATCCCAAACGGCACAGGAGTGGCTCTGATACCATCTGTAACATCCGGCCCCTCTCACCACCACTATTGTCCGCTTTGCCCTGATGTGTAGCACCCTAAACCGTTTTACAGACAATATGCAGCGGAAAATACGGACTAGAAATTTTTTTTGCTTACAGAACATTCTCAAATGTTTGGAAAACACATCTAAGAGATTTTTTTGGTGTTACATTTTTTTTAATACTTCTTATTACATTCAACGCGACTCATCTTTATTAGGTTATGTGACCGTGTCCACGTACAATCCGCTCCCTCGCTCGATCTCCATCCTTTCCTTACTTCATTAGGTAGACAAGACAACCTGCAATCACCACATAACCGTTTCGTTAGTTCAATAGGGGACTTCATGTAAATTTACTCCGATGCGGAAATAACATCCAACAATACTCCGTGATTCAGTTCAAATGCCTTCTTGCAAGTTCGGGTGTGATACCCGATCCGAACCTCCAAGTCCCATGGATTCATACTTACATACCTGCATCTTCATTTCCATTCTCATAATAAAAGGTTAATAACCTTACAATACATACAAGCGTACAATTCCTATACACAACTTACCTTGACCCGTCATATTACTCTTCTTTCATGTATTCTCTAGGACCAATAT